>MU226747.1:3365446-3378949 GCA_018584345.1 Thuja plicata
ACTTTGTAATTCTCATTATTAATTCAGATTATAATTTCGCTCTCACTTTCTGAGCAACTTCTGAGTTCTTCAGCTTTTTCGTTTCTTGCTTCTACTTTGTATCAGGTTCTTGCATGCAGGTATATTCAGGGTCTGTGGATTTGCATGTTTGCAATTCCTACAAAAGGAAAGACTGAATGGAAAGGTGGAAGTTAATACAAAGGAAGAGGCAATTACTCCTGAGGTGGTTATAGCAGAAGAGGATTCCAAGTAACTTGTTACAATTGTGGAGAGGAAGGACACAAATCCTTTGAGTATACACATGAAAGCAAGAAGGTTGGTAGTAGAAGAAATGCTTTAGTAAAAGAAGAGTCACTTAATGAAGCTGAGAAGGAAGGAAATCTCATGATCCAAAGGATACTATGGAGTGAGAAAGATAAGCAAGATCATGTCAAGAGAATTTTGTTCAAGACTAGATGTAGAGTTGCAGACAAAGTTTGGAAGGTAATTGTTGATAGTGGAAGCTCGAAGAATTCGACATCTGAGGAAATGGTCACAAAGTTGCAGTTGGAAAGGATGAAGCATCTGAAGCCCTATCAAATCTCATGGATCAAGGATGAACATACATTAATGGTGAGTGAGCAATGTTTTGTGAATCAAAAAATTGAAAAGTATTATGATAAGGTGTTGTGTGATATTATGCCTATGGATTGTTGTCATATTTTGTTGGGTAGACCTTGGAAATATGATAGACATGGTATACATGATGGAAGACTAAATAGATATACTATTTGGGTTGATGGTAAGAAACAAATCTTGTTACCTTTGGTTGAAGAATATGTTGATGAGATATGTACATCTGTGAAAGTTTGTTTGATGGAAGGTAGACAGTTTGTTAAGGATTTGAAGAGAAATGACATCTACTATGCTTTGATTCCTAACAAATTGAGTAAGCATGTACCGAAGATGAAATTCTTTCAGAAGTTGATAAGTTACTCACTGAGTACAAGGAGATCATTTCAGATAATGTACCTAATGGTTTGCGACCAATGAGAGATATTAGTCATTGTATGGATCTAATTCTTGGAGCTAGTTTATTGGACAAAGCACCACATCGGTTAACACCGACTGAGAATGAAGAGCTTAACCGACAAGTTCATGAATTGTTGAATAAAGGCTTGATCTGAGAAAGTTTGAGTCCATGTTCGGTACCAGCTATGTTGGCACCTAAGAAGAATGGGGAATGGCGAATGTGCACCGATTCAAGAGCAATCAATAAGATCACAGTGAAGTATAGATTTCCTATACCGAGAATGGATGACATTATAGATTGTTTGAGAGGAGCAAGATATTTTACCAAAATTGATTTGAAGAGTGGATATCATCAAATCAGAATTAGAGAAGGTGATGAATGGAAGACTTCTTTCAAGACAAGGGAAGGTTTGTATGAGTGGTTGGTTATGCCTTTTGGTTTAACTAATGCACCAAGTACATTTATGAGGTTAATGAATGAAGTTTTGAAGAAATTCTTGAATAAATGTGTGATTGTATACTTGGATGATATTATGATATTTAGTAAGACTAGAGAAGAGCATTTGATGCATATAAGGCAAGTGTTGCAAAGATTGAAAGAAGAAAAGTTGCTGATAAATCTGAAGAAGTGTTCCTTCATGATATAAGAGCTTGTGTATTTGGGTTTTGTAATTTTAGCTGATGGTTTGAAGATGGATCCTGAGAAGGTTGAAGCTATACTTAGTTGGTCTACACCTAAGAATGTCAGTGAGGTAAGATCATTTCATGGATTGGCAAGTTTTTATAGGAAGTTTATCATAAATTTCAGTTTTATTTGTAATGTTATGACTGAGACAATGAGACGAGACAAAAGAGAATCCAATGGACACATGGAGCTGATAAGAGTTTTGAGACTTTGAAACTGAAGGTTGTTGAATTACCTATGTTAGAATTACCCTATTTCAATAAGGCATTTCAAGTGGAATGTGATGCAAGTGGAAGTGCAATTGGAGTTGTGTTGACTCAAGAAGGTAAACCTGTTGCTTTCGTGAAAAGTTGAATGATGCTAAAAGGAAATATTTTGTCTATGATCAAGAATTATATGCTATTGTTCAAGCTATGAAGAAATGGAGACATTATTTGATGCCAAATGAATTTGTGTTGTATACTGATCATAAGGCTTTACAGTATTTGGGTAGTCAGAATAAGTTGAATCAGAGACATATGAAATGGGTAGAGTATTTGCAGAGTTTCACATTTGTGATAAAGCATAAGAGTGTAGTTTCTAACCGAGTTGGTGATGCATTGAGTAGAAGAAGATCTTCGTTGACTGAAATGAGAATTGATGTTCTTGGTTTTGATGACATGAAGCATTTGTATGAAAATGATCCTGATTTTTCTAAGCAGTGGAGAGTTTACAGAGCACCTAACTCAAATCAATCAAGTAAGTATGAAGACTATTTCATTCAAGAAGATATGTTGTTCAAAGGTATTCAGTTGTGCATACTGAGAGGATCAATGAGAACTAATTTGATAAAGGAGAAACATAGTAGTTGATTGGCTGGACATTTTGGTATTGATAAGACATTGAGTTTTCTTAAGGAAAGGTATTTTTAGCCTCAGTTGTATAAGGATGTTCAAAAATTTGTGAAAAGTTGTGGAGTTTGTCAATTTGCAAAAGGAGTAAGTCAGAATATTGGAATGTATACACCGATTACTATTCTTGAGAAACCTTGGAGTGATATCAGCATGGATTTTGTTCTTGGCTTACCGAGGACAACAAGAGGTAATAATTCCATATTTGTTGTTGTGGATAGATTTTCTAAGATGATACATTTCATACCATGTAATAAAACATCAGATGTAGTACATATAACAAATCTTTTCTTTAAGGACATTGTTAGATTGCATGGATTACCGAGGAGTATCATCTCTGACTGAGATAGTAAATTTGTTAGCTATTTTTGGAAAACGCTTTGGAAGAAGTTGGATACTGAGTTGAAGTATAGTTCTACATTTCATCCACAGACTGATCGACAAACAGAGGTTTTAAATCAAAGGTTGGGTAACTTGTTGAGATGCCTAGTTGGAGAAACACCAAGTAATTGGGATTTGATGTTGGCACAAGTAGAGTTTGCATACAACAGTTCAGTAAATAGAAGTACTGGAAAGACACCTTTTGAGATTATTCATGGAACACAACTAAGAGGTATATCAGACTTGAGAGATATTATTGGAGAAGAGAAAAGAAGTGCTAAAGCAGAAAAAATTGCTGAGTTCATGAAGACATTGCATGAGGATGTAAAACAGAAGCTGGAGAAAAGCAATCATAAGTACAAGAATAGTGCAGATAGATCAAGAAGACATAAAAATTTTGAAGTTGGTGATGCAGTAATGGTTCATTTGAATAAAGGTAGATTTCCTATTGGGACATATGGAAAATTGAAGATGAAGAAATTTGGTCATTGCAAAATACTGAGAAGATTTGACAGTGGAAATGCTTATGAAGTTGAGTTACCTGATGACATGGATATATTACCTATATTCAATATTTTAGACTTATATGAATATCATAGACCTAATGAAGAAGTGATAGTACCAAGTGATTATCCTAAGAAGTAGATAGAGGAAATTGAATATATTTTGAAACAAAGAGTTAGCAAAAGTACAAGAGGAAAGGAATACATGAAGTATTTGGTAAAATGGAAGGGTAGACCGATTGAGGATTCATCTTGGATTTATCAATCTAAGTTGAATTCATTTAAGGTTGGACCTGATACATGATTTAGGGAATCATTTCTTGTAACCCCAGGTGTCTGATGCAGGAGCATATTGGGTCCTTGGCAATCCCACTCAACTAAAAATATGTTTGTTTTTGCTTTTTAGCTTGTTTGGAGACTACTCGGTGAAGTGCTCAGTTACCCTATTGCTCGGGTATCATTTTTGTCTTCCTTTACCGACGAGTCTTAGGGTGTGTTAGTTTTTGTTTCTTGGTTATGCTTTTATCGAGTTGGTTTTTTGTGGCTCGAGTATGTTCTTACTGAGTCATCCCTATTACTCGGGTATGATTTTACCGAGAGATTGTTGTTGCTTGGTGATGCTCTTCCCAATTTGTTTATCTTGATGTGGTCAACTTATAAATTTAATTTTTGTGGTGTAATTAATGTGGGGTCTCTCATTGGGATCTATGTGGACCTAAATCTAGGTCTCTCTTATGGATTTGAGTGCTGACCTCTTTGGTGGACTCTTGTATATATATTTTTCTTTGTTCTTAGTTTGGGGAGCATTTTTTGGGGGATAGTAGAATTGGATAGAAGATTATCTGTTGAGATATTTAAAGGCAGGTCTGTGACCTCGCATGTATGAAGATCATTTTTATAATTCATTGAATGTATATGGCTGAAACTGGGAAGGCCTTACAGCCCGACATGTAATGAGTTTGATCAATTTATGAAATATAAGATATATGTTGTTCGTTCTCTCACTCTTGTGTTGTTGCTTCCACATTGTTGTATCTGCAAGCTAGTTTGGTACTTGGGAGAGCCCTTGGCCCCACTTACTGACCCTCCTTGTGTTAGGTCTTTATCATTTCCATGTGAAAAAATTACATAATTTATGGCATTGTTATCTAGGCATTTTCCCTGTTGAGGTGTCTTTTGCATGTGTGTATTACCAGACACATTTCCCAAAGGGTAGATGTCATGGGTATTTTTCATATTACATTCTCCTTTGCCCAATATAGTCGGTCTTCATTTCAAGCTATTTATTTTGAGCTTTTCAGTTTCATACTTCAAAGGTTTGCTACTACTTTATGAGATACTGAGAATATCGTATATAATTGAAGCATTTACAAATATACTAGGTATGAGGAATTTAGAATTGTTGTTTTTTGTCCTTTACTATTTTTTTAAGCTCTGGGGTATTTTGTCTAGGGTTTGAGAGATCTATTTCCTTCCACATTAAAATGTTTGGGTGAAATATGAAGGTGAATTTTATTTCTGCAAAGATGAAGCTATTTTTTTTTCCCTGTCTTCCTTTGCCCACTCTATGTTTCTTTGGATATGCAATAATTATCAAATATTTAGTATTATTGATCTATTGGATGTATTTTATTGTATTCCTACAAGTGTTATGGCATGGTCTTTTGTAGTGGTTGTTCAACCGACCATTTGGTTGGAATCTTTTTGAAGTTTTGTCGCAATATTGTGCCTTTTCTTGATGTGAGCTTAAACTGGGCTCTCCATTTCTTATATGACGTGTTACATTTTTGTGGAATTTTTTTTGTTTCTCAATAATTATTGGATTAATCTTTCAACTAGTTGTTCTTTGAATCACTTCTATGGCTATTTACAACAATCGTGATAGTTGGTGGGTTTTTTCTCCCAATGAAGCCTTTGCTAATATTATTTGTAAGTTAGCAGTTATGAATTAGGGATTCATTTCATCTCATAGTTTGGATCTAGTGGCTTTGTAATGATGCTACAAAGTCTTCCTCGGCTAGTGTGCTACAAAATGCCATTGTTTGTCATGTGCAACAGGACATTGTGGAAACATGTGTCCTCTTTGCCCTTTACATGAGTAGTCTTCCACTAAGAAACTACTATGACAAGCATTGTGACGATGAGGTTACTTTGTTATGCCAGTCTTACATATCAGGCTTATTTACATTTCAAAACAAATATTTTAATCTATTTTATTTTTAAACTATTGTGAAATATCAGGAAATGGGTAAAACAATATTTCTTTGCTACAATGCAATTTTATGTTATTTTTGGAAATTTGCAAGAATCACAATCACTGTGACAAGGCTATATGCTTTACTTGTATCCCATTGGAAAATTTGATGACCAGCGGTACCTTTGGCAACTGGTAAAGGTTGTGATGTTTACCCCTTCTCTTATTTCACTTTGGAATGCATTGAGATTTTATCTGTGAAGGTTTGAATTCCATGCCCCCATATGGTACGAACCCAAAGGGTACTTTATGAAATGAATAAAATAATAGCCTAATGAACTAACAATATAAATAATTATGAAGGTGAATTAAACTCTAATATTTGAAGAAATTGGGGGAGGAACACATAGAAAAATTCTCAAAAGATTTGACAGTATGTTTTAAGTTTTCCTGATTACTCATTAATTGGAATATTATTTTATGAATCCTTAATCATGTACCAGCAACTTGTTTGATCCCAAGGCATTGTTCAACATTAGATTCAAGAATTTGATTTTTTTGGCCCAAGATCAAATAGTTTGTCTTGATTGGATGAGTCATCCATATGTGACAAAATCAAGAATACCTTTCATCATACTTTTAATGAAATTGGTACAATCTTATTAATGTCCAGATTCCAAATCATGAATATCTTATGAGTAATGCCTAATTGGGGTGAATTACTATGGGATATTTGTTCACAATTTTTTATATAAGCAATTTTATCATTATAATTTTGTTACTTAGACTACAAATTAGGGGTAGCTAATTTTATTTGGCACTTCATTTACTGGAATAGAAAGTAATTATTCATCAACCATCCTCATCAACTATAACCCTTTTACTACTCTAAAACTCATTTAATCTAAACCAAAAAAAAGTTATATTATCTTAGTAATCGTCAAGCCTCGCCCTTTTAACAAGAATACCTGTAGTTTAATACGAAATGGTAGACAAATTCAGGTTTATGTTATTCATCAAAAAACTGAGGCATTGCGATGTTCTAATTTTTTATTTTGAACATTCATATTGACCTCAACAAAAAAAAGTGCAAACTTGGTATTATTAATACTAGCCTTGTGGTGGCCCGTTAATGGGTTGTCAAGGGTTAATCCTTTTTGACAAAGAATAGATGAAGTTAAATGGGAAGCACCTAGTGAAGGATTGGTCAAAATCAATTTTGATGGGGCATCTAAAGGAAACTCGGGGCCATAAGGGACTGGGTGTGTGGCAAGAGACTCTACGAGAAATATACTGGCTATTGAGTCCAAAAAATTAGAGGATGCAACCAACAACAAAACAAAGGCTAGATCAGCACTTTTGGCTATAGAAATGGCAAAGAGGATTCAAGTGGAGCGGTTGAATTTGGAAGGAGACTCACAGATTATCATTAATGCTATTGCCATCGGTAAAGTGCATGTGTAGAAGCTTGATAGAATCATTTCTATCATTCAAAAAAAATTGAAGTGTTTTTTGTAATTTTAAATTATCCCATATAGACAGGGAGGGTAACACCTTGGAAGATTCTCACTCCAAGGTGGCAGTCAACTTCACACCTCAATGATACCTTATTGGCAATGATAGTACAGCTTGGTGGTTAGTGATATGGAAACTGATACGACTGAAGATTTGAGGTACTTTGCCGATGTATAGAGGTGGTGGGATATTTGTTTTCCCATTGATAAAGGATGATGATATTTGAATTGAGGTGGTGGGCATTGAATTCCAAGGAATGTCATTGAGATTTTCCAAAATAGACTGGGAAAAGGTTCTCACCTCAAGGAAGAGCAAGGAGGATTTCAGAAAGTCTATCCTCAAGTACAAACTGGTAGACTAGTGGAGGGTTTCAAAACCTGAGAATGGTTTTGGGTAGAATGTTGAGGAAAATGCAAGGATGATGAGAAGGCAAAACATAAGGAATGGTGCTCATTAGATTTCGAGGGGTAGAAGAGGAGGGTCATGTGTGAGAGGTTGTGGAAGTGATGGTCTTGGCATAAGGTGATGAAGGGGGCCAATTTAGAATATGGTCATGCAGATCATCAAGGTGCAACTCTATATGGTGACGGGTTGTTAGTTCCTTGGGTCTGATTTTCCCAATCTTTTTGTTTTTTTGGTCATAATGTGAACTATTTTATGAAGGGTAAATACCCTGGTTGGTGTGAATGATGAGAATTAATGCTCTCTATTTATGTATATTGTGTGGATAGGGGTGCTTTTTTGTAATTTTGAGGTGTTTATGTTGAATTCCTATATGGGTATGGGTAGTTGTTGTAGGAATTTTCGCAAAGACGATAGTAGATGGTTTGTTGTAGGTCTCATGGGGGATGAATGTTATAATTTATAATACTATAAACTATTATATTTTCATAATTATATTTGTACTGGATTGTAAATTGTAAGTACCTAAGTGGTGTATAATTTCATGATTGTTTAGCACATACCTTAGTTTGTTTTCATTATAGTTTGCATAATAGGACTTCATAATTTCACTTAATGAACATTCAAATATGGATTCTCTATCCCTTTAATCTTGCTTAAAATAAAGGTAGGCCCTTGATTTCTAAGTGTTCTCTATTTTTTCCTCCAATTAAATATTTCATTTCACCTCCTAAGCCCTATTCCACCATTTGCATCATTATTGTTCTATCCCAACCTCAAAATTGGATATCAGATAAAATCCCACATCTCCTAATGTTTTGGAACCCACAGTCCAAATTTGGGCTTGAAATGGGTGGTATAGGATGCTATTTTCATCCTATATCCAAGTATAGGATGTCATTTTCACCTTGTATCCAGTGTTTTGAGCCCAAATTTTAATTGGGTCCTCATCTTGGTGATTTGGTGGTGGATTTTGATTTATAGTCAGGTCTCCTGATTCTTTCTCCCAATATTGTATAAAAGCAACCCTCACACTTCTTTTTGGCATGATGAAATCAATTCCAAGTTTGAAGCCCCAATTTGAATACATCCCATGAAGTGAGGAATTGTGAAATCAAGGCTACATCAATCTTCTATCAAGCATTCAAGTGTTTAATTAATTTAAGTATCCAAATACTCAATCATTCAACATATTTTCAACATCATGATGGAGCCACAAAAAGGATTATAATGATGACTAGGAGATCATTGACTGATGATTGGCTTCACTCTTCATCTTTGGATTGGGTATGGTTACTTGTTATTTTCATATCTACATATTTGTGCTTCAGATCTATGCTCATTACATGCTTTCATATTAGGGTTTACTTTATCACACTAGGGTAGATCTTAGTGTTTCATTTTTGCACTTTAGCTCATAGCAATTTAGACATACTCTAGATTCACGAGCACTACACACTTTATCTTTATCACATTTGGCTATTTGTGGAGGTGGGAATCACCAAAACAGGGGGTTAACTAAGGAAAGCCCCTATATAGCCACCCACCCACACAAATCTTATATTTTCAAGTTCACAAGACCCCAAAATGAGATTTAAAAGATGCGGTGTCATCCTTACTGAAAAATTATTACAATATCAGAAGAAGAAAAGACAAGCATGAGAGAATAAGAGTGACTAAAAAATTGAAATAGGCAAGGATGAGAAGGTTGGAAGGTTGGATACAACCATGAGAACCCCTCCATAAGAGGAAAACTTGTCATCTCAAATGAAAAGTGTAACTCAATCTTGTAACTAACATACTAAGGTGTCTCAACACTTGTCTCCACCACATGAGGTGAGACAAAGTCTAAACTAACTTAAGTAAGCTTAAGAAGATAAGTATGAATAAGTCTAACTAGTAAGAGATAAATTCAAACTAGATAGATAATAAACCTATTTACGTTAACACTTACACTAAGACAGGTCATCTGCAATTTGTCCCAACAAAAAATCTTAGGCATAGGACGTCAGTTTATCTTATACCTGGGTATAGGACATTATTTTTTCTCTATATGGACTTAAAAATATAATGAAATTTTAGGTGCATACATATGCAGGTTTCAAGATCTTAGATCTTTAGTTATGGGTGTTTTCAGGATTCTGACAGTCTTAAAATCGGATATGAATGTTCACTTCTCCTATTCTGATTCCAAGTGCACTCAAATTCATCTATGTCCTCTTTTACATCTTGTTGGCTCTCAAAATTGTATATTATCAAACCCTAAAGACATGCCAAGCCTTATGGTCAGGTTCAACAATGAATTATGGCCAACAAATGGGATCAAACTAAAATAATTCAAACTCCCTTGCACTTCTAGCTCTACTAGACCAAGGTGGATTTACCTTCTTAATTATTAAGAAGATTATAAATTTACACAACCCTTTGTATTCTACTACTTGTTGGCATATGTTACACAAAAAATTGGATTTGATTTTAACTCTTCCAACTCCTATCTCTATCCCTACTCCTACTTCTGCTTTTAATCCTTCTCCTACTCCTACTGACTGAAATTAAATGTGTATATGAATGAAATAATTTTTAATATATTATGGATTTGAATGACCATGCCTTCTATCTATTTGGAAATAGAGTCAAATTTAAAGATGATATGTGCACTTATCTTTTGGCTTAACTCAAGCTATTAGGTACTTTGGTTATTTATACTTTGTATAAACATGTAAGGAAGCTTTGTTATCAGGTTCTTCTTTAATGTTCCAGACTAAATTCCTCAAACCATTGTGATCTGTCTGAAAGGAATTTAATTCTTCCTTATAGACACCAATCAAATAAACCACGTAGGAAATAGTAAATGTGTTCTGATAAACTAAATTATATCATTGAAAAATTAGTTTAAATGAATTAAAAAATTCAACATGGAGACAACTAGATAAAAAAATTATCAACAAAATATGTCACAATAGTTTAACACCATAGAAGGAACATTAATTAAAATATTTTTCTCCATTACTCAATTTCAGAAAGAACTGTACAATGTATGCCTCCATGTTTTTTCTTTCTTTCTCCATCTCTATCTTACAATGTGTTGATGATGTCCTCACCCTTTCGGTTTGGATTTCCCTTTTATAATATTAAGGGAATTTTCAAACCGTTATAACGTTTAGTAACAAAATCATTCATTTTATTATCCTTACAAGAACTTTACCTTTTGCCTTTAATTTGTATTCCCGTGAATAATAAATTTTTTATCATAATATATGTTATTTCTTGAAAATAAAATCCTTCTGGGTAAAAAATACCTATTGTGAAATTATTCACCTTTTACCTGAAAAATATTCATTACGGTAAAATAAAATTTTGAGTAGAAAGCTATGAGCCTCTTAATTGGGAGGTCTTGGGTTCTGTTAATGTTTGCAGCTTCAGTCGTATGACCATTAGAATACATATAATATATGTTGATTAATAATAATATAAATATATGTTATATTATTATTAATCATATGAAATTTAATATTTAATATTTAATATTAAATTATTATAGTATTCTTAATTAATAATTGATTGATGAAACATTATAAGATTGGTTAAATTACAATTAATGGAAAGAGGCATGCCCTTTCTTATAAATAATAATGAATAGACATGTCCCATGAAGGGACATGTCTCTTCTATCCTCATTCCCAATATAAATGAAAGAGAGATTGTTGAATCTGGAAAATACATACAACATAGAGTGTTATTACATTTGCAGCTATCCTAAAAAACTTATCATGGTATCAGAACTAGACTGCAAATTTAAGAGAGCAGTTTGTTGATGGTGAATGTGTGACTGTCTCAGAAAATAAAGTCTCAGTAAAATGACCATATCTCACAAATCCACCGTTGAATTTTGCTAAATTTTGGATATGTTATTGAAAATCTAATTTCAGAGAATCTCACTGAAGAGATTAGAGATAAAGTCTTGGATTCAAAAGTTATGATGGAATGTGTACGAGTCTATGTGAAGTTCCTGAAAGCGACTTTCATTAAAGAGATATATTAATTTGTTATAATTGTGGTCAAGCATTAACAAAGAATAATGTATTCAAGGAAGTGTGTATCTTTATAGAAATAAATAATTAATTTTAGAGTGTCACCTCTCTTGGAGAAATCAATTCATTTCACAAGAAGACATGAGAATTGTTCAACGCTATAAGAGTGAGAATTGTACATTGACGGGGAATAATAATAACCAATGTTACATTTCCATGCTTAGTGTGGGGAGATAATTCAAAAGGTAGATGTCTCTCAAATAATATGATAAGGTGTTTTATGATTTGATGTATATGGACCTTCATTGAAGCAACTTGTGTCAAAGATGTTGATGCACAGATAAGTATTTATTATCTTTGAATATTACATTTATCTACTCATTATAGTCTCTCTCTCATCTGTATTTATATACATAGTATAAGAGCTATTTGTCTTGATCTTTTCTGGAAATGCTCTTGCAGGAAAAAAGAAGATTAGATTCAGAGGGAGTGTGACTCTTTAGAGGTAACTTTGGATGAGGAGCTAAAAGATTAATATCAGACTTAGAGGGAGTCTGACAATTCATCTTAAGCAATCTTGGATGATCAACAAATTGATATATTCTCAATGAGTTATTCTCTATGAGAGAAGTTTGAGGTGAAATCCCTTGTTTTCACCCTTTGTGCTGAGGCATGATGAATGTCATGTGTGTGACTCCATATTTTTTAATGGGCCTGCCCCCTATATAAATCATGAGGAAGTGATGACTTCCATGTGATTACACTTGTATTTGTTAAAGTTATTGATAGGTGATGATCTTACAATAACTTGATCTTCTATCATGATAGACATCTTATAATGGCTAAAACATATCATGATAGATGATATGAATACATTCCTATGGTAAGTGCACATTACCTATGGACAAATTTTGAGTACTTGGTAGACATCATGTGACTTGATATTAGTAGGCCATTACTCTAAGCACTTGGTTAATATCATGCGACTTGATATTATGCAGGCCAATGCTCCCGATATCATGAGATGATATCTTTATAAACTTTTGAGTACTTGGTGGACATCACGTGACTTGATGTTGGTAGGCCATTACTCTGAGCACTTGGTGAATATCACGTGACTTGATATTCTGCAGGCTAATGCTCCTGATATCATGAGATTCTATCTTTGTAAACTTTTGAGTACTTGGTGGACATCATGTGACTTGATGTTGGTAGGCCATTACTCTGAGTATTTGGAGAATATCATGCGACTTGATATTTTGTGACAAATACTCCCAATATCCTGAGATGATATTTATAAATCTATGAGTTATGGTGAATATCACGAGACTTGGTATTCTTGGTCAGACCATATCTATGATATCATATTGAGGTGATATCTAAAATATTTTTTGAGTTATGGTGAATATCATGAGACTTGATATTCTTGGTCAGACCATATCTCTTGATATCACGATGAGGTGATATCTTCTCTCTTAAAAGTAATGGATCTTTTGTGAATTGTATTTTGATTAATTTTATCTTCCCTAACTAAGAGGGAGTGTTGATGTTTTGTGTAGCTATGGTAAGGGTCATAAGTGTTGACACAAGAGACCACTACACATTTTGTTTGATCATCCTCCCTAGCTAAGAGGGAGTGTTAATGTTTGTAGCTTTAGTCGTATGATCATTATGATACATACAATATATGTTGATTAATAATAATATAAAATATATGTTATATTATTATTCATCATATGAAATTTAATATTTAATATTAAATTGTAATATTATTCTTAATTAATAATTGATTGATGAAACATTATAAGATTGATTAAATTATAATTAATGGGAAGAGGCATGTCCTTTCTTATAAATAATAATGAATAGACATGTCCCATGAAGGGACATG
>MU226747.1:3389064-3419694 GCA_018584345.1 Thuja plicata
AAGGAGTATCAAAAAGTTTGATCATAAAAGTAGCATTGGATATGCCCGATACCTATTGACATGCCAAGTGAGTGTTTGATCAAGGATGGTAGCATTAGATGCCAGATACTAGGTGACAAACTATTTTTAAATCCTCTAACAAGGTCACACCTAACAGTGTGTTTGTAACCTTTAACATGGTTGGCTCTTAATAGGGCTCACTTCAGAAGAGAGAAAATTTGGGGTATCGGTCCCAGTGGTTTTTTCCTCAACAAGGTTTCCACTTTAAAAATCCATGTGTTATGTGTTTATGTTTCATTACTTTACTATTTTACATTTCACATATGCAATTCTAGATTGATCGGTATACTCTGCATATTTACTATGTTTCAGTAAATAGTTAACTGCTTATCGATAATCATACAGAAGAGAGATTAACAAGGCAATCCGACAAGTAGTAAATTGATAAATGTATTTCAAGGCATTCATCTTGTAGGATAGAAGATAACTAGAGACATAATATGTGGTTATAATTTTTAATGGTTGATTCAAGGATTAATTTTTGAGGCCACTGATTCACCCCCCCTCTTAGTTATTACTAACAAGATAATGCCAATTTGAGGCATATTCCAGCTACCAAATGAGCCCTTAATATTTTGAAGCATATTCATGCGTTGATCCAAGACTTCCATTTTATCCACATTTAACAATATGTTCTATTCCCCTAGAACAAATATTTTTGTTTAAAGCTCTGAAGATATCCACAAACTATTCCATAGCTCTTATTTTCGGCGTACACGGAGAGGACGCCTATAGCATGTCTGAGAGATCTATTACTCATTGGTGTTGTTAGATAAGCTAAGACATCAACCTTTGTTTTTAACACCTCCTCCCATGCGTAAGTGTTATCTATAATGCAAGTAGCATGTCTGAGAGGACGTCGGTAGCATGTCTGAGAGATCTATTAGTCATTGGTGTTGTTAGATAAGTTAAGACATCAACCTTTGTTTTTAACACCTCCTCCCATGCGTAAGTGTTATCTATAATGAAAGTAATCCCGAGAAGCTAAAGCCCTTATTTTAGTTAATATATGCAGAGAGAAACCGACATTGTTAAGCAAAGTGTATTTGGTACAAGCTTTTAATTCATATTTGCATTCATCTACTGCTAAATCATCTCAATACAAGAAGGTGATTCTCATCGTTCAACCCATGAATCATTATATCTTTGGTGCATAAACAACTATTGTATCATGTCTACATTCCCACATTCACATTCATACATGCTGGATTGAAGCAACCGCCAATTGCATTTGTTTAAGGACAAAACGTACCATAGACACGCACACACACACAAAAAAAAAATGTCAAACTTTTTTTAAAAAATCCACTAAAACGTAGTATTTTTTTGCAATTTTCTTGTGGTTTTAGACCACAAAATATGTAGATCATGAAGAACATATGCTGAAAATTTCATGAAAATTTGTTAGGTTTTCTGATTTTTGAAATTTGGTTTATGGCGTATTTTGTAGGGAGCTTAGTTGTGTCCTTTGTTTAATGGGTTCTAAAGCCCTTTCACTACATTCTTTTTGTGTTTATCTTGCATCCATCGCATTCAATGAAAGGATACATCATTGAATTTAATAGGTGTGACTTCTATCATTGCAAAATGGTTTGGTTACTTTGTTTACGATTTCACATTCAACAGTTGTAACCAAAAGATCTAACAAAAGTCTCATGCTTTGTATGGATGGCAATACAATGAAGCTATATTTTCTGGTGAATTTTGTGTAGCAGCTCATGGTCCTTGTATGCGATTCCTCATTTAGTATATGTATGCACATAGGATACAACCATAGCATTTTCACACACACTAGTTTTATGCACACCATTACCTGTGTTGCCATTCTATGCATATCCCATTATTATTATTGCAAAACTAGAGCCTAAGAAAATATTTCAGAAAGCTTAACATCTTGGGAAAATTTGCATGGGCTAAGCTCTAGACAAAACGTACCAAAGACAAAAAAAACAAAAACAAAAAAAAAACGTTAAACTTTTTTTTTCAAATTTGTGAAAACACAGTAAATATTTTATGGTTTCCGACCACAAAATATGTAGATCATAAAGAACAGAAGCTGAAAATTTGTTAGGTTTTTTTGTTTTTGAATTTGGTCAATGGTGCGTTTTGTAGGGAGATTAGTCACGTCTGGGAAAAAATAGGGCATTTTGTTTATATTTATTTGAAACTTGCCTTTCAATAAGACCCTTTATCCTTTTGGCGATGAGCTAATTTATATCGATAAAACCTTGCCATCAGAATTAAATGTGAGCCCCCATAATTATTGATCCATCTCTTTGTAAGATGACTTGTATTTCATCTCTATGTTGGAAATTTAACATGGGGCTCCATTATAATTTAATCTTTGGATATGGCGTTGAAACATATATTTTAATTTTGTTGAAATAGGCTTCTGCCCCTTTATGTGAATAAAATCTTATTGGCAATGCAAAACAAAATAGGACCTGCCTTCATATCCATTTGGAGGAATATGACTTTATATATTATTTTAAGAAGATTAATATTTGAAATGATTTGAATATTAAATATTTGAAACTGAGACCAAGGTTCCTTCAACTTTTAACTCTTGATTATTGCTTCTAGATTCAATGAATAAATAAATTGTCTCTGAGAGTACTTTGGAAAAATTCACCAATCCTAATTATGAGACGCACCCATTGAACAAAGGAGTTTGTTGAAGTCTAGTGAGTATATGTACCAAAGGGATATGCCTAATTCCACCTCTTATGTAGGTTATTAATTCTTAGAAAATGGATATTCTGAAATAATTCTAAGGGTGTAGATCATAAACCACTGCAAACCTCATTTGCTTTAAGTTGTGAGAAAATATTAAATTGATTTATGAAGCTTTGACATCTGGAACATGAGTAAGTGGGCATATATATAATTTCACAGAGAAATTGGTTTGGTACATGAGTTAAAAGGATGAAAAATATTAATGTTCACAGAAGGCTGCCTTGATGAATTTTTCACTATATAAGTAGTACACTAAAGAAACTAGAAATGGATTGGGCATGGGAAAAATAGAAAATGAGGTGATATGGTTATGTAAATGGGTATGGGGGTATATTATCACGTAGATAATTATGAGGAACAATTTTTTCCCTTGGAGACCATAGGTTTAGAAATATTCATTTAAAAAATGCTCATCTGGGAGAATTCACATTATGCAACCATGGGGACCCTAAAATTTGACATCTCAAATAATGATCACTTTTGACCCTGAGAGGGCAAATATTAGTGTACATAAATCTTCAAGAGAGGTGAAAATAATGGGAGAGTAAATCCATTTATGGATCATAGGATTTAGGAGGGCATTATTTAAAGTTTTCTTTGGTTTTATCATAATATGGAACTCTAAATTTTGTCAAAATTTAGGGTTCCAACAATGGCTTTGTCTCGAGATATATGCCCCATGTGGGAATATCAAGAATCTAGAAAGTCTCTGGTAGGTGCAGACCATGTATCAAACCTTTGGCTTCAAAAATTGCTACTCCTTTTAAAATTTTGTGCCAAAACTTTATTTGGTGGCCCCAAGTCGCCGAAAGTAAAAAATTATTTTACCCTCGATCAAAAAATTTATTTTCATGTTGTAATAATGTAATATATCTCGAGATGCCATTTTTTTGTCATTTGATCATAATTGGTTATTTTGGTCCTAGTGTCCCTCACCTCAAGATTAGGGGCATGCTGAAATTATTTGTTATGAGGTAATATATATTTACCTAACATGATGTCTTCAATATAACGACCCTTGTTATTAGCTCTACATTTCAATTTAATCTTGGGGTGAATATCTCCTGAATTATAGCTACCACAATAATGAAATTCGCAAGGATTTGGACTTTCACAAATTATTATATTTTTATATTGACAAAGGTGTATCTTCTGAAATGGTCTCCTATCCGAAAATGTGTCATCACTTGCTCCATCTTTAGAATCTATTGTATTAATACCCATATTTATTATATTGAAATTATAATATGGAGTATTATATACCCTTTTTACTACTTCCTCATATAGTGTACATGGTCATCCCTTAGCATTACATAAGTATTTTTTACACATTGGAACAATTTCGCTAATATCTGAGAATGTTTCCTCCTTTTCAAATAATGGATTTCAAAATGTATAGATATTATTTTTAAATATACCTTGACAAGATATGGTGCAATCATTTTCTAATATTTGGTCATATAATAGATTTGAAAATTTTTGAACTCTTTTTAGGTGTACATGACTTTTCCATATGTCATCTATAATTCATTCCCTCATTAGGTGTATTCTTTTTCTAAAAATTATTCACTTCTTTTATCTTCATTCATTATGGTATCAAACATGGATGAATTTACCATTTCATAATTCACATATTTTTCATCCCTATTGTGTATTAATTTAAATCAATCATTATTATTAAATTCATCAATTATTTCTTTAGGTTCCTATTTGCAGTCATGAATGTCATTAGTATCCATGTGACAACAAACATTATCATTGACCATCATTTCATCGGGCATACCCTCATCCAGTTCTAGAATATTTATATTTAAGAATTCTTCCACCTATATAAGCCTTTCAAATGGTAATTAATATGAACACTCATTATTTGGTTCATTTTCAATAGCATGAATATGCACATTTTGTGATTCTTCATCTTCTACAATGTGTTTCTTTTCAATTTCAACATTGTATATCCAATAAGGCACTTTAGAGAATCCATTTGGTTTGAACCACTTTGGAAGATACTTCAAAGTTTGATCATACAATTCAATAAAGAAATTTACACACTCAATCTCCCAAGGTCTGAAATGTTTTGGAATTTCCCCATATGTAGTCATGATCCTTTTGATTCAAGAAAATAAATATTCTTCCTCTTGCTTTTTGTACCATCCAAAAAAGTTAGCACCCATTAATTGGATATCTTTTAGGACCTACTAGACCCCATTTTAGTGATTCCTAGATCCAAAGGTCTTTATTATTGATTTCTCGCATCTTTCACTTTCTTTCCCCAAGACTTTGCACACTGCCTGAGTCCTGGAATCACTTGGAAATTAAATCCTCCAGGACTAGGCTGACCCAAGTTGAAATTATCCTTGGGAGTTGTTATTTAGTGGGCTTTGGGCCCTATGTGGGGGTGTTTCATTCCCCGTTCTTGGTTTGGTCAGCCTAACAATTTTGAATCTCAAAATGAGTATAAAAGGGGGTCTCTCCTCTCATTTTGGTATCCACTATTATGATGCAAACCATGAACTTTATGCAAGCCATCTATATGAAAAATATCTTTCAAGATCAAGCAATTCCAGTATTCAAGTTGTAAAATTAAGGTGGTGGATTCAAGATTTGAAGGCAAGCATCCATTAAAATCTCCAAGTCCCCAAGTCTTCTTCCATTAAAACAAAGGCAATCCTCTTTCCTTGATGCAAGTTTCTCTCCCATGGTGGCCCAATGGAGGAATTATCAAGAAAGATAGAAGATCCATTCCTCTTCTCCGTCCATGATTTAAAGTATACATTCATTGAAGATATAGGCTTGGAAAGTGTAGATATATTTTATTTTATAAGGCATCCTTGATTCTAGAATATATTCAATACATACAAGCATCCTTGTGGAGTTGACTGATTTCTACATCCATCCATGAGGGTTTTCCATGCAAGGTAAATTTGACATTTATCTTGTTTATGTAATTTCTTTATTCCATTTCAAGGTCAATTCCTATATAGGGGCCTTCCCAATTCAAGCCCCTTTCCATCAACCTATTTCTCCTTTTTTATTGTATGCAGGTGCAAATTTATAAGTTTCATATCTACGAAAATCAAAGATTCAGAATAAGTGATAAGTCTGCTATAGATTCCAGAAAATTTTGTGCCTCCAAGACAAGGTCAAGTTTGGAGGACAAGGCTGACTAGAGTAGGCACTTTCCTTTGGATCTACAAATTTCATAGTTAAAAAGTACAAGTCTCAAAATTCTAGATCCAAAACAGTTTATGTTCCTGATAGTTTTTCCTGACAACCTTTTCTATTAGGATTAAAAGATAGAAATCTAATAGTTACATGAATAGATAATACAACAAAGAAATAAAATACACAGAAGACACAAATATTTAATGTGGTTCACCCAAACCCTAGGCTACATCCACCAAACAAAGAGTCCAATATTATATTCCAGGAAATCACCCTGATTATAATTTACAATCCCTTGCAACCAAATCCCATTGCAAGAAGATACCAAAAACATATATCAAATCCCTAACCCGAGGCCCTTTAAAAAGAATCATGTCGGTTACAAATTAGGGTTAGAATATGTCGGCCAATAGAGAAAAACTAGGGGGAAACCACACTGATAAAAGTGGGGAAAAATAACCTCTGAGTCTGAATAGGCTCCACATAACAAAATTTTCCAAATTTGTAGTTTGTTCCTCCTCTCCTGGCTTTAAAGGTGAGTTCATTATCTTTCTTTTCATCTTGCATTTCCTTTCATACATCAAATCTGATATCATATCTTGTTAATAATTAGTTCTTTATCATAGTTTACATTTCCTTTCATAGTTTTGCATATCAATTCACGCATCATTTGCATGTTAACAATGAAGGAGTCCATCCCCATACTCCATCTTCAAGTGTATATCTAGAATTAACATCCCTAAATCTTATTTGGGCTTTGCTAATCTTATTTGTGTTTGAGATTGAATCCTTTGGGGATATTCCTAATGTAACATAGGATATTAAACATTCCTCCCATGTCATATCCATTAGATTTTGGGTGAGCCATATACCATCTACCCTTCATTCACCCAATTTCATATGTTACATTATGGTGAACCCGACGTAATGCATTTCCATTACGATTTTGGTGTTAGATTCTCCTTCTTTGCATTTAGATCTCTTTTTTATGCATTTAAATATTAAATCTACTTTGTATGCACTCATATCTAGTTTAAATTTGATAGTTAATGTTTGTTACTTTTGCATATTTCTTTAAAATTATTTTGATTTCCTCTTTTTCTTCATTCCCTTGTGTATGAGCTTCATAACTTTGAGTCCAACCTATAGCATCCTAGTTAGAAAAATCCTTAGACTTATGGGTTCCTTTGATCCCGAATCCTCCTTCTTTCCTAGGAATCTAGATGAGAGCAATATGAATCTTAATGAAATCACTATCATGGATAATAACTCTTCTCATTCTTCTCATGATGAATATAAAGCCTCAAGATTTCCTCCTATCCAAGTCCAAAAACTTTTCGAAGACTTTTAAAAGTTTGAGCAATGGTTAAGTCAACACAACTCTAATCATGAGGCTCTTATTGTTGTAGAAGACTTAAGAAAACTTATTCATAAAAATGACCATGGTGTTCACCTCTTGTGTATTATTTCACATCTCATTAGTGAAACTATCAAATATGTTAAGGATTGTGCTCAAGCGTTAGGTTATATACCACCTACTACAAGTGTTGAGACCTCTTTGCCTATCTCCACTTCTATTCCTAGTGTGTCCACTTATGCTCCACCCATCATGAAAACTTACTTCCAATCCCTCACATATGAGTCTTACTAATCCTATTGCTCCTTATATCCATTCAAGTATTCCATGTGTTTCATTTCCATCATCCATTCCTACTTACTATATTGTTCCTTTTTCATACTCAACCATTCCTTCAATTTCCAACTTTGTTCCTAACATTTCTCATGTTTCTCCTCCCACCATTCTTTCTACTGAATATTAATAGCTTGGCTCAAATTGTCTCCTCTTTGCAAAAAAAAAAAGCTTCCACGACTCAATCCAAGTACAACATTCCTACTTATGACATTTCTATTCCCTTGTCTATGGATATTATCTGTGTTGTTATCCCACAATATATGGATATTCCTCACCCTAACATTTATAATGATAAGGGTGATCATGTGATTCATGCCAAAACTTTCCAAACCTTGTATAGTGATTTCTCTCATGACCATAGGTTCATGGAAAAGTTGTCCACTATAACCTTTCAAGACAAAGCCTTGCAATGGTATTGTTCCTTTCCTCCTTATTCAATTGGTTCCTTCCAAAATCTTGCTAATGCTTTCATTGAACAATTTAAAAACAACATTGGTCCTAAAGTTTCTCTAATTGATTTAATGCATTGTAAACAAGGTGTTAAAGAAAAAGCTAGTGATTTCATTGGTATCTATTTAAGCATTTGTATGCTCAGATTTCTTATCTTGTGCATGATATTGATATACAATGCATTTTTATTACTAATTTTCAAAGTAGCATTAGAGATAAGATACCTATGTTTGAATTCTCTTCATTTCCACAATTGTGTGCAGTGCTTCATCATTATCAACTACAAATGAGTCAATTTGAGAGCACCACTCCAATGACTCTTGTTCTTGTTAATAAGAGTGATGTCACATCCAATTTCAACAAGTTTCTAAAATCAGAAAACTGCATCAAAATCAATAAATCATCCAACACTGTTGATGAACAAGTGGCAACAACATCAAAAGGTGTGGCTCCTTTTTCGTCTATTTTTAAACTTGCTCATAATTTTACTCAGCTTTCTAAATCTTTGCATAATGTGATGTTGAAGTTAATTAATGCTAATGTGTCAACACTTTCCTCTATCAAACTAATTGACACCTCCAAAACTCAATCTAAATAATTTGATCCCCAAAACTTTTGCCAATATCACCGCCATCCTGGACATGATACTGAAAAATGCTTCCGCTTGAAAACTGCTATCCAAGATCTTATTGATTCTAAGGCTATATCTGTTGATAGTGACAATGATCAAGGTAACAAATTTGTGGCACCTCCTAACTAAAATTTTAAAATCTACAATTATCCTTTGTCATCTTATTCAACCAATAGTATTGATCAACCTCCTTCTTCCAAATGCATTCACTGTGATGACAAAGTTAATGAAGCCAATCACGTTGTTAACTTATAGAAACTCCCAAGTGTGCTCACACAAGCCTACCAGGACTCTAACTATTCCTCATTTTCCCAAGACCCTTAGATTTCTTCTAGGATCTTCCAAGTCCTTACTTATCTAGTTTAGGACTTATACAACACCTCCCCAAGAGATAATATCCATTTTACTTCACTTAGGGGTAGCTATCAATAAGTTTCACTTCTCTCTTATACTCCTTCTTGGATGACTCCAAGTGCCTTTTGGTATCCTATCCTTAACAAGTGTTTACAGGGGGTATAATCCATGCTTGGACAACAGCCTGAGCTTCACTTTATCCCATTAGGATATGGTATCAAGACTTTCCCAAATTATTTCAAGACTCTTAGTGAATTTAGTCTTTTAGGCCCAATACTCCTTCTAGCCCTAATTGACTAGTTTTTCCCACTTAATTAAAAATAATCCCAAACAACCCCCAAAAAAATTTGATATTCTGATACCCTTTTTCAATTCATGAGATATTTTTTAGGTATTATGATTCCAAGGTCTCCGTACCGTGGATTCCTAGAATTAAGGGCAAATAGGGCTATTATAGTTCAATTTGATGACTTCTACTTGGAAATGTATCCCAATGAATTGGGAAAGGCCTAATCTTCCTAGGAGGTGTCTGTATAACCTCAATTATTACAAAACCATGCTTTTTTTCATTCTTCCAATCATACCCCTGCATTCAAACACCATTAGTTCACTGGCAAACACCTAATTGGATGCTCTGGACTCGCCTAGGGCTTGCCATTAAAATTAGCTAAACTGCTTCTCTGAGCTCCTCCCTACACATGTAAACTATAAAATGGCTCCCTTACCATATACCTCATGGCCATGATGAAATGAATGGTGGAGATCTATGGGGGATCCATTTTACACTGAACTACTTTGTCAACACCAGCAAACTACTAAACTAGAAAATAATTTACAAAGCTAATCTAATGAACACTTAGAACCTTCAAACCAAAACAAAAGATACTGTAACTAACCCAAATACAATAATCCAACACAATATTTAGTAGTTCAATCCATCTAATAACACTAAGTAACAAAAGCAAGCGACTGTCAACAAAATAGTGTACAAAGTAACTTCTTTCACATTAAAAAATATTCCCCACATCAACCAACCTCAAGAAATGGACCTCCTCATGTAATTTTATACTTTCCCCATGTTTTTAGGTTGTTACAATAACTACCCATCCTTAAACATCGAAGGGAATCAAATCTTGCCAATTTTGTCATGCAACTTTGCAAAGTTGCAAATGTTGTCATGACAACATTTTGACAACTTTTGCACCTTTTTTCTAAAACATAAACTAATGAACTCTAACCTATAATAAATTATGTAGAAACATAATAAAGTCCATTTTAGGCACATTTACAAGCCTTCCTAAGGCTTGAAGGCTTTTAGACCCAAATTCCCACGTTTTAAGCTTTCTAGCACTAAACACTTTCAAAGAAAAATCAACTAGAGTGGATTGATCCTAGTCAAATCCACCTAGGTACAAACTCACAAGACCTTCTAAGGTATAATAAAATACACCTAAATTGGCTAGGGTCAGTACAAGCCAGAACCAAAATAGAAACTAGGAGTTAGCCTAGGTGCTCCTGCACCATTCTCCCCAAACAAAATGATTTCAATCCACCCTTGGATTGAACAAGTTGGAGTCAATTCCCAAATTATTTATAAAATTTATCTCTTTGATCCAAGTGGCCTCTGCATCTCCTTGTCCATTCCACTTTATCATATGCTCATGGTAAGTCCTCTGTCTAGTCTTTTTGTAGACCCTTGAATCAAGCACCTTCTCTGCTTTCTTGGATGGTGTAGGGGTTAATTTCAGGTCCTCCACTTCTTGTGTTACTTTAGTAAGACTCTGATCTAGATATAGATTAGGCCCCTTATAAAGGACTAGATATGCAACATTGAAGACCTGATACAAACCAATATCCCTAGGGAGTTCAACTTTGTAAGCATTGTTTCCATATTTGTCTAAAATAGTATATGGTCCTAATCTCCTTGTCTATAACTTGTTTGGCACTCCCTTATGTAACCTTTCCTTGTTCAAATGGACCATTACAAGATCCCCACCTATAATTGTACTTCCTTCTCCCTTTCATCCACCTTCTACTTAATATTTGCAGTGTTCTTTGTCAAAGTCTTTTTCACTGATTCATGCACCTCTTTCATGGAGTGTGCAAAGTCTTCTGCATAGCCACTCCCTTTGGCTCCATCCTTTAACTCTTTGAGTTCAAATATCCCTGTCAGATGTAGTCCATAGACAACTTCAAATGGACTCCTTCCAGTGGTCTTGTTGATTGTATCATTGTAAGCATATTCTGCCTGTCCCAATATTTGGTCCCAAGCTTGACCATACTCCTTAGTGAGACGCCTCAATAGGTTCCTTAGACTTCTATTTACTACCTCAATTTGACCATCTATTTGAGGGTGATATGTAGACCCAAAGGACAAATTGGTTCCCAACTTTTTCCACAGTGTCTTCCAAAAGTGACTCATGAGTTTTGTGTCTATCTTAAACTATGCTTAAGGGTAACCCATGGATTCTCACCACCTCCTTGAAGAAAAGATGTGCAATGTGAAAAGCATCATGTAAAGTCTTACAAGGGACAAAATGTTCCATTTTGTTGAATCTGTCTACTATGACATATATATTGTCAAACCCTTATTTTTTCCTTGGCAATCCTACAACAAAGTCCATGCTCAAGCATTCCCAAGGTCTACTTAGAATGGGGAGAGGTTGATAAAGGCCTGCATTGGAGGATTTTCCTTTGGATTTTTGACACACTACACAACACTCCACATAATTTATGATATCTAGACTCATCCTTGGCCAAAAATAAAATGTTTGCACTAACTCTTGAGACTTATTGACTCTAAAGTGACCACTAAGTGCCCCATTATGCTTTTCTTGAATCAAATTTTCCCTAATTGATCCCCTAGGGACACATAACTGACTTCCCTTAAATAACAAATCACTCTTCATTGTATAATAAGAAAAATATCCATGGAAATGATTCTTATGTTCTTTACATGCATTGTATATCTCTGCAAAGTCATCATCATCTGCATACAAGTCCTTAAAACCCTTAATACCCATGCTTTGCAATTGCACTTCTTGGACTGTCAGAAGTCTCCTACTAAGTGCATCAACTACTTTGTTCTGCAATACCTTCTTATGCCTAATGTTGAAGGTATAAGCCTACAAGTACTCAACCCATTTCATGTGTTTGTGACTGAGCTTGTATTGGGAGTTCAGAAAACTAAGTGCTTGGTTGTCTGAATATACCATAAATTCTTTAGGAACAAACAATGCCTCCATCTCCTTAGTGCTTGGACTAGAGAAGACATCTCTAAGTCATAGGAAGAATAATTCCTCTTTTCATCATTGAGCTTCTCACTGTGAAAAGCCACTGGCCTTCCTTCTTGGCTTAAGATAGCCCCAATAGCAACATTGCTAACATCGCACTCAACTATGAAGAGTTTCTCAAAACTTGGTAGTGTTAAGATAGGTTGAGTGACAATCTTCTTCTTCAACAACTAAAATCCTTTGTTAGATTTCTCATTCCATACAAATTTGATCTTCATCCCACCTTTTATGGTATCTAACATAGGAGCATAGATTACACTAAAGTGCTTAATGAATTTCCTATAGTATTAAGCTAAGCCATGAAAGCTTCTCACCTCTGTTGCAGTTTTGGAGGTAGGATAGTTGATGATTGCTTCAACCTTTCTTGGATCCATCTTAAGGTTTCCTTGAGACAACACAAAACCAAGATACACAAGCTCCTTATTTAAGAGCTCACACTTATCCAGATTGGTCATTACCTTTTCTTCATGTAGTCTCTTAAACACAATTTGAAGATGCCTTAAATGTTCTTCTTTAGTCCTACTAAAGGTTAGGATATCATCCAAATATACTACAACAAACTTACCAATGTAGTCTTTAAGAACTTTGTTCATAAGCCTGATGAATATGGATGGGGAATTTGATAGCCCAAATGGTATTACAAGCCATTCATATAAACCTTCTATGTTTTTGAAGGTAGTCTTCCATTCATCTCCCTCCTTGACCCTAATTTGATAATAACCACTCTTTAGGTCAATCTTGGTAAAGTAATTTACTCCTCCTAAACAGTCCATTAGGTCTTCTATCCTAGGCATAGGGATTCTATACCTAATGGTGATTTTGTTAAAGACTCTAGAATCAGTGCATAGCCTCCAAGTTCCTCCCTTTTTGGGTGCTAAGATAGTGGGAAAAACACATGGTATTAGTGGGAACAACACATGGGATTATACTCTTTCAAATGAGGCCTTGGTTTAGGAGTTCTTGGATTTGCTTGGCAATTTCCTCATTTTGTCGAGGGGTCATCTTATAAGAAACTTTACTAGGTAGGGTAGCTCCTGGGATAAAGTCAATTTGGTGGCTAATAGCTCTCTTGGGGGGTAGGCCTATTGGTTTTCCATCACTAACAATGTCTTTGTACTCTTTTAGCAACTCTTGCACTTCTATAGGAATCTTTATCTTCTTTACTTTCTTCTCTGCATCTTCTTCCTTTGGCTTCAAAACCAAATCATATCCTACTCTCTCTCCTTCTAGAGCTTCTAAGAACTCCTTTTCACTCAGCAACAAAATATTAGGGCCTTTGGACTTCACTTCTCCTTCTTCTAACAATGACAGTATTTTGAAAGTCATGCCATCTTTCTTGAGAGAAAATGCATTCTTTGCTCCATCATGCATGGCTTGTCTGTCAAATTTCCATGGCCTTCCTAGTAAAATTTGACATGCATCCATAGGTAGGACTTCACATAGTACCTTATCCTTGTACCTTCCAATAGAGAAGTCCACCCCTGCTTGTTCATTCACAAGGACATGTTGTCCTTTGTTTAACCAAGTAACCTTGTATGTATTAATATGTGGAATCCTCTTCATATTCAGTTTATTAACTACCTCCTCTAACGCAATATTGTTAGTAGACCCCGAGTCTATGATTATCTTACACACTTTAGCCATCATTTTGCATTTCACTCTAAATAGTGATCTTCTCTGGCTTGGTTCTTCTCTCACTGGTTCTTTAATAAGTGTTATTCTTATCATCATATTTTCTCCCTCTTCTAACTCTAGGGGTACTTCAGGGGTTTTGTTACCACCACTAGATTCTTCTTGAACAAAATTGACTCTCTTATCACTCCATTGGGAAGTAGAGCCTTTCTCTGGACACCTATAGGTAGGATGTCCCATTTCGTTGCAATGATAGCATTTCATGGTTTAAAAGTAAGAACCTCTTCCTTGGATATTGCTTCTTCCTCTACAATTACTATTAGAGCCTCTTCCTCTAGTGAAGCCTCCTCTGTTTGAGCTTCCCTCTTATTGTTCAGTCAGTTTGGCCTCTCCTTGAGTCTTTGCTTCTGAACTTCTACCACCATATCCACTTCTTTAGCCTCTGCCATCTCTTCCTCTTCCTCTGCCTTTGGTATTTCTCGTGTTTTGTTTCTTCTTCAATTTTTCTCCCACCTTAACTGCAAGTTTGTGGCATCTTTGAACTATGGTAGGAGTCAGCAGACTCAATTCATCTTGAATAGTCAATCTTAGACCATTGAGGTATCTAGATACATTCACACTTTCTTCTTCTGTAACTCTTGACCTCATGCACAACCTCTGAAAATCCTCAGTGTAAGAGTTGACATCCAATTCCTTTTGTCTTAAATTTTACCTTTTCTTATGCAACTGAATTTCATAATCTTCTAGCACATATGCCTCTCTAATTTTGGCTACAATAGCTTTCCAAGTGGCTATGGATTTCTTGCCTTCTTTCTCCCTCTCATCTTGGATGAATTTCCACCAAGTGAGTTCAGACCCTCTAATTCTTGCCTTTGCCACTTTTACCTTTTGGGCTTCTATTATCACATCACACTCAAAGTGGTTTTCAAGTCCTTCAATCCAATCTAGGACTACCTCTCATTCCATTTTCCCACTAAAGATTGGGATTCCTTCCGGTGCCTTTCCACTTAAGGATTTTAAGGCTTTCAAGAAGGGTTATTTAGTGAGGATAGGGTCTAGATCAGGGACCCCATCATCTATGGTTATCTCTTTACTCTTTCCTTCAACTTTATCCTTGAATTCCTCAGTCTTCTCTTCCACTTGATCTAATTTATGCTCTAATTAGGCCAGTCTACCTCTGAGAAACTTATTCTCTTCTTCTTTCTCATCCACTTTCTTTTCAAGTTATGCATTTGTCACCATTTTAGACTCTCCTACTGACTCTATAGGTTGAAACATTCACTCCAAGCCAAATCTTATTGGCTCTGATACTAATCTGATAGAAACTCCCAAGTGTGCTCGCACAAGCCTACCAGGACTCTAACTATTTCTAGTTTTCCCAAGACCCTTAACTTTCTTCTAGGATCTTCCAAGTACTTAATTAGCTACTTTAGGACTTATACAACACCTCTCCAAGAGATGATATCCATTTTGCTTCACTTAGGGGTAGCTATCAACAAGTTTCACTTCTCTCCTATACTCCTTCTTGGATGACTCCAAGTGCCTTTTGGTCTCCTTTCCTTAACAAGTGTTTTCAAGGGGTGTAATCCATGCTTAGACAGCTTCTTGAACTTAACTTTATCCCATTAGGATAGAGTATCAATACTTTCCCAAACGATTTCAAGACTCTTAGTGAATTTAGTCTTTTAGGCCTAATACTCCTTCTAGCCCTAATTGACTAGTTTTCCCCACTTCATTAAAAATAATCCCAAACAACCCCCCGAAAAAAGTTGATATTATGATACCATTTTTCAATTCATGATATATTTTTTAGGTATTAGGGTTCCAAGGTCTTTTTACAGTGGATTCCTAGAATTAAGGGCAAATATGGCTAATTGGGCTATTCTGGTTCAGTTTGATGATTTCTACTTGGAAATGTATCCCAATGGATTGGGAAAGGCCTGATCTTCCAAGGAGATGTCTATATAACCTTTATTCTTAAAAAATCATTCTTGTTTTCATTCTTCCAATCATACCCCTACATTCAAACACCATTAGTTCACTGGAAAACACCTAACCGGATGCTAGGGACTCACCTAGGGGTTGCCATTAAAATTAGTTAAACTAATTCTATGAGATCTTACCTCCATATGTACACTATAAAATGGATCACCTACCATATACCTCATTTCCATGATGAAATTCATGGGGGAGATCTATGGGGGAGCCATTTTACACTAAATTGCTCTGTCAACACCAGCAAACTGCTAAACTAGAAAAGAATTTACAAAGCTAATCTAATGAACACTTAGAACCTTAAAAACACAATAAAATATATTGTAACTAACATAAATACAATAATCCAACACAAGATTTAGTATTTCAATCCATCTAAGAACACTAAGTAACAAAAGCAAGTGACTGTCAACAATATAGTGTACATAGTAACTTCTTTCACATTCAAAAATATTCTCCACATCAGCCAACCTTGGGAAATGGGCCTCCTCATGGAATTTTATTCTTTCCCCATGTTTTTAGGTGGTTAAAATAACTACCCATTCTCAAACATCGAAGGGAATCAAATCTTGCCAGTGTTCTCATGCAACTTTGCAAAGTTGCAAATGTTGTCATGACAACATTTTGACAACTTTTACACTTTTGCCTAAAACATAAAATAATTACCTCTAACCTATAATAAATGATTTAGAAACATCATAGAGGCCATTTTAGGCCCATTTACAAGCCTTCAAGGCTTTAGGACCCAATTTCCCACTTTTTAGTCTTTCTTGCACTAAACACTATCAAAGCAAAATCAACTAGAGTGGATTGATCCTAGTCAAATCCACCTAGGTAAAAAATCACAAGACCTTCTAAGGTCTAATAAAATAAACCTGACTTGGATAGGGTCAGTACAATACACAACCAAAATATAAACTAGGAGTTAGCCTAGGTGCTCCTGCACCATTAACCGAGTTGAGAAAGTTAAACCTAAATCTCTATCTCAGCCATGGATTACCTTTGATCCCAGTGAGAAAATTAATGCACCTAATGGTCCCCTCTATAGTTTTGCAAAGGTTAATGGCCTTCCTACCTATGGCACCCTTGTTGATCCCACTTGCATGGTGAATGTGATAACAAAAGAACATCTTTTTAGTAAACAATTGCAAAAAGACTTTTATGACAAATCTGATGTTAGGATCCAAACTTGAAATTGTTTGCTTTATCCTTCACATGGTTCTATTGCTTTCCCTGTTCAAGTTGGTCATAAAACTTTAGATGTTACATTCACTGTCATTCCAACTTCTGATTAATTTCAAGTCAAACTTGGTCTTCCTTGGCTTACCTCTATGCATGTTGTAACTTCTCCTATTCATAAATGTGTCAATTTTTCTCTTCATAATGGAGAAATCAAGACTGTTAACCATACTCTTTATCAACCTTTTGTGCCTTGTGACTCAATTGACCTTGATTTCTTCTGGCCTTATATACCTCAACCAGCTAAAACCCATCCTAACCATCTCTTTAGATCATATCAAGCCTACAAGGTTTAAAATGTTTGTGAACTTAGAAAACCTAAGGATGTTCCATCTCTTTGCCTTGGACATGTAATTATTCCTACACCACCTATACCACCTCTTCCTATTGCTTTTGTGCATACTTCTCAACCCATCTCTCAACCTAGTGTGGTTCCTCCCGTTCTTCCTCCTAAAGAAGAAAAGGACCTGATGTTGATTGATCCTATCCCACCTCAAATTTCTAGCAAGACCAAACGTAACTGTCACACTCGCGATCATCACCACAAGTGTATTGCTAGAGCCCATAAATGTGTTTCTCAAAAAATTACTTCACCTCGTACACCTCCTCACTTTTCACTTCCCTTTTAAACACCCATGCCTGAGCCAAAGGAGGAAGTAAATTTAAACAAATTTAAAAAGAACAAACATGAAAATGTTATTCGTATCTTATATTCTATTACAATTCATCTAGATGAATAAGATACTCTTCATGATGATGTTCTTGTTTCTAACAATGGTAATCATGCTAGAGTTTCTTATGTAATGTTTGAGACTATTTCTATTGATCATGATTTACCAACTATGCTTTCACAACATTTATCTATCACTCCTAGTGACAAACACAGTGACCTCTCTTCACATCAAGGTATTTTTTTGAACTAGCCATTGTTCCATCTATTGTGTTAGATGCTTCTCCTCTTGCGAGTTTCTCAACTTCCCAAAATATTATAGACCGATATGGGGGCAGTCGATATGCTTGAATAACTCCTCTTGTATATTAGCTTCTACTTCCTTTGGGGGATTATGACAGTTCATTTTGACATAATTTTGATATACATGAGTTATCATATGACCTACTAACCCTAGAGTTGGTATATCCCTTTCCTGGTCTCTTTTTTCATGTGCTCATTTCCCTTGATTTGTCCTTTCTTAGGGGCATTTCACAGTGGAAACATTTCTTGTGGATACATGTACACTCTGTTAAAGAAATTTCTCTCGTTAAGGTATTTGCAATAGCTTTAATGTGGGGGCATACACTCCGCTCACATTTTTCACACACACACACACACATATATGTTAAATACTATTTTTAGTATATCCTCAGACTCATCTCAACTGCACACACTTGGTCCTTGATTGACTCATCCCCTAGACTGATCCTTGTCAATGGATTGGAATTCTAAAGTGGGGGCTAAATGTACCATCCTAAAAATTTATCACCCATTAATTGGATGTCTTTTAGGACCTAATAGACCCCATTTTAGTGATTCCTAGATACGAAGGTCTTTATGCTTGATTTCCTGCATCTTTATCTTTCTTTCCCCAAGACTTTGCACACTACGTGAGTCCTAGAATCACTTGGGAATTAAATCCTCCGAGACTAGGAAAACCCAATTCATCCTTGTCCTTGGGAGTTGTTTGTGCTTTGAGCCTTATGCGGGGGTGTTTCATTCCTAGATCTCAGTTTGGTTGGCCCGACAATTTTGAATCCTGAAATGTGTATAAAAGGGGGTCTCTCCTCTCATTTTGGCATCCACTATTATGATGCAAACCATGAACTTTATGCAAGCTATCTATATGAAAAATATCTTTCAAGATCAAGCAATTCCAGTATTCAAGTTGTGTAATTAAGGTGGTGGATTCAAGATTTGAAGGCAAGCATGCACTGAAAATCTCCAAGTCTCCAAGTCTTATTCCATTAAAACAAAGGCAATCCTCTCTCCTTGATGCAAGTTTCTCTCCTATGGTGGCCCAGTGCAGGAATTCTAAAGCAAGATAGAAGATCCATTCCTCTTCTTCATCCATGATTTCAAGTATATATTCATTGAAGATCTAGGCTTGGCAAGTATAGATCTATTGCATTTGATAATGCATCCTTGATTCTAGAATACATTCAATACATAAAATCATCCTTGTGGAGTTGACTGATTTCTACATCCATCCATGATGGTTTTCCATGCAAGGTAAATTTGACTTTCATCTTATTTATGCAATTTATTTATTCCATTTCAAGGTCAATTCCTATATAGGGGCTTGAAAAAGGCAAGCCCCTTTACATAAACCTATTTCCCTTTTTTCTTGTATGCAGGTGCAAATTTACAGGTTTCAGATCTAGGAAAACCAAAGATTTAAAACCAATTATAGGTTTGCTAGAGATTCCAGCAACTTTTATGCCTCCAGGACAAGGCCAACTTGATTCGGCACTATCTTTTGGATCTACAAATTTCATAGTAAAAAAGTACATGTCTCAGAGTTCCTGATCCATAATGGTTTTCGGTTCCAACAATTTTCCAACAACCTTTTTCTAGATTTGCAGTTTGTTCCTCCTCTCCTGGCTTTCAAGGTGAGCTCATTCTCTTTTATTTCATCTTGCATTTCCTTTTATACATCACATCTGATATCATATATTGATAATAATCATTTCTTTATCATATTTTACATTTCCTTTCATATAAGTTTTGCATATCAATTCACATATCATTTGCATATTAACAATAAAGGAATCCATCCCCATACTCCATCTTCAAATCTAGATCTAGCACTAGCATCCCTACATCTTATTTGGGCTTTGATAACCTGATTTGGGCTTGAAAGTGAAGCCTTTGGGGATATTCCTATTGTAACATAGGATATTAAACATTCCTCTGATATCATATCCATTAGATTTTGGGTGAGCCATATACCATCTACCCTTGGTTCACCCAATTTCATATGTTACACTTTCTTATGCCAAACAATGCATTAAAATATATTTTGGATTTAATATTGTTTAATTCCTATTCATAATCTGACTGAAACTTATTTTCCATGAAGGGTATTTTGGCGAACAATTTGTAATATTAATGATATGTGTACCATCTTCAATATCATCACAAAAGAAACCTAGAAACCATCCTTTGAGTTCCCCCCACAACGAAATACTCTGCACAGGTAACATACTAAAAAGCAGAATTGCATTATCTATCAAAGATCTTGAAAATAGTTTCATAATCACATCTTCAATGTAAATCTGATAATATTGAATAAACTTACAAAATGCTTGCAAATTCCCAATTGCTACTTTTGATCCATCTCCACAAAAAAATTGCACATATTTTTTGAACTCGAGAGGAAAATTCTTCTGACCATCGGGGATGTTGATGAAACTTAATGGCTTGTATACTTTAATAAGACATACTTGTCTTTGTGGGTATGATTGTGGGTGTGAACCATAAAATTTTGTAACTTCATATGGATATGTATTTTGGTACATCTTGGATGCCTACAATTGTTGTAGCTTCTTGTTTTGTTCATTAGGTTTCTTTCAACAAAGTCGTCACCTCTTTCAAAGAGGAATAAAATTATTTCTTTTTCTTCTTCTAGGTCTTTTCCTTCAACAAAGTCTTCTTTACAGTTATTTTCACTACTACAACAAAACTTTAGACATGGATCTCTCTCTCTCTCTCTCTCTCTCTCTCTCTCTCTCTCTCTCTCTCTCTCTCTCTCTCTCTCTCTCTCTCTCTCTCTCTCTCTCTCCAATGAATTACTTAACTGTCTCCCTAATAGAGTCTCCAATCTATTAGTTGTGTGACTCGAATGGGGTCATCTCAATAGTTCTTATATGATAGCATTGAAGATTCTAGAAAATATTCTTTATGTTCAACTCCCCAGCAGAGTCACCAATTTGTTGGTTCTCAAAAGTATGGATTGTCAAACCCTGAAGTTATGTCAAGCCTTATGTTCATGTTCAACAACAAATTTTGGCCAAAAAATGGGATCAAACTAAAATGATTCAAACTCCCCTACACTTTTAGCTCTACTATACCAAGGCGAGTTTGCCTTCTTAATTATTAAGAAGATTATAAATTTACATAATCCTTTGTATTCAACTACTTACTGGCATATGACAAACAATTAACTGGATTTGATTTTAACTCTTTCAAATCCTATCTCTATCCATATTCCTACTTCTACTTTTAATCCTTCTTCTATTCATGATTTTAATCCTTCTCCTACTCCTACTTCTTGAAATTAGAAGTGTTTATGAATGAAATTTTCTTTTTTATATTATGGATTTGAATGACCAACACCTTCTATCTACTGGGCAACATTGTCAAATTAAAAGATGATATGTGCACCTATCTTCTGGCTTAACTCAAGCTATTAAGCACTTTGGTTGTTAATAATTTGTATAAACGTGCAAATATGTTTTGTTGCTAGGGTTCTTCTTTAATGATCCAAAATAAATCCCTCAAACCACTATGATCTGTCTGAAAGGAATTTAATTATTCCTTGCAAACACCAACCAAATAAACCACACAAGAAACAACAAATGTGTTCTAATAAACTAAATTATATCCTTGATATATCTGTTTAAATGATTAAAAAAAATCAACTCGGAGACAACCAAATAAAAAAATTATCAACAAGTCTCCTTCTTTTTCCCCCAGCTGTTGCTTTTTGTTTTCTTTCCCTTTTTTGTAATGCTGCATCCTGCATATCTTTTTTTCTAAATTGTACAGGGTTACAGTTCCCTTCAAAAACTGTTTTAACCTCAATCGAAAACAAATTTATCAACAAAATATGACACAATAGTTGAACACCATAGAAGGAACATTAGTTAAATTTTTTTTCCTTATTACTCAATTTTAGAAAGAACTATACAATGTATGCCTCCATGTTTTTCTATTTTTCTCTCTCCGTCTCTATCTTACAATGTGTTGATGATGCCCTGACCCTTCCAATTTTGATTTCACTTTTATAACATTAAGGGAAATTCCAAATTGTTACAATGTTTAGTAACAAAATTGTTCGTTTAATCATCCTTACAAGAACATTACCTTTTTCCTTTAATTTGCATCCCCGTGAATATTTTTTTTTTTATCACAATGTATGCTATTTCTTGAAAATAAAATTCCACTGGGTGAAAATACCTCGTGTGAAAGTATTTACCTTTTACGTGAAAATATCCATTATGGTAAAATAAAACCTCTGAGAAAATATATTTAAAATCTCCCTTTCACGGTTCATTTAACTCTTCACCTCTCTTTAAAAAAACTTGGCTTGGTGAAAAATAACTTTTCATGCACATCATTTTCCCCTCCAAATGAAAACTCAAATTTTATCCTTTGGTGACCACTGTGATTTCTCCACATTTTGCATATGCATCTTATATCCTTAGCATTATATGATATAACATTTATTTGTGGAATTTGAATAGTCCACATGATCTATTTAGTATATAAGATACTTTGTTGTTTACTGGTTTATGTAACACTACAACACATTGGACCGCAATCATAAAAAAAATAAAATGAACCTCCTGAGGAAAATATTAAAAACATTGAAAACAATAAGTTATGCCACTTACAAATATATGTTTAATAATTATTTTCATTTGGCATGTTTCTTCTTGTATGCAAATATGTATTCTTCCTCGTATTTTTCCTTCTTTGCGACATGTATTACATCCAAAACTCTCAAGCCAATGTATTAATATATCACTTTAGGAAACACAGGCTAGAGCTTACCTTAATGAAGCTTGACAAATATGAATGCATTCTCTATTTGTGTACTTAGCCTTTTGATTTCATGTCTTAGAGCTTTGCAACTTCCACTCCCTGGTTTTCAAATTTCAAATTCTTATTTCTTGCACATGGTCAACTCTCATGGAGGAGACCTTACCCCTCCTTAGGGGGACCCTCATCCCAAAGATTCTATTACCAATTTGGGATCCCACACCTCATATTTCCCTTCATTTTCTCCGTTGAAAGATTTGGCGGTGTCTAGACCCCATGCGGGCACTGTTAAACTTTATAAGGATGATAATGGCATTGATAACAAAGAGACCTTTGCGACTACTAATTGAAGTCAATGTAATGATGGTATTGTTAACGAGGAGACCACTTTGACCAATTGGAAGGATGCTGTTGTTTTCAATTCTCATGGAAAAGATGTTATAAGCTCCACACTGAAATATATAAGGACTGAGGAAGGAACAAAAAATTGACTTTTGGATGTGGTTATGGATTGAATTTTTTCAGCTATGAATTTCACTCTTATGGGAAGATTCTTCTCTTTTAGGCCAACCATTAATATGGTCAGGAGGTGGGTTGTGACCCGCTAGAGCTTGAGGGGTAGTGTGGTGACTAGTGTTATGATGGGGGTCTCTTCTTGTTTAAGTTCACTAGGGAGGAGGATATGGTTAAAATACTTATGTGCTCTTGGGCTTATGGAAAACACAGTCTAGCCCTATGTAAGTAGAAGCCTAGTTTGACCAAGCGAAGGATCTTCAAATAAAAACTCATGTCTGGGTTAGACTACCTTGAGTTCCACTAGATTTTTGGGATAAACAAATTTTTAAATGGACCGAGAACATGTTTGGGTAGTATGTGACTTCATATGTGGTCACCTAAGCCAAGTCTAGGCTAGTTTATGCTAGATTTTGTGTGAATGATGCTATTAATAGTTCTCTTCCCAATTTCATTACTTTGCAATCAAAACTTGGGAAATGGACCCAAGCTCTAGACTAAGAGAATGTTGTAGTTTACTACCAAAAATGTTCCAAATCTTGTGATGTCATAGCTGGTTGATGAGTTTCTTTGGTGAAGGAACTCAGGTTAAGGAGAAATTCCCTACACCTCCTTGCATTGAAATTTGTGTGGGGGAACCTTATGAGATTAGTGTATACCCTTTCACAGAGTAATTATTGAACTTAATAGACTCCTGGAAGGCACCCAAATAAGAAGGTAGAAGGTGATGGTTTCATGGGTTCATCCCCTATACTATAGCTAGTTTTGGATAAGGGTGTGTTGGAGGATGGATAAATCCCCTCTACTTCAAAGTTGAATAAGGTGAGGAAGGAAGCCCCCTACCTCAGGGTCAACACATTTTGAACCCCTAAAAATCTTAGAGGATTTCTTTCCTCCTCCTAGGTTGGATGGGACTGGTTTAGAAAAAGATGGCTCATACATGAGGATTTTACTCAATTAGCAGGCCTAAGTATGACGAAAATAAGAAATCCAAAAGATGGGAAGGAAATAGAAGAGCAGTCAATCTAGGAGATACATGGGACCCTTGTGGTAGTGAAACCTAAATGATCCCCTAGAATTATAATTTTGTGCACTATAGAAGAAAAAAGGACAATTCAGAAGAAGAAAACTAAATCTAAAAAAGTTGATGTGGGTTCAAAGACTAAAGTTGGCTGACCCTCGGTGCAAATCTTAGGACATAAGGAGATAGCCAGGGAATTTCTAATGGGAAGAAAAAGACCCTAGATGCTAATCCTAAATATAAAAAAAATGAAATATATATCATGGAATATGAGGGGTCTTAATAACCCTAAAAAATAGCATGTGTTGATAGACTGCATTAATCATCTTAAAGTGGATGTGGTTCTCCTTGAAGAGATTAAAATGACTAATTTGATTTTTCCCTAATTGCTAAAGATATTTGACCAAGCTCTTCTTATCACATCAGTGATGCTTTTGGGGACTTGGGAGGTGTTGTTACCATCTGTGATATTGGAAAACTTAAGGTGGAGATTTATTCCTTCTATTCTAATTTCTTAGTTGTTTCTTTCTCCACATGTAGTTTGATGTGGAATTTGGTTAATGTGTATACTCCCAATATAAGATCAGGAAGGAAAAAAGTTTGGAATGAGGTCACTTCCTTTATAAATGATTGTTGTGATTCCTTTTGGATGGTGGTTGGCTACTTTAAATCTCCCCTCTTTCCCTCTAATAAGTTGGGGGTACTATGTATTACTCTGAGAGCAGGGAAAACCTTTATGATTTCATTAACAATACGAGGTTGTATGTCAGCAACCTACAGGATCAACCCTTTCCTTTGTCCAAAAATAGAAAGGGGAGTAATCTCATCCAATTCAAACTCTATATATTCCTTATCTCAGATGATTGGGATATAGATTGTAATGCCACCCTAAAAGCTCTCCCAAAAACTATTTCAAATCGCAACCCTCTCCTCCTACATTGGATTGGCAGGCCCCCCTCTGGACCCATACCTTTTAGATATGAGACTGTTGGCATAAATGATTTAGTGTTTTATTTGATGTTGAACTGATGATAGGTTGACCAGTTATGATGTTTTCATTGATGTCAACTTAGTGTTTGTTGGTTGATTGTGTACCTATTATGCTAATGTATGTTCAAGAGATTGAATTCTGAGTTATAGAGAGAATTGGAGTGTGCGACCATATAGGAAGACTAAGTGATGTTTTTAGATGCTATATCTATGACCAAAAAGCTTTATCTTATGTATTGAGCAAGTTATTATTAATTGAAGGTTGACAAGTTAACAAGGAGAACAAGATGTTGCAAAGGAAGAATGATTTGATGGTTTTGTCAACAGTGTTTGGATTCAGATGTTGTGGTCATAATATGTGTATCTTGGATATATCATGAGGTTGTGGTTGCAAATGCATCATGTTTTGATGATCAGAAGGAAAAGTTTTGAGTGACATAATTTTGTTCAGTAGAGAGATAAAGGTGTTCTTTAGAACAGTCAGTTAGATCCTTGACCGGTGATGATGCACCATGTTGGTATGAGTGTTTATGTGTTTGAGAGATCATTGTGTTGTTGTTGATTGATGAGGATTGATTATTTGGCATGTTTGTGATCATTTGTGATTGGATTTATTAGAGGTTGTGCAAGAACATTGAAGAATATATTTTGGTCTGACTTTTCTTTGTCAAATCGACGTGCGATGAATTAGAAGGCCGACCTGAGTTTGTTAGAAAGTGTTCTAGATTTGTAACATGTTTTAGGGATTTCTCATTGAGTGGGAAAGATTGTAAAATGTTTTGTAAGGAAGTTATTTAACCTAATGTACTTGCATTGTATAAATATGTAAAATGTTGAAGTAGACAAGTGTAGATCACGGATACACAAAAGAAAGGTTAGTGTTGTTAAAGGTGTTGGTGGAACTATTGAGGAAGATATTTCATGATAAGTAAAATGTTAAGAACTTTATTTCCTTATTATGCCATTAGAGTGTCTGGTATAAATGAGTTGAGAACATTTTATAATGTTATTATAGACAGACTGATCAACAAGCTTACTGTATTTGAGTTGAATAACTATGATAACAATATTCCAAGAGTTGAAGTTGCTTTGAAGGCATAAATTTCTAATGTATCGGTAATGAAAGGTAAGGAAACAAGTCTTGATACTGATCACATGTCAAGTTATGCTAGAGAAATTAAAGATATCTTGGAAGAAGAAATGAAACAATGAGATTTTGAAGCTCTACTAGCCAAGAGATTTCCTAAAGGGACTAGTAAGTACAAAGGCAAACTTCCACTGAAATTTTTTTCTTGTAATAAGATTGGACATATTGTTGCTAGATGTCCTAATGGTGAACAAAAGGATAAGTTCAGAAGATTTAAAGGAAAAGAGAAGAAACAATGCTTTGTTGTAGTGGATGAAGGTGTTACCGATGAAGAATACGGAGATAATAAGGAAGAAGAGTTTGTGTTTGTTGCAATCAAATAAGATCCATCTAAAGGAGAAAATATATTGGTTTCTCATATAAGAAAAAATTATGAATGGGTTATAAACAATGGGTGCTCACATCACATCACCATAAGTGTAAGTTTATTAAACTTAATGAATTTGATGGTGGTGTGGTAAGGTTTGGTAATAATATATATTGTTTGGTTAAAGGTAAAGGCATTATTTCTTTGAATGGAAAGAGTAATATTGATGATGTCTACTATGTGGATGGTCTAACACATAATTTGTTGAGTGTGTATCTCTTGAATAATAAAGGTTATAGATTAGAATTCAAAGGACGAGTATGCAAAATTATTGGACGCTCTGGTGATGAGATTTCTACTGGTAGGAAGACTGGAGGTAATTTATTCTATCTGAACACTACTATGAATATTTGTTTGGTTGCAAAAGTTAAAGATAGTTGGTTATGGCATAGAAGGTTTTTCCATGTAAACTTTGATAGATTGATAAAAGCAAGTAAGAATAGTGCAATTAGAGGATCGCCTCAATTAGTCAAACCAAACAACATGACATGTAAAGAATGTCACCTAGGTAAGTTAACTAGTTCTACTTTCAAGATATTTTTTTTCATTTGAAAGGATACTTGATTTGGTGCATACTGATCTTTGTGGGCCTATGAGACAAAATAGTTATCAAGGTGAAAGATACTTCATATTATTTAGCGATGACTATTCTAGAATGATGTGGGTGCCTTTCTTGAAGGAGAAGTTTGATATATTTCATAAATTCAAAGCATTTAGAGCATTGGTTGAGAAGGAATCAGGTAAGAGTTTGAAATGTTTAATATTTGATAAAGGTGGTGAGTTTACTTCTGCAGAATTTGTTAAGAACTATGAAGACAATGGAATCAAGAGACAAATGTCTGCACCAAGGACTCCACAATACGATGATATTGTAGAGAGAAGGAACAAAACCATAGTGGATGTTGCAAGGACTATGTTGATTCAAGAAGATGTATTAGATTGAATAAATCGGTACTGCTATTTATATAATGAACCAAGTGCAAGTAAAGAAAGGAACTCTATCATCTTAAAATGGAAGCACTTCCATGTTAAGAATGTTTATCCCTCCTTAGGGGATGTTTTTTACCTCCATCATATCATCCTCCCATCTCTACATTATTCCCTGCTTCTGTGCCAGATTAGGACCCTGATTGGTCCTCTTCGGGCACCTTCTACCCCACCTGGCATGTTTTCCAAGGGTTCTGAACCCCTGGGTCAAGGTCGACCTCAAAATTGACCTAGGTCAAGGTTGACCTTGACCCTGACCAGGGTCCCCCTTTCAAATCTGGAAGCTTGTCGGCTGCCAAGGGTCATCCAAAATTCAATTTTCCCGCTTCTGGGCCGGCTGTTTCGGGTTATAAAGCGTTGATTCCTAAATTATATTTAATATAGGTCCTCTTCTAGGGACATGGGTCTAATTGGAAGTTAATTATCCTATGTCAGCCTCCTTAGAATATTGTGCCCTATTTTCATATAAAAGGAAGCATTTCTCTCTCATTTTCTCTAAGTCTTATAAGTGCAAAAAGCTCTAACCAAGATTTTGTCAAGAAGCAAAAGGTTCAAGCATCCATTGTTCTACATATTTCCAAGATTTCAAGGTGTTCAAGTGTTCCTCTCAATCATTCAAGTTCTCCATTGAAGATCAAGGATTCAAGCTTCCAAGCCTTTGAAGGGATTAGGTTCAAACATTCAAGATTCATCATTCAAATCCTAGATCTAGCCATCATGGTGGTGTGATCTTCTTTCAAGATCCATTGTGCATCCTCAAGATTCTTTCATCATCTTTTTAAAGTGGATTTCAAGCATACAATCAGGGAGGTTTATGGTTTCTAAAGCCCATGCTTTCATACTTACATGCTTGCATACATTTGAATTACAATTGCATATCTATTGAATATCATAGCTTCATTGTTAAATTCAATTCTACTACTTGCTAGCATTCTATACTTTATTGATTTCAAGGTTAATTCCTAAATCTGGGTTTGACTAAGGCAAACCCCTCCCCCCAACAAACAATCCTCTTTTTCTTGCAGATACAGGTTTGGGATTGTAGATTTGGACACAGATCTGGATACCCTTTTTGGCTTTCTATCGGGCTCCGCGAACAGATTCTCTGTCGGACCTGTGTAGGTCAAGGTCGACATTATTGGGTCAGGGTTGACATTTGTGGGTCAAGGTTGACCTTTTTCATAAGATGACATTGGAACGGAAAAAGATTTTTAGGTTTTGTTTGTCTCTGCGTTTTGGTTCCGGATCATACTTCAGTTTTTCCAGAAATAGTCTACAGGCCTCAGAAAACAACATTCTTTGATCTGCAATTCTTTAAGGTTAGTACATTTCTCCTATCCTTTTCAATTACTATAATAAATCATATTTACTTAATAATTAATATAATTTAAGGTCCTTATTATTCTCTTTTCCAAATAGTTGATTCATTTGTGCATTAGCCCTTATTTTGGGTTGATCAACTTGGATCTTCCATTTGTGCATTTGGGAATAGAAGAGGAGCATCTTATCTTCTCCCTAATCAAAAATTGCAATATACAATCAATCAAATTCAATTAAATGTAAAGTAGGGTTAAGCAACTCAACACACTCTAAGCAAATCAAAACAACAATTAATAAACAATCTCCTTACCCCTTTCCACCACTTTACATTTTGGTGAACCCGCAATAGACAACTCCTTCTCTTTGGTGTTAGATTTACATCTTAGATTAGAACTTGCATCTTATTTTTTTTTAAATGTTCATAAAATTCAAAAAACACTTCTTGCAATTTCATTATGAAGTTCTTTTGGTGTGTGGCTATTTTTCTCAATATGCTTCTTTTAGCATCTCTTTATAGTATCTATGATGTCTACGAGAGTATTATCCATTTTATCATGTTTGTTAATCTTCATGTTTCACTTGCTTATGCCATTATGAGATTGAAAAATACTATTCTCCCTACTTTCAAAACTTTAATTAAGGATTTGTGTAGTGGACTTATTGCTCTTTTAGATTATGTGAAGAATTTGGTGGATGATACCCCATTGCCTAATCTTCCTAATCCTAATCTTAACCTTCCTAATCCAATTATTCCTAATAACCCCACTCCTATTATTCCATCCTCCATCCCTAGTTCTTCTCATACTTTTGTTAAGGCTCAAACTATGGTACAAGATGAGGATGTGCAAGAACTTCTAGATTTACCTCCTCCTTCTTATCCCGTCCATGATGATATTAAAGGGAAATCCAAAGAAAATTCTCCTAGAACTAATGTTCCACCTTACACAAAATTTTCTCATGAACACAATAATCAATCACCTCCTATAGAAGCTTTGCAAGATAGGTATGCTACTGGATACACTATGGTTGATAAGCAAGGTTATAAGGGTTTAGGGCTTGGTGTTAATGAACATGGAATTAAAACCCCGATTCATGTGTCTCCTAAACAAAATATGCATGGTATAGGCTTCCCGCCTTCTCAATTTGAGGTATCTGATCTTAACTATCATCCTCCTCTTCATATTCTTCTTCCAACACCTACCTTAGACCACCCTGATACTCCTCAAGATGTGGCTAAAAAGGTGTATGTCCAGTTAATGAATTCCAAGAAAGAAATCTT
>MU226747.1:3449291-3470257 GCA_018584345.1 Thuja plicata
TAATTAATAAACATATTAATTATTATGCACCTAAATGACAAGCTTAAGTGAAAAAGAATAATAGTGACCTTTAATAATTAAACCAGATAGATTTAATTATAAAGGTGAATAAACTATTACTCTAACAAACTTCTGTCAGCTCATGGATCACCAATGTCCGTCGGTTTACACTTAGCGACTTGGTTTTTGTGTAATGATCGATACATTTCAGAAAGTAATGTCAACTTTTATGTGTGTGTTCACCAATGCTAATTTGTACCCATTAACCGATGGTTGTTTTTCAATAATATTATAAGTAATAATGTAGTACATCTTAAATAATGCTAATTTTGTCTATATGATCAATGTGTAATGGATCCGATGCATAATATAACTTTTCATAATGCAGCTCCATACTTACTTGTGCAACTTAGTTGGAAATGGTGATGCCACCAGATCCATTGGATGGGGTGTCATCATTTGCATTTCTTGTTCCAGCACCTTCAGTGTTTGTAGCTTTTACCCACGTCTTGTTTCTCATCTTCTTGATGTCATCAATGGTGTTTCCATTGGGATGAGTGCTTGTTTCTGTCAGTCGGTCTTTGCAATCTTTTATCACATGTCCAACCTTATGACAATGTAAACATGCCATACCTGGATTGAACCATCCTCTTGGTCTTCTAGTCCATTTTCTCATATAGTTGGTAGATATATGACCATACCTTCCACATGTTGTGCAATTTACCCATGTGTTATAGTCCCAAACATATGAGTTACTGACTCTTGCCATTTTATAGCCATTATCAGGTTTTGGTGTCCAAGCTTTCTTATTCTTTTTCCAGCACTCCTAATATGTATGTCCATTCATTTTGTAGGTAGGATAGTATTTGTCCATTTAGGTTTCCTTCTTTGGATTTGTCACCTTGGATCTGCATTCAAATGCCTTGTGTCCTTTCTTGTGACATTTATAACAATTACCAGTGAAAGTAGATTGTGATTGAGGAATACCTTTCATTTTGTTTCTGCAAATGTTTGAAGTGTGGCCTAGTTTTCCACAGTGATTGCATGACAACTTCTTGGTTCTTGGAGTTGCATAAACATTCCTTTGATACGATTGATTAGATGATTCTCCATTGTTGGTGTACCATATTCCTGTGTAGTTATTGACTCTTCTTTGTCCGTTAAGGAAATCATCGATTCTTTTATTGCTATCTTCAGCTTTCTTGATCAATTCATTGTGTTGATTGTGAATTATGACTTCATGCTTTAGCTTCTCATTCTCTTCCCTTACCTCACCAATGATCTATATTCTTTCAATGATTTTAGTATTTAATTTGTTTGCCTCTTGACTCATAAGAATAATCTGGTTGGTAATCTCATGGTGATGATCAGTAAGTCTTTGAATTTCTAATTCTTTTTCTTGTAGCTTCTCTATAATTTTCCTCCTATCATTAATGGCCAATGTTCTTTCTAATTCATCTTTTCTTGAATCGTTCATGACATCAATCATTTTTACCATCTGAGTCTCTTGACCGATTTGCAGCATTTTGATTTGCTCTGTCAGATGTAGATTGACTTCTTGTAGACTTGTGATCTCTTCTATTGATGTGTCTGATGCTTTGCTTGTTGATGATTCATTTGTGTTGAAGTAATATGGAATCTCCTCTTCTTGATAATCTTTTTCATTAAGACTATTTTCCATAATCTTTCTTTCATCAAGCAACTTTCTCATGCTTCTTACTCTCGCCTCTTTATACTGCTCATAGTAAATCTGAATTTGTAACTGCTCATTCTCAATAGTCTTGTCCAGTATGTATTTTTCCATTGTATTGATATTTACTCTTAAGTCTTTAAGATTTTCAAGAAAGAGACTTAGCTTTGATACCAATTGTTGGAATGATGTACTGAGAGGGGAGGGGTGAATCAGTACCTCTAAAAATTTTTATGCAGTTGGCTCATTAACCTTTGTGTCATCAAATTTGTATATTCCTATCTATCTGTTTATCTTTCTTTATGTATGTGAAATCACAATATAAGTTCTTTGCATGTGTAAACATTCAAGAAACATACATGAAAGTAAATAACATATAACACATGATATGATATCACAGAAAACTCCTGTTAGGAAGTAAAAACCGCGGTGGGAATGTCTACCCATAAAACTTCACTATCTGCAGATAAGAAGGGAGCCGATTAAGGCTTACAATTTGATCACTTATGATGATCTACCCTGTTAGGAGTATTAGAGTGGAGACCTGTTAGGATCTACTTCGTTTGAAGCTTTAGCAACACTGTTAAGTGTGCACTTTGTTAAGAGATTTATCAAATAACTGTTAAGTCCACCTTCTACAAAAGGATTTATGATGTGATGCACTTGTTATAATGCAACTACAATATAAATGTTGATCTGATAGTATATGCAATCTCTAATTGCTGATAATAGATCTTGTAAAGCTTACAATGTAAATGTAATCACCTTGAGTGATTGAGTGATACCTTGTCTCTGCTCGTCAGTAGACTTGTCTGTGTTCTTGATAACTGATATAATCTGTTTCTGAACTTTGCATGAATTCTCTTCTGCTGCTTAGATGCTCTCCATGGCTACAATCATTTATCCAAGTTACTTCATATCTTCTATTACAAATTATTGAACATCTATTTATACTAGTTTCTTTGTCTATTCTTGATTCACGCTTTTCAAATTAACTCTAGATCCAAGGTTTACAACTTGACCTTGATCTTTAGTTAGTTATGTTTTAGATCCGTTAGGATACTTTAAAACATTTACAATATGCTTGCTTGACCCTCAAGTAAAGTTTTAAAACAAATAAAAAATCTAAAAATAGAATTACAATGTTTCATCTGACGTGGAAAGTCAGATCCACTTTTTATGGGTTCTGTAACTGATTGTCGGTTCTGATGGTGGGCTGCTCTATTAGTCTATCGATTTTCTTATATTCTTTGCTCTGTCGATTTTATGCTTCGTCGGTGTCCCTTAATTGAACTGTTCTTCGGGTTCTTGCCTTTTCTGCTTTATCGGCGATGTTCACAAAACTGTACCATTAGTTATGTCCTTTATGCTTTGTCGTCAGTTGAACTCTTGTTAGTGTTCATCGGGCAATTCTATACTTAGCATTTTCATGATAGACATTGTCATCTCGTCGGGCATGCTTGTTTTCCATTGGTTATGCCTATACCGATGACCTTTATCATGTTTTTCACTTTAAGTATACTAATGGAAAAACTTAATGTCATCACAAATATGGTGATTTAAGCAAGCAAGTAGTAGAGGATGACTGAGAGATTGTGTATATTGAACCATAAGTGCATGTACCAACAGATCAAAACAATGAGAGAGAAGTGATTCAAGCGACAAAAGAAGGAGTTCCTAGACCTGAACCGGTGATACCTAGGTATGTAAATATGAATAATTTAGTTGATTGGATTATAGGTGATACAAATGCACGTGTTCAAACAAGAAGAAAGCTTAAAGAGAGTACTTGTTTAATTTCCAAGTACGAGCCTAAGATAATGAAGGAAGCAATCAAGGATGAAGATTGGGTAAAAGCTATGGGAGGAGAACTTGATCAGATTGAGAAGAATGATACAAGGACACTTGTTCCTAGACCTCAATATAAAAATGTGATTCGTACCAAATGGGTATTCGGAAAAAAATTGAATGAAAAATGGAGATGTAATCAGAAACAAGGCAAGGATTGTGTGTAAGGGCTATGCACAAGAAGTACTAGAATATGGAGAAAATTTTCCTCTAGTGGAAAGACTTGAAGGGGTAAGAATTATACTTGCTTATGCTACTTACAATAAGTTCAAATTATTTAAAATGGATTTCAAGTCAACTTTCTTGAATAAAATTCTTGAGGAAGAAGTTTCATAGAACAACCAGATGGTTTTGCATTAACAAAAGAGAAGGACATGGTATACAAGCTATAAAATACACTATATGGACTGAAACAAGCTCCAAGAGCATGGTATGAAAGGCTACATTCCTATATTATTCAAAATGGTTTGGATAGAATAAGCGATGATAGTAATGTATATCTTAAAATTGAAGGAGGTAATTTGTTGTTAGCTGATGTTTTTGTTGGTGATATAATATTTGAAGGTAATGATGAGATGAGTCTGGCTTTTGCTGAAGAGACGAAGAAGGAATTTGAGATGTCAATGATTGGGGAGATCAAATTCACCAAGAAACTACCTAAGGATACTTTTGAGTACCTTAGAGTTGAGATAGGGGTTATGATCCTACCTGAACAAAATTAAGATGTTGTAGGTGCATCAATCCAGTGAATTTATTACCATATCTTTCACTGCGGATTGATGTTCAGGGGACTACTCCTTAGGGTGAGCAGTCGAACATATAAGAAGATAGTTGCAACAGATGATGTATTGGGCTTATTGTGGCTTTGAAATTGTTGTAAAAGGGAGAGAAGAGAAGAATAAATGAAACATGTTTGGGAGAAGAGTAGAGAAGTACCTAAGATCAGAGAGTAGATAAGATGTATAAGCTAAGGGAGAACAATTTGTTTTTGATATCTAGAGCAGTTAGATGATTATTTTTATTGTTGGTGTTTCCACCAATACCAAAGGGGGAGATTTTTAGCATAACTCATGTAATTTTTGATTTGATGTTGAAATGATGATAGGTTGATCAATTATGATGTTGTAATTGATGTCAACTTAGTGCTTGTTGGTTGACTGTGTACCTACTATGCTAATGTATGTTCGAGAGATTGAATTATGAGTTGTAGAGAGAATTAGAGTGTGCGATCATACAAGAAGACTAATTGTTGTCTCTAGATGCTATATCTATGACCACAAAGAATTATCTTATGTATTGAGTGAGTTGTGATTGATTGAAGGTTGACATGTTAACAAGAAGAACAAGATGTTGCACAGGAAGAATGATTTAGTTAATAGGGTTTGGATTTAGATATTGTGGTTAGAATATGTGTATCTTGGATATGTCATGAGGTTGTGGTTACAATCACATCATGTTTGGATTATCTAAAGGCAATTTTCAAGTGACAAAATGTTGTTCAGTAGAGAGTTAAAGGTGTTCTTTATAACAACTAGTTAGATCCCAGATCGGTGATGATGCACCATGTTGTTGTAAGTGTTTATGTGTTTAAGGGATCATGGTGTTGCTGTTGATCGAAGAGGATTTATGAGTTGGCATGTTCATGATCATTTGTGATCGGATTTATTGGAGGTTGTGCAAGAGCATTGAAGAATATATTTTGGTTTGACTTTTCTTTGTCAAATCGATGTCCGATGAATTAGAAGGTATACCTAAGTTTGCTAGAAAGTGTTCTAGATTTGTAACACGTTTTAGGGATTTCTCAGTGGGAGAGAAAGATTGTAAATTTTTTTGTATGGTGGTTATTTACCCTAATGTAATTGCATTGTATAAATATGTAAAATGTTAAAGTAGACAAGTGTAGATCGTGGATGCAAAGGTGAGATCAAGAAGAAGAAGAAGAAAAGAGAAGCGTGTTTGCATGTGTAGCAGATATTGAGCTTGATTTGGATTTATATTAACAAAGGAAGTATTATTTTCTCAGTTCATACAATTGTTGATTCCTAAGAGTTTCATCAAGCTAAATCCCTTAACTGGGTATATCCTAACATGTCTAAATTGCAAATCCTTTAACAAGGTGACTCTTTAATTAGGGTTTGAAATCCTTTAACTAGGTTACTCCTAATAGGGTAAAGCTCCTAACAGGGTAAAGCTCCTAATAGGGCTAGAGGTCAATCCCGTGATTGGGTGACTCCTAACAGGGTCTTGCTCTTAACTGGGCATTATTGCAAGCTTTTAATAGGGCTAAGCTCTTAACCAGGCGTACTTCAAAAGAGTGCATATTTTAGTGGGTGCCATCCCCACATGTGGTTTTTTCGAGTTGGGTTTCCATGAGAAAAAAATGGTGTTATTGTGTTGCATGATTGTGGATTTTTATTCTTATTGCTTGAGTTTTTTCATGCAATGAATGTTTATTGGTGCAAGTGGTTGAATGGTTAATGAAAAGTTGGAATTGTTAGATTATTGATTCGCCCACCCCCTCCTCTCAGTAATCTTGGACCTGATAATACTAACAATTAGGTGGGCCTCCCACCCAGACTTTAGTAATTACATTCAAAACTAGTGGAATACCCCTATCTAGGGCACAAATATATTTCGAGTCTCCCAAAAATTGGAAATTATAAGGAATAATGTCAAAGGATGGAACAAAATGGCTCTTGGTGACATCTTTAAACAAAAAAGGGAATTTCTACTAGGGTGAAAGTTCTTGAATATTTAATGGCCCAATGGGATCAATATCAAGCCATGCACCTTGTGGAAGAACAATGGAGGAGGAAATGGAAGGAGAATCTAGGAAGGGAGGAAATATATTGGAAGAAAAGATCAAGAGTGCAATGGTTGAAGGAGGGAGATAGGAACTCTGCACTTTTCCGCAAATCGGCTAGCAGGCAAAAAAAAAGGAATTCAATACAATGTTTATTGAATGATCACAATTAGGAGATTTAGGAGGATGCTGAGATGGGGGAATTTGCTAGTGATTAATTTATATAGGCTTATAGTGATCCCAACCTTCCTAATTTTAGTTTCTTAGAGGACCAACTTTTAGATTCTCTCCTGAGAACTATTTGTCATGAGGATAATGAATAGATTCTTGCCTAGGTTACTATGGAGGAAGTTAGGGATGCTATCTTCTTAATGGATGCCTTTAAGGCACCAGGGATGAATAGGTTTCCCCTGACCTTCTTTCAAGGGTTTTGGGATGTGGTGAGTTATGATATCACTATGGTTGTAAAGTATTTCTTAAGGATTTGTAAGCTGAAGAGGTTGATTGATTTTAGACCTATCAGCCACTATAAAACCCTCTATAAAATATTCTCCAAAGTTTTGGTTAACATAATTAAGCCTTTCCTTGATGGGGCTATTAGTGGCTATCAAAAGGGATTTGTCCTTAATAGATAAATTTTGGATGTTGTTGTTTCAACTCATAAAATTATCCACTGTGTGGAAAAGTGTCGATTGCCTGGTATGGTTCTAAAACTGGATATTTCAAAGGCATAATTATGATAGAGTCAAGTGATATTATGTATTTAAAGTTTTACCTAAAATAGGATTCAATACAAGGTTTATCAACTTGATTAGGGAATGTGTGGGTACTGTCAATTTTTTTGTCCTTGTTAATGGTGTCCATATGGGTTTTTCCTATGCTAAGAAAGGGATAATATAGGAGGACCCCTTTTCATGTATCTATTTATTATTGTTGCTAAGGTGATTGGAAGGAACTTCCTAAACATGACTTGCTTGGGTAGAATCCAAGGGGTGAAAGCTGCTTCACCCTCCCACCTTCAATTTTATAATAATTTGTGGATGATACAATTATATTTGGGAAAAGATCCATTATGGAGGCTAGAGAATGGAAGAATTTTCTAAATAATTATGCTAGAGTCTCAAGAAAATACATCAAGTATGAAAAAAGAAATATTTATTTTTTCAATACGAAAGAGGACCTGTAGATTAGAATCAAGAATATTGTGGGCTATCAAAGCGTTGATCTCCCGAGTACCTATCTAGGTCCGCCCCTTACTATCAGGGATGTCACCCTGACCTTTTGGAACACCATTTTAGAACACATGCAAATAAAAATTAGCGGTTTGGAAAGGTAAGCTCCTTAGTAGTGCGGGAAAACATCAATTTCTCAAAGCATCTCTCAAGGGTATCCCTATTTATTTCCTTTCCCTATTCAAAATTTTAGGGACTATGGAAAAGAAATTAGAAAGACTACAATGTTCTGATCTGTGGATAGGCATGGAAGAAAATAAAATATTACCCCTGCTCGATTGAGACGTGATTTTTAGGCCTAAGCATATTGGTGGCTTAGGGGTTAAAAGAATTGTTTTTCTTAATAGAGGTTTGATTGCCAAGATGGGTTGGAAGATGACCCTTGAGAAGGCATAATGGAGCTGATTTACGAAGGTGAAATATCTTAACTTTGATTACTTTCATAAAGTTCTTAGTACCCATGGCATTCCCACTGGCTCTAAAATTTGGAATAAAATTTAGAAGTGCAAAAATACTATCCAAGTTGGTTTGAAATGGGAGGTTGGGGGGGGGGGGGGGGGGGGGGGGGGGGGGGGGGTAGAAGTATTAGGTTTTGAGAAGATGTTTGGGTGGGTGAAGGTAAATTGGACTCTAATTTAAGCTTTAGGAGACTAGTGGATGCAACTAAAAGACTCATAGGTAGCAGAGTTATTGATTACATTTCCCCCAATATGAGGTGGAAATACATCACCCACTATTGTAGGGAATACCCGTACTTGCTCTAGATTTCTAGGGAGCTTATAGGAATTATCAACATGGTCATAATTCTTCTCTTCCTTGGGGAAGATAAATTCATCTAGATGAAAGACCATAAGGGTGATTTCACTGTGAAGTCATCTTACAATTTACTATCTAAGGAGGATCCCTCTTCTAATTGTTGGGGGAAGGTTTGGAATCCTTTATTAATTTCCAAAGTTAATTTTTCTGGTGGAAAAATATGCACAATAAGATTTTAACCTAGGAAAACCTCATCAAAAGGGGATTCAAACTCCTTAATAGATACATTATGTGCAAGCAAGAGGAGGAGTCTATTCCACATCTTTTACTACATTGTCACTTTGTTATAGATTTTTGGCAATTGGTTTTAGAGAAGCTTGACATAAATTGGGTCTTTAGCAGTGGTTTGGATCAGTTTATTGAAGACGGGAAGGGGCTTAAATAGTTATGGAAACTAATCCACCCTCATGCTTGCTAGAGTTTATGGAAAGAAAGAAATAATCAGGTTTTTAGGAAGGTTGAGAATCCTATTGAAGTTGTGCTCATATCCTTCTTTTGTATGTTATCTGATAATTTATCAGTTGCCAAAATTGCTATAAGCTGAGATTTACCCAATGCTCATGTTAAAGTTGATAATTCAAAAAAATTCAACATAAAAAACACCATGTGGAAACCTTAAGATGAGGGTTGGTGCAAGATAAATTTTAATGGGGCTACTAGAAGTGGTTTAGCGGAAGAGAGGGGAGGGGGGGGGGGGGGGGGGTTGATTTGNTGGGTTGATTTGAACCTCCTTGGGGGACCGATAACAACCTACTCTAGTCATATGGAGGGGTTCACTAATAATCAGGTAGAGTGTATGACTATGTTCTCGGGCCTTAAAATTACTTTATTGATTGGTTTCATGGCTCTTGTTCTTGAGGGGGACTTGAAATTAGTTATTGATCTTGTACACGGCCTAACCAAAGTCAAACTGGTCCTTCAAGGGTGTAATGGATGATATCGAAAGGATTTTTCTTGGCCCCGATTTTTTTGCTATTTGTCATACTTATAGGGAAGGCAATGCAATGGCTATGCATTAGTTGTTCATAGACTAAGGCTTACTGGTATTTGATTTTTGAGAGACTTTGGGGCTCTTCCTCCTTATGCGAAGTGTCTCCTTGAGGAGAAAGAAAACATTAACTCTTGTTATGAATGTTATGTTATGTCCAGGACTCTGTCAACTTTACATGATAATAGATAAAGGTATTAAAGAACGTGGTATATTTTTAAAATACTTATGGCGGGTGGTATTTCAAATATTTTGGCTCTCATCTTGATCTTAATCATCAAAATGGTAGCTTATGTGGCAGGCATGCTTGGTGATGTCTTGGATAGTTGGATTTGTGGCCATGTGATCAAGGCCAAGTACATAGAGAAGGGTGTATGGCATCACCTTTGCACAATTATAAGGGTTATGGTTTTCAACATTTATTATGGTGAAGATTTTGTAATTTGTGGAGTTCTTATTATTCATTTTTGCATAAGGTGGGTGCGCGAGCAAAGTGTCTCGATGAGTTATGTGATTTTTTTAGGAGCACAAAGGCATTTATTTCCTTATTCAGATGACCTTTTTATGACATTATTTCATTTTGAATCTTATTGAGACCTTTCATAATATTTTTAGAGATGACATTGCTGAGACTGATTCATTAATTATGAAAGGAGACAAGTGACAATTAAGTCGAATAAGCATGACAAGTTAAAAAAATGTTGCCATGGTTTGGAATATTTGTAAGGAAGGGGGGTGGTCCTATTCATAGAGTTTATAAGTGGGTATAATGAAAATCTCCCGATTCAATTTGCCTCATCCTGGTTGAAAGAAGGGCTTTTGTGGGTAGCATCTCTTTTGAAGTGAGCGAGGAAATTATATCCAAGGCTACAAGTTTCCCTACAATGCATAGAAAGTGGAAAAAATTGAGTAGGGTTTCTGATACTAAGAGTCTCAAACAGTTCTTTTGTGAGGATGATAACCCTGTAAAACTTCATGGCAGGTATGAATGTGAAAATATTTTAGAGCTATGGGACCAGGTATGTTTAATGACTATAAAATATTGCACACTTAAGGGTAGAATTAGGGTGTATTACTTCTACCATATTCCCCTCTTGAATCACTTTCACAATCATAATTGATATCCTTCCCCTTCTTCTTGCTAAATTTATTAGAAAATTATGTTTGTGAGGCGGTTGACAATGCCCAAAACTTGGGTAAAAAACCAATCCCGCTTCACCAAGGGTTCATATTCTGTCTATATCATTTTCACCTAGCTCTCTGCCCTCCCACACTGATTGTGGTTCACTAAGCCCCTCTATCCAACACCCCCCTTCTACTAGCATTCTTGACTCCTCTGGTCCTAGCAAGAAAAAATGCCTAAAAAAACCCTAATCTCAAAATTATTTCTCGTCAAGCCAATGTTAAAACCCTTACTCATAGGTCTATTAAGCAGGATTTTGTTAAAAGGAAAATGAAGGGCCCTTCTAAGAAAAGGTAAATTTGGGGATAGAAAGGCCAAATTTACAGTTCAAGAAGTGGGGTCCAAAGATGAAGCCATGGAGGAGGTGAGCACCTGTAGGCACTCCTATAGAATTGCTAACTGATTTGTTGGTAAGGGTAAAATGAAAGAGATGGAAGATTTATATGCTAAGGATTTAGGGGACCAAGGAAGTGATGAAAATGAGGCCAAGAGTAAAGATGAGGAGATTGGAAAGGGTGGTCAAATGGAAATATAGGGTAGTTCGAAGACGACCACTTCTTCTACCCATGTTCCTGATAGCCTCCGGTCGGGGCCTATTGACCTCACTAAGGATATGATGCCTGAGGAGGAGGATGATGCAACTAAGACCTATAAAATTACTCAACATGGGGTCTATGTTAGCTGTAGTATGATGACAGAAGAGATTGACAAGATTAAGACCAAAGTGAAGGAGCTAGAAAATAATATTGGTAGCATCTCTAGATTCAATTTAAGGGCGGTGCTCAATTCAGCCATGAATCTCTTCTTGTTACAAAAGAAGATGCTAGATCCTGATACCAACAAGGAAAGGAATTGTAAGGAAAATTTTAAGTTCCTTACTAAAGATTGGGTGAATGTGTTACACCAATTTGGGTGAAAAATCAAATGAGCCGCATGGTGGGGGTGTCCTGAGTGTTTTTTGATTATTTGTTGTTGTTGGCTATGGTGGCCTTATGTTTAGTCTTTTATGTTTTAATGATTATGTTAAAAAATGACAGTAGCTTCATGCTATTGGTTATGCTAGACCCTAAATGGGATACTCAAAATACTAAGTTTAGCTATACTAGTGGTTTTAAGACCAATCATATCTTTGATAGCATAACTAATATTTCTAGTATTGCTTGTTATACTTTTTGTTTGAATACTTTTTGATATATTTAGAGTGTTGTTAATGTGCCTCTGGTTTTTTGTTAGCCTGTTGGGTTGGTTGTAAAAGGGACATCACCCTGGTTTTTGCTACTTTTTATATAAAAAACATACCATTCAAAAAAAAGAGCAAAATAATACATGTTGCTCAGTAGCATGAAAATAAACTAAATATATTGCCTTGTAATAACTCAAAGGTTTAACTATATATGACACTTTTATTAATGTAGTCATAGTTGAGCTTTGTTCACTAGTCTCTTTCTACATTTGAGAATGCTATAAATATTTAGAACTATTTGTGTTATTTGAGATATAAGGATTCAAATAAGTCATGCATTTGCATATTTCAATTATTTTAACATTGCGAGTTTCACTTTATTCTATTTATAAACAGTGTTTTATATATCACTGAGCATCTACAAATTTATTAATTCATATCTATATTATAACTCTATCAAATATTTCAAACATTTTCAATGGTTTCCTTTTAAAAATATCTTGCCATAAGAACTGTGTTTTTGAAATAAGCAACAACAAGAGGGTGTTGGCCTGAGGTAAAATATTAGCACACTAGAGGAGAATTGACAGTAAATTAACCCAACTTAAAGTGTAGTCTAACAGTTCATAGTCATCTACCTCTATCAAAAACCAAAATAACAAAATTATAGTCCTAACATGAGTGCTTAGTTCCAAAAACCAAAGAGCAGAGAGTATAAAGTTTAAACATAATAAAAACAAGCCACACAGGGCTAATAACCAACATTAAAGTCTTAAACTTAAAATTATAATAAAAAAGTAGCCCAACCAAAAGGATTATCTACAACATCCCTAGGAACCGACAGTAGAGTCATTTCTTGTTCCATAAGCGCTCTGACAACGACATGTCAACCCACTCTTCATGAAGGAACTTGAAGAGTTCCTGGGGGTTATCCTCCTCCAACACCTGTCCATCTGAAGCCTTCTCATTCAACAAACATAGAATGGTTGAAGAGGCATGCATAACCTTAAGGGAAAATGTGCTGACATCCAGCAACCTTCTAATATTGGTACTTTCCATACCCACTTTGAGTTGGGCCACAATTTTCTCCAAATGGGCAGTTTGGTGTTTGAATCTGCTCACCAAACCACCAGTGGCAATTTTAGCACCCTCAGCCATATTAGCACCCTCAGAAGTGGGGACAATATTCTCTTTAACCTCCTTAGTCATGGTGTTTAGTTTATTGTCATCATCTCGACTATGTGAACCAACCAAGGCATCTTCCTGATCTAAACAATATTTCATGGCTCTCTTGCCCTTTTCCTTTGCCAGACGGGTGGAGCAATGGGTTTGGTTGGGGTGGGGGTCAACAGACTCAGTGGTTTCAAGGTTAATAAGAATCCTTTTGCTTTTTTGGGTGGGTCGCAGGTTGGAATTATCAGGGGTAAGGTCATGCTTAGAACCAGCCAGAGAGTGAGGGGTGGGGTGACTTTATGAGGACTTATAGCTAGTGGTAGGAGTGGAACAACCCATCGAACCAGAAGGTGTGGGAAATCCTTTGTTCAAAGAAACTGAGGGTGAAGGAGGCGGTTGGTCAGTCACCTCGATAGAGGGAGGAGGGCAGAGGGCACGGTGGAAGTTATAAAACCTCAGAATCATCCCTTGGTGGAGGATAACTTATTTTTACCCAGAGAGATGGCTTCAGCCACATCTGCAACATTGCTTTCCGTGGAATTTAAAAGATAAAATGGAATGGAAATCAAGATTTTGTGCTTTAGATGGTTTAAAAATGGCATATGGTAGTTATAAAAGGTACCATACCATCCCTCCAACGTGAAGTATTTTATGACCAACTTGCACATTTTTGGCTAGAATTATGGGAGGTCTGAAATACTGTAACCCCCATTTTTAGACAGGGCCCTCCTCAAAGGTTCTGAAAAATTGAACAAAATCCATTTTTGTCTGGGTTTTGGTAGTCTTTTTCCATTTTGACTAGTGGTAGGCATGCCCGTGGCTTTGCTGATGACTTCCTCATTGATCTCAAATGAGATGCCATTAATAGTAACCCTCCTCTCATTCCAGGTTCTCGCAAACTGCTTGGAGATCATCTCATCGCGACCCGTTAAATTCTTCATGAATGGAAGGATCCTACCTTCTTTGCAGAAGTACATGACCATCAGGTTGAGGAAAATTCCTCCTTAATCTTGTCTGGCTCCACTGTGTGTCTATCTCCTCCCATTTCCAGGCGGCAAAGATAAAACAACAAGGGCACCCACCCACAAAAAATGTGGCTTGGAGAAGAAATGTCATGCGTAACCAAAGAGTTGATGTGTAAAAATATAGAGAGTCCATGCTTACTATAACACTGGTGAATCACCAAGCAGATGTAAAAAATGGCAAGGTAAAATTCGTGGCTTAGCTTAGAAGTAATCGTGACACAAAAAGACCCATAATTAGGGTAATAATTACTCTGCGCAACATAAATCACCGCCGAAGCTGCAAGGGGAGCAAACACGTGGGAATGACATTGTAATTTGCGAAAGTCATCAAGGCAATCCACCTCAAATCTATGACAATCCTCCGTAAATCGCACTTGCTAGAGAAGCCATTTAATGAAATAATGACACAAAAAGGTAACATAATGGAGCTGGGCAAACGTCAAACTCCAAGTTAAAAATAAGAAACCTTCATCATATGCCATGTGGCATATCCAGACAACATTAGCACAAGAGGCAAGAGAGTATGAGCAAGTAGGTCCAACCTTTGGCGCCCAAACCCACAATCAATTTTCAAACATCATGATGGTAATTGGTGACATCACTCCTTTCCCGTCCAAGCAGGTCTTGAGCAGACTTGGGGAGCTAACTAGCATCCCTCCAGCATCGTAGCCCTTTGAGCAACATACCAACATCAAACATGGAGTCCATGACAATGTTACCTTCCCTATAAGTGTGCCTGATATTGACCATGTTAAGTCTGCCAATTAAAACCCTGATATCCGATGGGATGGGATCCACTTTCCAACCTACCTTGGATTTGCCCTGCACAACATCAGTTATGATTTTGGAGTCTCCCTCAATTTCAAGTTTGGTGCAACTGAGGCTTAAAGAAAAATTAAGGCCCCAAAGGAGGGCCATACCCTCAACCTGGTTAACAGTGAGGTTGTGAAGGGGACCAACAAAAGAAGCCACCAAGCTTCCCTCATGGTCTTGAATGATACCACCTCCAACCTGCAGCCCTCTACGAGTGGAACCATCAAAATTAAGTTTGTGCCACATTGGTCTGGGTGGAGACTGGATAGTAGCCTTTCTAATGTTGAATTTTGTGTTGTCAAATCTATCAAAGCCTTTCCCAATCACCAAAGTTTTAGCAAGCCTACAGTTGAATTCCGAAGGGAGGAAGATTGGGCTCCTCCAGTGGGACACCATCAAATTATCCTGCAGCAACTTGAGTCCAAGGTGGAAGACCTCTGTAGGGGAGAGTTCTTTTTCCCTGAAGATCCTGTTATTACGTTCCTTCCATATATATGTTTCTTGTATATATGTTACACACACACACACACACACACAATTAGGCATCTACAATATCTATATTATAGCTCTATCACATACTTCAAACCTTTTAAATGGTTTCCTTTTAAATAGTACACTGGAAGAAGATTTGTACACATGTACAAATGTATAATTAAATACTGCATACATGAAACTAGATGCTTATAAACATTTACATACATAATCTTGAACACCTACAAATATAATCATGTGTTTGTTCTTTTGCAAATGTCACATATATTTGACTACGCATTTCAATGTTTACATACATATGTGAATACCCAATATCTACAATTTTATGTCTAGATGTGTCATAACTTAAATGGGTATCTGCACATAAATACTTTATACACTTATTTAAAATACTATATTTATCAATGCATACCAAAACTAGAAAATCAAGTTTTTCTGTTCATGGCTATCTAAAAATTGATATTTGCATTCAGAAGAAAGCAAATGTTATAATCTTATTCCACTATAAGAGACATGTCAACCCTTCAAATAGATAAATTCTTTCAGAAATTGACTATGATCATGAGCCACTTGATTCTTCATACATGTAGTGTCGAGTTCCTTCCTTTAGCATTGTTTGTTTCAAGTACTTGAATTGTAGCAACAATATATCTTGAGAACCATAGACAACAATGAATGCAATGTAAGGCTACATTGACAATTATAGTTCACTACACCAAACAATTAAACTGTTATGTAGCCAAGCCAAGTCAACCAAGATTTCTGAGGCAAGTTGATGACAAAGATACTTGAATCAAAATTATACTTGAGATACTCTATCCTTTTAAACATTACCTAAATACACTACATGTAACTAAACTATTCATACTAATAGATAAAGCTATATGCAAAGTAATTACAATTTGTTTTCCTCACATCATATTTTTTATTTTAAGTATTTGCATTAAACATCTTTCAAGTTCAATTATTCTTATCATCTTTATATATCTAAAAAACTACTTTATTTCCCTTCAATATTTGATAAGTATCTACCTTAATATTCATATATCTTACATGTTATTTCTTATTAGAAAAAAATACTGTATTAAAAAAATTAAGATCATATTTAATGAGAGATCACCTTAAAATTAAAATTTGAAACACTTTCAAATTAGAAAAAAATATTACTTTTACAATCCCCCCTGCTTACATAATGTACATTGGTAGAAACAAATAATTGACTTACATAATTTTTTTCCCTTCATAACTCCAATGACAAGCTTACCATCTACATTATATTTATAACCTAGTTCACATGAAAAAAATTGAACTATAATGCATTTAATGGTGTTCATACTCCTCAAGACATTTTGAACCCTTAACCTACTTCATTAAAAAATGAAGCAATGACCATATCCGAAAGTAGATATTGCATAACCAAATTTGACCACAATGCCAATCAAAACATGCACTGTACAATGTATATAATATAATTACAAATATTTTGCTCCATTCTATCAAGCTTTACCTACTCTCCTCCCCCTTCAAGCACTGATGACAAAACCTCGACGCTTTGCGTCTTGTTATATTATGTTATTATGCAACCTCTTTTATTTAAGGATAATATTATTAGATTATAATGTAAAACGGAATAGAGTAATTTTAACATCCACCAACTAAAAGAAAATCTAGGGGAGAGGACCTAGTAGTTGTGCACCATAACTTTGTGCTTCTCCAAATCTTATGTGGAAATTTCAAATCACCCCCAATTTTTTTTTATAACAGCTTACTTTACTTGGTGAGTCCCTTGTTTATAACTAAGGCTTTAGAGCCACATCAAGATGATTTTTGCCAAGGTGTCCAAAACAACCCAAAAAAAAGTGGGACCAATGGTTGTGCATAAGAGACACACATACTTGAGCAACTAATGTGACACCACATGATTGGTTGCTTTTTAGAATAAAAGATACATTTCATTCAATTATAGGTAGTCATCATCAACAATAACAACTTTAAAGTCGCAACTATTGATACAATGTTGTGAAAAATATTGAACATTAAATCAACATTTATAAATATTAAATTAAAAAATGTAAATATTGAATCAACAACTCCTATCACAACCATTGAAAAAGATAATATGAATCCTTATATCTTTCACAAACTTAATAATATTAAAAAAAATAAAATTGGACCCCCACCCAACCCAGCCATGGGACCCTCTCCGTAATGAACTCTCTTCTTCTTATCCATTTACAACAAATCTCTATAGGCACAACATCAAAATCAATTACAAAGTAAATACTATAATTGCAATGCTTTAATACCAGAAAGTGCCCAATTTTGACTCTCTGTCCTAATGCCAGTGCAACCTCAATTCTGATGTCATTTCCGTAAATAAAACAGTGTATTTTTTTGTTTACACCGTATAAAGGTAAATGCACACTCCTGGAAAAGGCTGCGGTACTACCATCTCTGCGTACACCGGCTTCCTCTGGATTGATGAAGCAATAGCTATGGTTGCAGGGCTGTAACTTTGTCTCCGAGCTTCCAACACAGTTTCTTTTTTCAGCTGGAGAAGAGTACATATATTCTGGTGGTTCTCATTTATAAAAATCTGCTTACATTGTCAGCCAAGAAGGCGCCCAATCCTTCGTAACATCTTTCCCGCTCTCTCATTATAGGCGCTCTTTCTTTTTCAAGATACCCATCGTTTCTTCTTTCTTCCCTGCTGGGCTTCATTTTTGGCCTTTAATTGTGGATATTTCAGCGGGAACGGAGAAATCTATCCATAAACAAGCTACCTTTTTTGGTGAGTAATTTGCTTCCTCGTTTGGTTTCACTTTCGAATGTTTTCGTTCTGGTTTATAAGACGGTAGCCCTTGTTCGTAGAGTTCGCCTTTGGATAAGTAAAAATTGATGAAATGTTTTTTTTTTCATTTTTCCTTCTTCATGATCGATGCTGGATTGCAAAATATTGTATGGTTTCTAAAAATATTTATAGTTTATTTGGTTAGTTCCTCTTACTTCCCCGATAGGGCTTGCTGACATTCAGGAAGCTCGACTATACAAATGGGATAATGCGAAGCTAGAAATATGTTCTATTTATGTTTAGTATGTTATCGATAAAAGTTAAATAAATTATAATATACAATGCCGTTTAAAAAGAAAGAAAAGAAGACAGAGTTCTGCGGTGAGGACTCGAGGAGTGAAATGAAGATGTGGTCTTCTGGAACAACTGGTAAACCAAGCTCATGAGGACACTTGTTATTCGAGTAGGCATTTCTGATATGGAACCCTATTATAAATAACAGAGGACCAAGCACATTCTGATATGTCTTAGAAATGAAATTATTGTTGAAAAATTTAGTTTCGTTCACTGGATCCAACGGCCTCTAGGAGACTAGGACTACAAATGTCACATCCGTCCACAAAAAGGAACCGAAATTCAGGACAATGTTACTTTTTGGAAGGTTGCTTTTTCTGTTTAGCTTTTATTGACTTGGATCAGGCTTTCCCTTGCAAGGATTTATTTCATGGAGTTCACTCTTAAGGTGTGTTGTCCCCTTCCTAATTTGCTCTAGAATTTGCCCTAAAATCGCAATTGCAACAAATTAGGGTTAGGGATACATTTTACCAAATAAAACTTTCCTCAATAATACAATCCTGGATTTGGATCTTGCAATCACCACATGAAAGACGTATGCAATATATATATTTATTATATATAGTCAATCATCAGGGTTAGCCAAGCCGCATTATGATCATAGAGTATAAGCACATTGGGGGGAAGAGACATGATGGGTCTGCTTGAGCCATTTCTACAACAAGCCTAAGAGTAAATGTCTACCACAACCCTCTTGCTCGACGACTTGTATATGTAGTCAATCATTAGGGTTAGCCAAGCCGCATTATGATCATAGAGTATAAGCACATTGGGGGGAAGAGACATGATGGGTCTTCTTGAAGCCATTTCTACAACAAGCCTAAGAGTAAATGTCTACCACAACCCTCTTGCTCGCTTTCCCTAACCAAGTCATGTCTCTCTATAGACAGTTGCCATCTTGTGGAGTTGAGTGGGAGGTTGTAAGGTGTTACTTGACTATATAAGTACCCTCTTTGTCCTAGGTTGTAACCATCCTACCAGGAGGGCTTTCTAACGAGCCCCTCACCAACATTACACCTCAGGCCCTCTCTCTCACAAGGTTGGTTTCATATAGTTGCATAACTATTCTCTATTGCTATCATGTGGAGTTGGGCAGAGGTTGTAAGGGGTTACTTGACTCTGTAAGTGTCCTCTTTGTCTTAGGCCACAAAGGTCCTACTATGATGACCTTCTTACGAGCCCCTCGCCACCCTTCTCTTACAACTCAGACCCTTCCTACGAGATGGGTTGCAGGCAATCAAGCACATCCTATATTCTACTATGAGCATTCATTTAAGCATCATCTATTATTCATATGCACATAGATATATTTATACCACAGTTACTTGTAAGCAGGAAGGATGCTGAAGATGGCTGATCTGAAGATGATTTCTTGGATGTAAATGTTGATCAATCTCTATGAATCGATCTTAGTCTTTTTGTGTGCTCTTCGTGCTGATTGCTTAGATAATTCTTGATGATTATATTTGCTGATGCAAGGGACTGCTGAATGTATTAATTGTTAAATGATTTGCTCATGCCTTATACTCTGATCTGCCCTTTAATGAGTACCGATTACTGATTGAGTACTGATCATTTATCCCTTGATTCACGACACAATGTATCCCTTTCAATGCTTGGAATGAATCCTCCTTTATACTTTATTGTTGGTAAGGATTGAGTCACCACTTTTCATTGTTGCCTTTGAGAATAATATAGTATTCCTCAAATTGATCTCCTTTGGATGTCCTCCTCAAATAAAACATTCTCCCCTTTATATCTTCCAATGAGGGGGAGAGTCACACCTCTTCCTCAAGTCTGCCCCTTTGCAATGTTCACAACCTTTCACAATTACCACCCTTCGAAAGAGTCACAACCCTTCAACATTTCTGCCCTTTGAAAGAGTCACAACCATTCATAATTGTCCCTCTTTGGAAGAGTAACCCTTCATAATTACAACCCTTTCAATGAGTCACAATCCTTCTTAATTACAACCCTTTAAAAGAGTTACAACCTTTTATTATTGCTGCCCCTTGAAAGAGTCACTTCCTTATTTTCTTCACATTCCTTTCTTCTTCTTCAATTAATCCTTCTTTAATTCCTATGCCTCTTTTTTCCTTTTTCCATATCCCCTTTTAAAGGAACTCTCCTCCCTTCTATACGTTATGTCAAGTGAGTCACAAGTCTTCATTATGTATCTCTTGACCTTTCATTAACTTAATTAAGTTGCAAATATATTATATTATACTTTATTAATATTTATCTTTTTATTTATTTTTTATATTTTCATTTTATTATTATTGTTAATGTTTGTAGCTTCAGTCGTATGATCATTAGAATATATATAATACATGTTGATTAATAATAATATATTATATATGTTATATTATTATTAATCATATGAAATTTAATATTTAATATGAAATTATTATATTATTCTTAATTAATAATTGATTGATGAAACATTATAAGATTGATTAACTTATGATTAATAGGAAGAGGCATGTCCTTTCTTATAAATAATAATGAATAGATATGTCCCATGAAGGGACATGTCTCTCCTAGCCTCATTCCTAATATAAATGAAAGAGAGATT
>MU226747.1:3483595-3503602 GCA_018584345.1 Thuja plicata
CCTGTCCTATGGCTGGGCGGAATCCGCCCAGTCATAGGACACTATCACCGAAGGTTGCATTCCAAGACTTAAAACAAAGCTTTCACTCCATATAAGGCTTGCCATTCAAACTAAAGACTTTGTTTTAAGCGAGATGTTCATCACAAAGGGCCAAGAAGATGGAATTGGGGAACAACGAATGCTGTCCTCCCTTCTTGGCGGAATTGTCCCATAGACAGGACAATTCCGCCCAACATGTGCACTGATCTCAATCCAACTTTCACCATTCAAACACCAAACAAAGATCAAATTTTGAAGCCCAGGGGAAGTCTAGTCTTTAACATCTCTGCAATTGAAGCTGAAAAAGGGGGTCCCCAAGAATTGGGGCGATGTGTGAAAGACTTCACAACAACTCCATGACAACATCACGTTGAGTGACTCTGTGATGTGAGCTTGCATTTATTTCACACATGGGAGTAGCCATGGTGTACATCATGTTGAGTGACTCCACGATGCTATCACGTTGAGAGATTCCTTGATAAAGTTTTTGGTTTCCTTCACAATGGGTGTAGCCATTGTGACTATCATGTTGAGAGACTCCATGACATGAGAGTCTGGAAAAATATCTCCTTTGCTAAGAGGGAGTGTTAATGTTTGTAGCTGCAGGAGACATTTTTCATACCTGTAATGATTGCTTCAGTATTGATTATGAGACTCTTGCTTTGTATTCTCTGCTATCGTGAAATATAAGACTGTGAAGAGGTTACACTCCTTGTATAAGGCATTACTGTAACTGCTATTTGTCATATGCTCTTGTAACGACTTCTTATTTAGTAACCATAAGTCATTCTTTGTGTCTCGAGAATGAGAAGATGAATCAATTTGCTTCATTATTGCCGTTGATTTATGCCGTCGGCAGATTTCTTTATTACATCTCCTTCATTCATATCGTGACTCTCATTCTTGATGTCGGTGACTAAAGACTAGAGAATTTGTAATGGCTCGTTGCTGTAATTGCCATCCATTCATTTCTTACGGTAGTCGAAGATTATAAGGCTATGTTCGATGGTCTCTTTGTATTGATGCTAGTGTTTTGGTTTTGTACCGTATGCATTCTATCATTTTGCATGGACTTTGTCTATCGTGTGTAGTGTCAAATATTTGTATTATTCTGAGATTCTAAGTATATGGCGGGTGACTGTTAGTGTCTATGAGAGATGTTTTTCTGCAGGTGCTCAGTGAGATTTAATCAAGCTGGTTTATTCTGTGATTCCTATTCTATATTATCATGTTGAGAGCATTCATTATTATCTTGGCTTGAGAGCCGTGTAAAATATCCAGACTCATTCATTATTTCAATAAAGTAATATTTTCTGGTGTGGCTGGGTTTTTCCCTCAAGGGTTTTCACAGGATAAAATAATTGTGTCAATCTGTTATTTGTGTTTTTGAGTTTTGGTATATTGCATTTCTAGTATTTTGGTTCAAAACATTAACATATAATTCATCTACTGTCATGGTAAAACTGTTTCCCCCAAGTGTTCATTTGGAGAAATTATACTAGGAATCCCGGGAATGCAAAAAAGGAATGCTCAGAAGTACATGCTAGATCGAGGAATGGTTTACAATGGAAATAGGACCGGAACACTGACTGGTATGAGCTGACACAATCCTTTGGAATGCAGTTGTGAGTTGAATACGACCTACATAGATCCTTACATCATACCAAGAAAAGTCATTTATTAAAGATGCTAGAGGACGAAAATCCCAAAGAGGTGGATTTTCTAAAAATCATCACTTTTTCATACACATGTCTAGAGGTGCTCACGTGGGTCTTCTTGCCTTGCAATTATTTATGAATTACTCAAGTTAAAGGTCATATAGATAGGATCATCCATAAAAGAAAGTCACCAATGTGATGATTTGAGTGGGAAACGTACTCCCACATGGTGAAAGGCTCCACAAGATAAAAAATATCAAGATGTCACGAGTAGCAAATCTGGAAAATATTTCTAATAGGCATTAAGTAACATTGTGCATATAAGGAGCATGGCATAGTGCAAGGCACACCTCAAATATACCTTGTTCACAAGCTATCATAGATCAAATTCCAAGGATCTTTAGAAAGAGACGTGCAAACTTAGCAATTTGCACAATATTTGGAAGACTCATTTGATCCTCAATAAGATGACGGTGCTTACTCTGTACCTTGCTTCTGTGAAGCACATTTCATGGTAGAATTAATGCATGCTATAGGTTTTGGAAACGCGGAGCATGGTTTAAATTTCTTTGACAACATCTTGGAGAAGTTTTGCTTTGGTAAAACACTTGCCCAATAGATTTTATTTCCACTCATACTCCAAGAACACAAAGGTCATTCCAAAAGTCACATTTATCCAAAAGGAGAATAAGAAAGGCCTTGTAAATTGAGAAATACCCGAACAACTGGAACATTACTTGGAAGTGCATTATAGAAAATAGAATACTTGGGAGCCCATCATCTATCTTAAAAATAGGGTGTACGGTAATGTTATTAACCAACGAGCACATTGTATTCATGTGGGTAATGCTAGTCAAGGTATTTCTACAGGCATGGAAATAGATTAGTTTATTCTGCTTTATTATAATTCTAGACAATGGAGATAGATACCGATATAGATTAAAGAGACCCACAATTAATTGAAAAAAATAAAAAGGTTTTGTTAGGTTTTCTATGAAATGGATTATTGATAGGTTACACTTGCCTATATTAAAAAAGATAGCTTCTCTGTTTAATTTGTTAATTTGAACAAGCCCCAATGTTCCCAAAGTGGTGTGTTGTGTACTTACTGAATGAGCAATTACTACTAGATAACTAGACATGCGTGTATGGTAAATATAGTGTATTAGTGGGATATAGTGTCTATTGTGGAAGTAATACTAATTAATAACATAAACATTATTTAGGAGAAACTCTTGGCTGCATTTGTCCCAAACTTTGGTGTTAGACCCTTAGCTTATTGGATTTATTATACCATGGAGTGGTCTTCTTGTGGCGCACATAGATCTAGGGATGTGATAATTTTTGGATTTCCTAATTTAGGAGTAACCGACCTAATCAGGAATATAAGTTCCATAGTCTAATTATGCTTCATACGATAGGTAGTAGTATTTAGTTTTGGATATCATATTGTGAATTATGTTTTCATTGCAAGGATTGCGGAATTGCCCCATTAAAGTGCTCTATGCTGATATTTAGTGTTCTTTTTATATTTTGCTCACATTTTCTCATTCTTTTGTGTTGATATTGCAATATAATGATGTCATTTTGCTCTGTGGTTTAGTACTTTAATCAGAATTGGTATCAAAGCAATGATTTGCGCAAAGTGGGAGACTTTCACTGATCTATTTTGGAAAAGCAGCCTGTTTTGTAGGTGGTCATTCCCCTATCTAAGTGTCTAGTTATAGTGATTCTTGTGTTGTTGGAAATCTATTTTTGAAACCTTTCAAAGAAAAGGTCACAATAAACATTATGAGTAAATGTCATGCCCTTGCCGAAAATTGCAGTCGTAGTAAATAAATAAAAACTTAGACATTCCAATCAAATGCAATTGCAATTCAGTGTAAGAGGCCGACTCTTATTAAGGGAATAAAAAAGGCAACAACTAATTTAAAAGCCCAACTAGAATTAGTAGAATAAATAACTATTTATTTTAGCGGATGACTAGAATTGTAGCAAGGGTTGACTATGACTAAATAGAACGTTATCGCCAACGACTAGTTTAAAGGAAATATAATTATCAACTATTATTTAATGCATCCAAGGGCTGTGATCCTCAAGAGCTGCAATTAAAATTAAATAAAAATCACTCAAGGGCAACACTTGGTTACAAGGAGATACATCTCTTACAAAGGAGATGATGCTAGTGAAAAGATGTAGCTTTTCCCCACAATCAAAGATATGAAAGGGGAAGACACTTCATTTGTAGAGGGCATGGAATGATCAAGCAACAAGCGGAAAAGGAATTGGGAAATCAGAACAGAATTAAATATTTATATCAGCAGCAATTAAATCAAAAGATGAATTTGTGAGTAATATAAACAATAGGAATATAGATGTGTGTGTGTGTGTTCATGCAATAGTGGTACTTGCAGAAATTATTGATCACTGTGTGTAATCTAAATGCTTCTCTTTGTCATAAAAATGTATTAGTAGATTCATATAATAATCCATTTTGAATTTAGAGAAACAAACTGCAAATAGGAAGGACGACCAACCTTTTGGGTTAACGAGAGATGTAGGATGAGCAAACTCCATGTTTCTTGTCAAGTAAGCCACCCAAAGATGGAATAGACGACTAGTCTCCCATGCTCATGGGTTGGGGGGTGGAATGGACCAGAAATCCTTCCATGCTACTAGGCTTGATCAAGGAGGACAATTGGCCTCCAAGGTGAATCGACGGATGGAAGAGGGACCCACCTTCCATGTGCTCTCAATACAAGGGCGACCATCCTTGAGATTGTGGTTTGCAAATGTTTTAAACAAATCCAGTAATGTCCCCATTTTTAGGTTCTCTTGTAGTGTAACGGGTGTTGGCTTTGTTGGTTGGTGTCCGGAAGGCCAGAGTAGTATTTTGATGTCACTAGTTTGTTCAAATGTAATAATGGAGATAAATGACACTTTCTGGAATGATTTCAGACAACTTGTCTAGGAGTTACTATTTTAAGTAAGTGTCAATGTAGATACCAATTGGTTAGTTGGAAGTTTTGGCTCACTTACTATTTTTAGAAGTTACTATTTATAGTAAACACTATTGTAGTGGAGTAAATCTGACCTTGCAAAAGGAAGACTATATTCCCTTGAGAGCCAGGTTTATGACATACATTAAGATATCTCCAACTATCTAAACCAGTGGAAATATGTAATATCCCCAAATTCAAGACCGATAAATCCATGTACGATTTTTTATAAGTTTTAATTAAAGATTGAAACTTATATGAGCCTCATGAGGATCCCGATCTTTATATTCCAATATCCCAAGGAGGTCGTCTTATGCCATGTGATTGTTTAAGTCGATAGAAACAAAGACCATATGAAGACATGGAATGCTAACTGTATTACTCAAACATCGTAGGAGCATTCGAAAAGGTTACCAATATATCGTATGAGGCAGTCGAACACAACATGGCCAAGTCTAGAAACCATGTATGACGACGACATCCTCGTTAGATCACCAATTGATATTATAACAATGGTATCAATGGTCAAAGTGGCAGATCGACTCAGGTCAGGAAGCTAATTACATTAAGTGGCTATCACATTCCAATGAGGAAGTGCAAGCAGTTGGTCGACTAATATATCTATACTCAATGATGGAGTGTTTAGATTCATTCAACATCATAATTGATCGATTATGATGAAGTTATAAAGATATAAATTGTAATAACAATCATCGTGATTACCGCAGATAATACAAGGAGGCTGCGATTGTTGGAATATCTGATCAATGATTAGAAGGGACGCAATAAACAATTATGATGAGTCATTGTAAGCATATCACAAGTTTAAGATTGACGACAGATAGTTAGTTGGCTACATATGTGTTATCGATTCAAGTAATCGACAAATATGAGAATGTTACCAATATCTTAGAAAGACTAAGCAATTGATGATGGTAAAAATGATAATTACGTATCAGTAATTAGTTAAGAAAGATCCTTTTTAATGAAGAAGCAATTATAATTGTAAGGTGCGATTAAGAGTATTCTAGAATGATGCGATCAAGAGTATTCTAGAATGATGGGATCAAGGGAAGAGTCATATCCCTATACGCGACTCTTCATCTCAAACATGAGATATAAGAGGGCCACCCCACATTCAATTCATCATGATTGAATATAGATTTGAGAATATAAAATATAACAGTCCCTTGTGGATCTCTCTGTTTAGAGCAACCGATTGCCAAAAGCAATCGAAGGTGCAAGCATTTATGTTTATATTAGAGATGCAATCAACCCAGAAGCATAATCAATTCAAGATATATTAGAGACGACTTCATTGACAACGCATAGAGATAAAGATTGATCAAACATAGCCTGTACAATATCCATTCATTATTGTACTTGATAATCTCTGCATCTAGAGATAACATTGCCATTATATCAACCTATATATGCAACGTGGATCAATAACACATATCAAAGACAACCATTTAGGTTATTAAGCATATATTTCATTGCCATATCGGATACAACATTTGTGATTATTGTTATGCAATATTCTAATTGATTGGAAGCGTATGCATTTGGAATTAATAACTATTTCCATTATAATTCAGTGTATGCATTTGAAATTACTATTGTACTTAGCATCTGCAATTGGAAATAAATATCAAAATAAATTTTATTAAATTAAATCATAGAATTGTGGAAATCTTCGTAGTGTCTCAAATCACATAAAAAGGAACATTACAAAATATCTTATTATAGATAAAGAAAAAATAATATTTTAGTCGTAGAAATGTGAAGACCAGACGATAGAGAGCCTTCGGTCCAAATTTGAGCATCTCGGCCAAGGACGCCAGTGTGGCGCGTAGACATCTGTGTAGTGCGTTGTAGTCCTATGCAAACCGAAACAAAAAAACTCAAAATTTGACAAAAACTCAAGTCTGTACTTCAAATAACCTGCAAAACACAAAATTAGAAATATCGCAATAAACAATGTATAACAAAGATAAAATAAATGAATAAGATATTTAAATACAAGCAAACCTTCGTGCGGTTGAATGTCTTTGATAAACTTACACACATACAAGAGAGGAAAAATGTTTGGGGTTGTTTGGCTTGCCTCAATCAAGTCCTTGTTTTGGTGTTTCCACCTCCACAATAGCCAAATAGATAGATAGATAGATCAAAAGGCAAATGAATGATAATGTAATAGAAACAAACCCCACTTGATGGAGGAAAACCCCTATTACATGAGATAAAATAATAGACAAGGGATGTGATAAATCCCAAGATGCTCAAAGACGCAAGAGAAATGGAGAGATATTACCGGGTATGCTTGGGAGAGCCAAGAGAGATACAAATATTGTTGTAAGAGAGCGCTATAGCAAATTAGAGATTGCTGTAGCAAAATGAGATAGCAAGAGAATGCAATATTGTGAGCAAGAGAGAACCATGAAGAAGCTAGAGAGATTTTCCTAGCGAGAGATCCCTTTTGAATGAAGCAAAGAGATGAATTTAAAGGCAAGAAGAGGAGGGAAAAAGAGGATTTCAGGCCATTCTAGAAGATTCTAGGCCGTTTCCACCGGAAAACGTGAGTGACAAGTGGAAAGCATGCCCAGGACCGACGTTTGAAGGTTGGGATGGATGAATGCGCGACACACGGACTTCAGTGCAACGCGCTAGTGTCCAGACAAATCACACTCAAAAACAACAGGTGACAAGGATAACACGCAACCCATGCAAAGGTGATGCTGAAAGATATCCGTTGACAAGGACTTTTGAGTATCCTGAGAGGGAAAAGGCTGATGCAAGGACTGAAATGAGCTTACTCAAATACTAGGGGAATGGACACTAAAGTGGTTACAAAAGTGTGACATAAATTGCAAATGGGGGTATGCAATTTTTGACTCTACAACTATTTTTGGCGGCTAGTCATATCTTCAATCTCCTCAAAGATACATCATGTAGTATCTTCAATTTTAGGGTTTGGATAGTTTTGGCTATTTTTAGCATATTCCTATTTTATAGTAAATGATATTTTGGGTAACTAGTCTTAGTCTCAGCCTTTCCTCAACATTAGAGTGCAAAGTCTTTAGTTTCGGGTCTTGGTGAATTTTCTAAAGCCGAGAAATATTATTCTATTATTTCACTTAAATATTGTAATAAAGTGACTATATCACTAAAGTGAAATAAAATGGATGTCAAAGTTAAGGAGGCAAAATAATATTTTAATATCATTTTATCTAGCCTCCTAAATAGAAAAGAAATTAAAATAATTAAATGATATTTTAAAGAGCAGAAAAGTTCAATTGCCTCTTGATATGTCTCATATGTTTGATCAGTTAGTGGATTCTTGGTGAATTTTCTAAAGCCAAGAAATATTATTCTATTATTTCACTTAAATATTGTAATAAAGTGACTATCACTAAAGTGAAATAAAATGGATGTCAAAGTTAAGGAGTCAAAATAATATTTTAATATCATTTTATCTAGCCTCCTAAATAGAAAAGAAATTAAAATATTTAAATGATATTTTAAAGAGCAGAAAAACTCAATTGCCTCCTGATGTCTCATATGTTTGATCAGTTAGTGGATAGTGACAGGGTTATGTAGTGCTCTCTCTACTGGGCACTCTGCTAGTTTTGTATCTCTTTTGTGTTTGAATAAATTTTAATTTTTTACCCCTCTTTTAGTTTAAAGAGTAAAAAAGCTTATTACCAAAATTGTAGCAAAAAAACACGTTTCCGAAAAAGCAACAAAAACAAAAAAACAAACTTTCTTGAAAAAATAGTGAAAAAGTAAAAGTGCTTTTTTCAAAAAAGTAACTTAAAAAACAAAAAATGTTTTTTTTTCCAAAAATAGCTCTCAAAAGTTGTAGGAGGTTCAAGGCTCTCATTTGAGATGCTGAAGATAATTATTTAGATACTTTCATGAGAAAATCCTGTGTGGTTTCTAGAGTTGGTTTAACTCAGCCTTTTGGAGACGAAATCCCTCTTGAAGAAGATTAGTTATGGTAGTGAAAGACCTACTTTGGCTTATTAGAAATATCAATCAGTATTTCACATTGCATTATATTTGGGGTTTTGGTATATATATCTTTCAATGACAGATTAGAGGGGTTGTAAGAACCCTCTCCAAGTGGATCCTTGTAAATACAAATTTTCTGCCTTGTTCGTGTTTGTTTTGAATGAATGTGGTATATTTGCAATTTGATATGACAATATAATGCAACAAATAAAAGATATTGCAATAATAATTTTTCCAACTCAAAACTGAAATTGCATTGAAAATACACAACTGAAAAATTCCAGATTTTTATACCAGCTTGAATATTCTGAGTTTTCACAATATATTGACAATCCAGTTCATTAAATAACCCCTATTATTTAAAACAACAATACCCAGAAAATCTAGGAGTTACAATTAATGAACTCACAGGTAATACATGCCTGGAAACCCTCTGAAAGGACGAATAACAACAGCAGATGAATTCTTCAACAAACAAAGCTTGCAATTTGATTTATAACTGCAACAATAATATATTTAGGATCTGCAGTTGATAAACCGTCAAACACATGCTCAAACCCTCGTCCAAGATCTTCCAAACTTCACCAATTAAGCTCAAACATGGCTGTATAAAGCCCTCGCTGGATCGCACAATTAGTTGGATGTTTCACCAATTCAAAGTGCTGAAGCCTGTGTAGAATTCACAATTACACCATGCTGAAATTCTTCAAACCCTTGTTTCTTCACTTCACCTAAATCAACAAAAACAAATGCACAATAGAATGAATGGATTTTCTCTTGCCTTTACTTTTAATAATTCTCCAAGAGAAATAGATATGTATCTTTACAAATACACTTCTCATAACTTAAAAATATTTAGTTTTTGTTGCACTTGCTTTTGATGTATTTGAAATATATTATTTAGCTATATTTCCCTCCATTTGGTGCACAATGAAATAATATAAAATATATTTTAATAATCACTTATATCTCCCTTTAAATTGGCACTTCACATTATTCCTCATGTGCACTTATAATTTGACTTTATGATCATAACCCCTTTTAATAATTAAGTCAAATAACATTTAATTACATGCACTTTAACCCGCTAATGGGTCTAGGAGGGTTCAACCTCTGGCAAGGGTACAACAACCAAGTGCAAGTGAATGGCAAACCCCATCCCATGGTTGGGTCAAAATTAACTTTGACGGTGCCTCACGAGGCAATCCGGGAGTTTCCGGGATAGGCTACATTGCACGAAATGAGAGGGGAGAAATCATTGCATTAGGTGCCAAAAGGCTGAAAGATGGATCAAACAATGAGGTTGAGTGCCTAGCAGCAGTTGAGGCAATTCTGATGGCGTGAAGATTATAGATTAGGAGAGTCCATTTGGAAGGGGACTCACTTCTAGTCGTGAATGGGATAGCCAAAGGTCAAATGGACAGGTGGTACTTGAACAAGCACATCAGACGGATCCGGGATCTGGTAGGCGACTTTGAGGACTTCAAAGTATCACACGTGCCGAGAGCGGCAAATGACATGGCGGACAAACTCTCAAATGTTGGGGCTGATGCATCACAGGAAAATCAATTTGAATTATTTGAAGATATGAGAACCGGACTTTAGAGGAGGACATAGACAATAAGAAACAAAACATAGATTGGCGATTTCGACTATAGCAAGGCCGAGGCTTGTTAATCAGTATTGAAGTGCGGAGGTTTGGAAGGAAATGCACATGGCACAAGTTACCTAGCAAAAGGGAAGCGGTATGATGTGGAGTCACCCGTGTGTGAACACAAAGGTAATATGACGCACGATCTCGCAAGCCGAGGAGTTCGTTACATGTGAACGAAAAGGAGGTACAAAGAGGAGTAATGAAAGAGTAAAGAAAGTGATGGCAAAATGATGACATTGAATGCGGTGTCTCTAGAGGCTTCACAAGCCTATTAAAACATGAGATATGAAGGAAAGCCCAACGCTTTTGGAACCCTGAGCAGAAGGCAACAAAGAACAATGGAGGCTAACTTCTCGCTCGGAACGACAAGCCAAATCCCAGCATTCGTAGGCCCCATCACGGTGAACAGATTGAGCCATGTCTTCAAGGAGGACGGAGAGGATTTCTGGGAAGCTATTTGCAGCATCTTCGGGGACCATTACCTGCAAGAATTGTGGAAGCCCCGCACAAACCTGGACATTTCGTCTTTGTTTGTAGCGTTGGGACTCTCGGTGGCGGCATCGAAAGATGAGGTGCGGAAGGTGGTGAAGTAGTGCATGGCTATTAAGTGGCTTGAGGGAATTGAAGATGTAATCCAACGAGCGGAGGTGGGTGTGGGACTGCATATGGGTAACGCACCCATTTGGATGGTTGGCCACAGAAGAAGGGAGTTGCAACCATTGGTGATTTGGTCTTCAGCCAGTCCGGGGGAGGTACATTTAGCTCGAGCCCATTCCGGTTGGAATGATTTGAAGGTGGTGCTGGAAAAGAGGATGGTGGGGGTGCAGAGTGGTGGCGAGAATGATGGGAGGAAGAGGAAACAGACACCCATTAAGTCGAGTGCAGGGGTAGGAGCGGATGGATGACCGTTGGTCCGCAGGCAACTAGTTGCGACAAGGCGGGGAACAAAGGCCAAGGCAGAGAGCAGGGCTCGGGTAGTGGAGAAAGGTGGCACGAGCAGAAGTGCTATGGGTTGAAACCGAGCCGGTGACTTGGTGGAGGATAGTGGTGCCTTCGGAAACTTCACCAAAGAGGAGGCGGCGACTTGGTTTAAATGATATGTGGGGTAGCGGCTTCTTTTTGATGTTTTGTATTGTCGATCTCTAAATATATCTAGTATGCTTACATATAGCTAAAGTTAGGGACATATCGGAGGAATGTAGTGAAATTGGGAGGTATTTTGCATGAATGTAATATTGTAGCCATTAGTGGCGCTATGTAGTGAATTTGGGAGGTATTTTGCATGAATGTAATATCGTAGCCATGAGTGGCGCTGATGTAACCTTTCTAAATATCAATAAAAAACCTTATTACCGATAAAAAAAAATGACGTGCACTTTAGTGTGTCAATTGACCCCCACTTAAATAAAAAACTTTATATTATAACTTCAACAATTAAATTTTTTTTTTAAAGCTAAAAGTGATAGAGCACTTATATTTTATTATAATATATAACTAGTTCAAAGGACTCCTCAGAGAAAGAACTAGAATTTAACAATTAATTATTAATAAAGGATTCTTTATTAATAATTAATACCTTGGGCTTCAGCCAATAACTCATTCCATTTTGTCAACTGATGAACTCTACCAATACTAAGTCCAAGTGCACTGCTAAAAATAGCAACATGGGCGTAATTGACTTACTATAAATAGTAAGTCCCCCAAACTGAGCCAACTGACGAATGAGTCAATCATTGTGCATACCATGACCCCGGGTGCCCCTGCTAGATATAGCAACTCCTCAACAATGACTTACTATAAATAGTAAGTCTCTAAATAACTGCTCCAGTCAGTGATACTGAATCACAACATTGCCACCAAGCTATTCAGGCGCCCTGCTAAAGATAGAAACCCTGACCTTCTTGGAATAGACACTTACCATAAATAGTAAGTGTGCCAAACTGACTTGAACGAAGAGCAATCCAGAACATCCCTGACCACTGGAGTGGGAATTGGCCTCTATCTCTGCCAACTGGACCCTTTGAACAACTCCATTAGTCTATGAGGGTCAGGAAATAGGCTAATCCTTTGAAAATTGACACTTGTGAAATTGGGGACATTACAAGGGTCTTGGCATAGAGTTTGGGTTTTTTTTGGGCGATTCCATAGTTTTAATGCTAATGCTTCTGGATTCGATTGTGTATATAATTTTTGCATCAATGTTTCAGATCACACTCTGTGATCCATCATCAGGATGAAAGAGAGCACAAGGATCATCCTGATGATGGATCACGAAGTGTGATCCAAAACATTGATGCAAAAATTATATACACAATCGAATCCAGAAGCATTAGCATTAAGACTTGATGGATTGTGGAAATCTACTAACATGATTCCAAAGTTTCTATAATTCTTTGCGTATAAATTCTTCATGAAGTTTTGGAATGAGATATTTTTTAATTCTTGGTGAGGGTTTATGCTCAGCTTGGACGGATTTCAAATCATTAATTTTGGCATGTACGTGGGTGGCTATATTTACAAATTACCTTCCTTAATCACTGAACACTTTCAAGAAAATTTTGAATGTTTCAAGAAAATCGTGGCTTAGGGTTTGTTCAGTAAACCTGGTCTGATTTACAAAGGCTGCATGTGAAGTTAAGTTTCAGATTGTCATTGCTGTTGCGGCTTCTATGCTGAGCAGCTATTACACATGATATTCTGGCTTCAGTGCCCTGCACTTGAGTGTGGTTTATTAACTTTGTTATCTGCAGATTAGTTGCTTATTTTCTGAGATATTTCACTGTTCTTCTTGTGGGAACCAAATGGTTATTGTGATTTAAGGAGTAGGATTAAGTCTGAAAACCATATAGACTAATATCTTATTGCTGTTAATACTCACTGGCCTGGACGTGGAAGTTCGACAACATTGGTGCAGCTTGTGAAGGTCTATGAGCAACTATGTATTAATTTGGATTGAATCTGCTGTTAAGAGGTTGGGAAATCAAATATTAATATCTCTGTATTTTGAACAGCAAGCTGTTTAATCTTACATTGGTTTCTTTCAATCAAATGAAATGAATGGCAAGTATTTGTTGAATGTCTTAAGTTTGCTATGAATGTTGAAATGATTGCATAATGCAAATAAGCTCCAAACCATTAGACAAACTATCATAACCATAAAACTCTTCAAGGGAATTGCAAGCAAACTACTTGACAAATTTACAGTGAACAGCTAGTTGTTCTTCACCAGTGAATGCATGACAACTGTTTGACAAAATATGAATATAGCTGAGTGGGTGATAGAAGTTCATTTTTTTTAAAGTGCAAATAGGGTAGGAGATTACAAATTCCTAATGTGATTATAAAAGGGATATACTTTGGAATGACTATTGTTTTAATCGGATTTCACTATGAATGATGTATATGTGATTTTATAATGCTCACTAATGCTTGGTAAAAATAGACAGTATCATGGCTTATGATTTTATTTCAATTTCCAGTGACTAATATTGTGTGCAGGATCTAAATCAGGATTTTTCTTATAAAGGGCATTTCAATTGGTAAATTTATACGCTTAAATGTATTACATCTCTTATTTTTAATTGAAATTGTGGTTTTAGGGTAAAAATTAGGAATATCCCAAAAGGTGACATTATAATTGGTATCAAAGCTAAGTTTCTGCCAGCCTGTGGGACAAAAGATAGTTGATGCAATTAAGGCAAAAGGATCAAAGGGTGTTGGAAAGGGAAAGAAGACAACTTGCAGAAAGCAACAACTCTATTCATAATATTAAAATGGGTGAACAATTGAGACATGAGTTGAGGGCTTTCATGGAACACAATGAAAGAACAACTTAGGCTTTAATGGAGCAAAATGAGAAGACAACCCAATTACTCCTACAAACTCTTCAATATATGAACAACACAATTAACTCTCTTAGACCCAACCAAACTAATGGGAGGGATGCTACTTCTAACCATTCAGAAAAGGACAATAGAGCTCCAGTAGGGTCAACATCAAGGACAAGTAGACCATCTTTCTAATCTAAAGAGGGACCTTCAAGAGAGGAAGAAAAACTCAATACACCAAACAATAACTTAGATGAGTATGCAGAAGCTTATTCAAGACTTGACCCTGAAATTAGGAGGAATATTCGATTTAGAGAGTACTGTGAGGCTGGAGCAAGAAGTAACCCTAGAAGAGAAAGGGGTCAACCTAATAAATATTTTCATCAAAAGGTGAGTAAAACGACTCTCCCCAATTTTGACGGGTTAGGAAAAGTCACCGCCCATTAATGGATCTGTATATTGGGCACATATCTATCTCTTAGTCCCATGTCCAAAGAAGATGCTATCAAATTTGCCATCTTACATTTGGAAGGGGTTGCACACAACTGGTGGCACCATGGTTTGATTACTCAAGGGCACCAAAACATAACAACCTATGACGAATATACACAAAAGCTTATGGATCGATTTGGCCAAAAGCACCTTGAAAGACACTTTGAAAAACTAAAACAATTAAGACAAGAAGGATCCGTAGAAGGCTATATAACCGAATTTCAAAAGTCTCAGTTACGGTACCTAGGATTACGGAGAAAAGGCTAACGTTTCTATTTATTGAAGGACTATTAGAATCGATTAATAGTTTAGTGAGTGTTTTTGACCCCACATCTCTTCAAGATGTTATTCAAAAGGCCCTAAGGTTGGAAACTACATCAACAAAGCAAAAGAGCCAGTCCAAGAACATACCTTCAGGATCACAAAACCAACCCCCCTACAAAACAAACTGGCAACAAAAATCATTACCTTCTCAATCACACAACAGAAATATTTGAATTTGAGGTTCTTTCTCATGCATGGACAATATGTTTAGTTTATATGGCAGTATATGATAAAGAAGACTAATAGATGCACCACAAGTTGACTGATTTAAATTCTGATAATCAGAAATTTCCATGGACTGAATCTGGAATCAAGAGGATGTTTGAAGAAGAGGTAAAGTCTTGTTAGATAGTAGATACTGGGAAAATTCTATTTTAATATTTTCATATGGGGTACCGCTTTGAGGAATCTAGAAAGTGTTATCAAAATCAATAATTGCCATGTCTTGTAAATTCTTCTGTGATCAATAAGAATAGTTCATTGATAGAACTGTTTTTTTGCTATTTAATGTTCTTATATTTCTATTTTAAGTACTTATAATTATTTGGAAATCCTTCATTTAAATTTGTTGATGAGTTTGTATTCATATCTAATAAGTTTCATCAAGATTAGTACATGCTAATTGTTAGAAATATGGATTAGATGCTTTGTTTATAAAACTTGTTAATTTTATTTGTCTTTGAATATTCAAAGTTTCTGAGAGTTTAATGTAGTTTGACATTTAGAAGAGTGCAGAACTTTTTGGTTTTGTTCTCTGCATATTTTCAGACTATTTGTGATAAACATGGTTGTGTGATGTAAAATAGATGATAAGTTTGCTATTAACTATATTGTGATGTAAAATAGATGATAAGTTTGCTATTAACTATATTCTGTTGCTTCCAGTAACATGACCCATTTTTGTATGGTAGATGCAAGGCACTTTGATAAAGTAAGGAGCTTTGCAACTGTGAGGTAGAGAGAGTGAGAGGAGAGAGAAAGAAGGGTGGAAAACTGGGTAATAAAAAAAGAGCCCCTCACACAAGCTTGGGAGAGAGCTTAATTACATGAACAAGATGCTGGAGTAGGTCATAATGGTTAAGTCCTCCATTTTTGAATCTATCATATCTGAGGAGTTTCTTGGAGCAAAAGAGGGAATGATGGAGCTTTCTGGGCATCAGTTTCACCAAAGATTTTTCCTTGGTTTGCCTCATAGAATTTAGCTTTGGCCCCACTTTTTGTTAGTAAAAGAACTCTAGGATGCAGTTATAAGGGGGTTCTAGTTTGAATTTGTAGTACCTTTTTGATAGTCGTTACATGGGATAATCTTTCCCATTCTTTGATTTATCTAGTACAAAATACTTAACAAGTCCTTCCTCTTACTGCAGGCAAGAGATTACCAAGGAAGATTATTTGTCTTCATAACGATGAGTGACCGGGCAACTCGAACATTATATGTTGGCAACCTACCTAGTGATATTCGAGAATGGGAAGTTGAAGACCTTTTTTATAAGGTTACCTATGTTCTTCTTTGCTTTTGAATAAATTCATGTGCTTATCTATATAACTTTATATTAGAATGGAGTATTATTATATGCTTCTGTTTGCATTGGGGTTTGGATAATAGTGGGAAATATAATTACTAATTCCTTTGCAGTTGTTATGTAGATAGGTAAGAAATCACCGCATAGAATGCATAAAGCAACATAGGAATGCAATTCCTAATTTCTTTGCAGTTTGTACTTGTATACAAAAAATGAATTGTCTCATAGAATACTTAAAGCAATGGATTAAGGTTTGACTGAGATTTTTTTTTATGAGGCTCTCAGAATTCATGGACTAAACATATTTAAACTGTAGATTTCATTATTATACATATTGCTGTGTATGGCCCATAGTCATGAAAATTTTAGAACTCACACGTAGTTATTTTTTTATTCTTTGCTTTGAGATAATCTGTTTTTTTAATCGGTAAATTTGTATTTTATTATGAATAATATAATTGTGCATTACAAAGTATTTAAGTTTCATCAGAAAGTCATAATCGTGTATCCCATACATACTGCAAAAAACCCCATTGTTGCCCCTTCAAACCTACTATCACTACAAACACTTTGAACCCTATCCCCCATATACAAATAATTGACCATCAACAGTCGAACATTTACATACCATTGTTTCTATCTATCTTGTAATATTCACAAAGATGAGCACTTGCTCCACATATCTACCAAAATGGGTCACCCCCGCAAATAAATTGTAAACCAATTCTGATTTGACGTACAAAAAACAACAAAACCAAAGGATCACACCCAAAATTCCGACGGGCTTGGATCTGGTGGCACTGTTGACCTTGCACCACCTCGGCATCAAGCTGTTCTGCCTCTCCTCTGTTGCCATTCTCTAGTGCCGCCTCCCTCTCCACCAGCTGTGGTATTCCTTCTTCTCCTTCCTTCATCTCCATTTGGTGCACCATTTGTGTGGTTGCTTCGTCTAGTAGCCCGTCCACCTCTCGCATTGTTTTGCTCCTCATCATTTCCAATGTCAGGAACCCTCCAGTAGTTAGCCAATTTGAATTTGAGGGCCGACTTGTCAAATTCTTCCTTGCATTGCCCTGAGTTGATGACCCTTTCCCAATCCACAGTGTAGTCACAAATCACTTTCCACATTTTCTGTGCATCCATCTTCTTCGCATGCCTATTCACCCCGACCCGGTAAAGAATGAAAGGGTGAATGTTTTGTGGGTATCCTGGTACATGTATCCAGTCCCCTCTATCAGTAGTGAAACTAGTTCCTGGTACTACAAGTTGAAGGTAAGCTTCGAGACCTTGCCTCCATTCCATCCTTACACATCTCGTGACCACTCTTCGAACTCCATGAACATCACTGAATTGGAGTCCGTCCGTGTTTGAGTTGAATTTGTATTTTGCGATCAAGAAATCAATGCCTAGTAACCAACGAACCATGATGAAAATGTAGGGGTCATCCGTCGTGAAAATATGCTTCAACCTCTGCGGAAACTCGGTCCCAAAAGCCCATCCGCTGTTTGGATGCCTTGAGACTAAAATTCGCCTCCATCTACCAGAAGCTTCTTCAATACACCGTCTCTTCATCAAATGAAAAATACCTTCTTTCCCATTTCTAATATGCGTGGTTCCCGGGCAGCGTGAGTATTTACTCACTGTCCTTTCGATCATGAGAAATTGCCTACCAACATTCTTCGACATTGAAGGTAGGTCACTTCACCACATTTCCCATCGTCCTCTTTTTTCAATTTTTGAAAAATGCTCTGCGAAGCATTGTCTCATCCATCTACCTCTGCCTCCACTACACTTCAATCGCCACATCATCATTTGAAAGGGTGCCACATCACAACTGCATCCTTATTGAGGGGTCATATCGACCATCAATTTGGAGAGGGAATCTGTCAATGTGTTGCCCTCCCGATATACATGGGATATTTTAAAATTACAAAATTTCATCAACTTCTTTCTTATGATGGTAATGATTTTGTCAATTTTCCATACATGAGATTTACCTATGGTGATGGCATTCACTATAATCTGCAAGTCGCCTTCCAAATGAAGTCATTCCACCTGATTTTTTTTGGCCATCTCAATAGCTAGAAGAGCTGCTTGAGCCTTTGCTTCATTGTTCATTCCATCCTCAAATTTTTTAAAAATCTGTCGATAAGATGTTGCCGATGGAATCTCTTTCCACGCACCCAGCCTTTGATGGCCCCAGATTTCCTTTCGAGGCCCCATCAAAGTTGACTTTGACCCATCCTTCTGCAGCTGCTTCCCATTTTACTTCACCTCTCGACAGCTGGTCAGGATCAACCCTTGGAAGCCCATTAATAGGCCGCTCTGAGATAATCTGTTACCTATATATCAATCTCTAATATGATTCAAATGGTTGGTTTTATACTTTATTTTATATACTTGGCAATGAGTGATGTAGAATTCATTACTTATTCTAGTTAAAAGAGATTTTTTTTCTCATAAAATTCATTGATGGTTTCTACTACAAGAGTTTCCTCTAAATCATAAATTCATCAGTATCTTATATCTTATAGAAATGCGGTTTTTTTCAAATTCAAATTTCATTGTATAATAATGGAATATAATAGAGCATGTTGGTCGAAATTCGAATAGCCAGCTGTTGATTGGATTAGAATTAAACAGTATTATGCTAGTAAATCAAATTGCAAACTGCTCTTGTGATGAAAATCTAGTTGAGCTTGTGTATTAAAGTGGATTGTTGTGAAAACTTATGTTTGAAACATTTATAACTTTTTATTAGGATGGATAGTTTATGGTTTAGTAAAAGGGTATAATATAACTAGGAGTTGTGTTTAAATTAGGGCTGTGTAGAAAACCTTGTTAGTTCCTTGTATAGCTTTGAGAATTTAAGATGATTAAAATCCACATATTCCCATTTTTAAATAGTAGAAGACATTTCAGAGTTCCAAAGGTAATAGATATGAACTGCCTTTTTATGTGCTATATTTATAAGACCAATATACTTTTACAAGAGCTTAGGATTTGTGAAAGTGGACCTTGTTGGCTAAATATTTTGCAAGTCACTAAGACCAGAACTTGCAAAACGTGTGTTTTAGGCAGCAGTATGTGAGATTGCTCTCTCCTCTCAGAAATAAGGGAGGCTCTCCTCTTACTGCAGGTGGCTTCAAATAGAACTGAACTGTAACACATACAGTTCACCTTGCAACGGTAATACCAGTGACTCGATGATTGACTTAAGAACAAGGAGGTTCTTCTTTCTTCCTTTTCTGGGTTATGGCACTAAGCCAACGAGGTAAAGAAAAAGAAGTTGTTGCCGATGAAGTGATGGCTAACGTAGTAACTGAATTGTCCTGAGCAACTGTAGCCATAAGAGGAGGAGCCTCTGTCAAAATTGCCATGGGGGGAGAACTGCTATGAGTGACTTTTGACATAAACTGCTCCAATTGCACATGAACAGTGTCAAGTGCCACCACAGAAGAAACAGCCATAGAAGGAATA
>MU226747.1:3518195-3537206 GCA_018584345.1 Thuja plicata
CGGATTTACAGATTCTTGCACAAGGAATTTGACATTGGTGGAGTAGGTCTTGTTGGCTGAGCATAACAGTACGTAGAATTGAGGCTGGAAGGTAGAGCTGAATATATCTTTCAAGTCAATTTGCTGCTACAGCAGCTCATATACTTGGCGTTAGAAATTTGAGATCAACATTGCAGCATTCAGCAGATTGCATCATATTGGCGCTGGGTATTGTGAGTGGATTCGTTCAGAAGTTTATATCAGCTGGGCGTTGGATCTTGTGGGCAGATTAGTAAACATTACAGCTGCTAGTCACATCTATATGCTGACGTTGATTGTATGTGAGGTACTAAAATTCATTCTTTTGTGGTATCAAATTTATTGTAATAATTAGAAGCATTTCCAGAATTACATACGCTTGTATCAATTCACTGTTATTACTATCAATTTGCTGCTGTTCTGTTTCTACATTGTATCTCGTTATTCTGAAAATATCAAATGAAATCATTCCTTCTGCAACTTCCGTCTAGTTCTGCAAGATAATCAAAACAATTACAGAACATAATTATATAAGTAAAATTTATAGCAGCAGCAGAGGAAATATCCACTTGGGATATTTCATAGCCTTTCTCTTGGCATTGGTCAAGCCCTACGCATCTTCTGTTCTTTCAATTTGGCCCAGAGTCTTAAAACCAAGAAGTATCTTTACTTTCATGTATGTTGTGTTGTTCCTTTGCCCCAATCTCATGCTCCATGCAGGTTGATGTTCAATGGATAATTAGCCATTATCTAGTATCTCCCTGTTAAGTTGATTGCCTTATATGAGATTATCTGCTTTAGGTTAATGCCAGTTATGGGTATAGTGTGCATATTAGAGGGCATTAAGGGATCACCCTCCCTGGTTTTGCAGAGCCTAAAGTGCAGAAGGGTTTACTAGATCCTTGTTAGTTGGTCGAACTGTCATAGATTTCTAATTATTGGAGTTGGCTGCTCCATAGGGAATTGATTGATCAACTTTGTTACTATTTTGTAGTGTAAACCTTCTCAGGAATCAGCAGGTTCCTCACCAAGAATATCTTTTTTTAGCTCTAATGAATCAATGTATTTTCTTCTCAGAAGCTTGACCATTTTTTCTCTCCTTGTGTATATAATCTCCATCCTAACTTGGCTCCCATTGCTAGATTCATGATAGCCAATTTTTTGATACCTGTAATGCCAATGCCCTTTGGGGTGCAAACTTTGTCCCAAACAATTAATGGGAATCTAGGCTGATTAGAAGTTCCACTCCAAAAGAACCTCTGAATGAGCTTATTAAGCAGTTCATCGACTGCATTTGGCAACTTCATTTAGGACATTGAATACACAGGAATTGCTGATAGCGCTGCTTTGACCATCCTCAACCTACTAGTCGAGGAGAGCCATTTTCCCGTCCATGTCTCCATTTTCTTTGTACAACTTTCCAACAAAGGATCCCAATACGCCTGTTTGTTGATGCCTGCAAATAATAGAACATCAAGGAATTTTCCTAGGAAACAAGCAATTTTGAGATCCAACACCCTTGCTATGTCTCATTGTAACACTGGTTGAGTGTTGAGGAAGTAAACCTTCGATTTCCTCCAATTTATGTGTTGGCCAGTTGCCTTACAATAGCATCCCAAAAGTTCTCTGATATTTCTTGCTTCCTTGTGTTTGGCTTCCCCAAAGAGCATGGTGTCATCAACAAATTGTTGATGTGTGATAACTTCTACTCCAGGGGTGAATTGCAAACCCTTCCAATTTCCCAATTCAGTCTCCCTCTTGATACTCCTACCTAAGGCTTTCACAATTATAATGAAGAAAAATGGTGAGATTAGGTCAATCTTACGACCCTAAAATACTTCTACTTCTACGCTTGGATGCAAGAAGCTTTTGAATATCCTTGTAACTCTACTAGATATGGTCTTGTCATCAACTCCACCAACCTAGTGCAATCTTCTAAGGTATGCTCGAAAGATGTTCAAATCACTACCATTACATCGATACCATTGATGAATGCATATCAATGTGCAAGTAAGAATTTGAAGTTAAGTTCATAATAATGCCATTCGACCACGCAAGACAAGACTTACAATTAGTAAGCAACTAGTGGTTTGGTCTATAAGTGAGTTCAACAAAGATGCATTTACAATTACTTTTACCCCAACTAAACTATTCAAAGTAAATTCTAAACTTAAGTACTTGAAGCAAATTCTAATCTAAGTGAGGAATGTAGATCACCATACAATACTCTAAAAGGAGCACAATTATTCACCATACACAACACAACAATGACTATAGAGTAATTTTGAGACTGTATTTGTTACAATTCTCCAACAAAGTCCTTTACAAATGAGAGGAGTGGGGTTTATATAGGAGTTCTAGATACAATGAATGACCAAGATTAAATTAGAATCAATGACTCAGATTTACTCGAGGAAAACTCTAATTAGGGTTGCTACAAACTTTAAATGCATATCCAATGAGAATGTAGCACCACAAAATGAGCTAATGGGAAAATTCAAAGGCAGGAGGACCAATGAGAAAAAAAAGAAGTCGCCTAGTCATCATATAGCTTATCATCTAGAAGATATACTCCTTTTGCTTTCACTTTCTTAGCAAATTCCATGAATTTGAACATAATTGCACCAAGTTCATCCAGGACGATGTTAGGCAAGTTGCTATGCTGTAGCTCAATCACCTTCAACTTTTCCATGCAAGTATCAAGTACGCTGTCCCAATCTGAAGTATGCCTCTGTAGATCACTGATGGAGACCACAAGGGAGAGAAGACCATCTAATTGACCCTCTTGATGGATCCCACATCTTTGAAGTACATTGATTCAATTTCTTCTTTCAACTTCTGTAAGTGCAGCTCACTGGAAACGTCAAAATCAAGTCCAAGTAATTCCTTGATTGCAACAAGAATCTTTGAATATACTTGAAGAATCGGGCCCTCAATATCAAGACAATCAACCTGTGCATGTTCAAATGTAGATCTCCTTATAGACGAGGAACGATACCAATGACCAGAATCATATGCACTTCCTCTCTCAATCACTTTCCTTGAATCAAAGCTGATATAGGAACACTCTTCAATGCTTTAAGGCGAGGAATCATCCTATCTTCAATTGGCTGAAATTCTTTCCATGTCTCTTCCAAACCTCGAACCTTATCCATCAGCAATGTAGTCCTTCCATAAGTTTGGGCCATCCTAGCAAGGAAATCCTTTGCTTGTTTCTTGATATCATTAATGCATTCCCTTACCTCCTGATAAGTATTCTTTATTACCTCGCAAGTATTGTAGGATTCTTGAGAGGTGGGGACATATGGAACAAGCACCGCATTCTCTTGCCCTGCTGGATTCATGTGTATGTATATGTATTCTATCAACCTCTTATTCTCTAATTCTAGCATTTCCTTTTTCTCTTCCAACTTATTCATTCACTCTTTAGTTGCTTTAGCTGTATCTTTTAATTCCTGGAACTCTTGTTGTTTGGTGGATGGCCCAATATCATAGGATGTGATCTAATAGTCATTTGGAGAGACCTCATCCCTAGTCTTATCTCCCATTGGGACAGCCATATGCAAACTACGAGATCCTGATGAATCTCTAGTAATTTGATGGAACTTCTTTGCTTGTTTGGGTTCGTTTGCCTCACCAATCCTATTCAGGAATGCATCAATGTTCTCAATCAGTGTACCTTTTCTACTCTTCTCTTTTTCTTCATGCTCTCCCATAACCAATCAGGGGCTGTGGACAAATCCATGCCATCCTCAAGCTGATCATCCTTATCAAGTCCTCTCAAAGACAAAATATTCTCCTCATCGACCTCTTGTGTATTGGGACTAGGCTGTCTCATATCATCCCCCAAATCAACCACTAATGGAATGGTAGGAGATGCTGGTAGCTCCTTAGTTGCATGTTGTACTGATTGTGATGAAGAAGATTTTCCTTGATCTTCCTAGGGTAGTATCTCCGTGTCTCCACCCTGTTTTGATTCCTGTTCCCTGTCCTGCATATCTACTTCTATTACTGATAAAGAACTGGTAACAGGATTCATATTTCTCCACCAATGTTATTACCTCCTTAGATAATCGTCTATGTAATCCTCCTTGCATTGAGCGTGTGATATGCATAGCAAAAGCATCATTAACTCTTCTATAACTTGCCCTTTCATGAAGCTTGAAGCTCAAGATGATAATCATATACTTTGAATTGTCCTTTCTCATTCCCCACTACACCCTTGCATATAAGTCTTGGATACTGGATGTTCCTTGCCAATAAGTAAATCACATATGAATTCATATAGAATGTCTTTGTTTTTTCCAAGTTCCTCAATTGGGTGTCCAAGTTATCACTGATTATCCTGGCCCAGTTAATCATCAATGCCCTTACTGAAACCTCCTCTATGAAATAGGATATCCAACACTCAAATACAACGCCCTGGGGTGTTCCCATGACCCTATTGAACATGAAGATCAAATCACTGTATTCATCTTTAAAATTTGTTCTTACAAGCTTCTTTGGCAAGTTGGAATGATGTCTTCTTGGTTCACTGATCCAATCTTTGTTAATGGTATCCATGCAAGCCTTAGGTTTCTTTTCAAACAAGGATTGTGCCTCTTCCTTAGTCCTTATTTGTATCCTCAGATAATAGGGAATTTTAAAGGTCTCCCTCACTGCCTCTTATCCTAGGAATGCAAACACTATCCCTTTAGATTCAATTGTCCTGGATTGTGGATCGTAATGCTTTGCACATTCCACCAAGAGCTCGTTATATTGGATAGCTGATGGGAACCCTGCTGCATGGTAAATTCCACTTCGCATTACGCTGACTGCTTTGGGGTAAGGTAGATGATCTTGTGCTCTGAACATTCTACGTTTCATACTCCTCATGTCCAAGTGCTCCATGTTGGTGTCACTGACCTTCTTCCACTTGGAAAATATCAGGGACTCAGGATAGAATCCCTTCATAAATCTCTTTATCTGCGCCTTCTTTGCTGCTGCACCCTTGTTCTCATCCATAGTCCTGTTAGGAAGCTAGAAGTTAGAATGATAAAAGGAAATTAAACTTTAAAAGACCAACTTCAGACTATCCTTCCCTTTGATTTCATTATTAATTTTGATTCCATGACTGAGAAAAAAATGCATTTGATGGCTGCAAATGCAACTTAGAACCGAATGAGAGAGATTCAAGTCTGAGGGCTATTGAATTAAAAGCACCAAAATTGATCCTTTACTGCCACAAACTTGAAAAAATCAGAATCTTGAAGCCGTGAAATTAAAAAGTATCTGAGGACTAAGTCTGAAAATAGGTGTAATCAGACTCATAAGGTACTAAAACCATGGCTTAGATGACTTGTTTAGACTTCAAAATGCAAACATCAGATTTTACCATTAATGCATTCATTCTGATTTCTGAGGACAGCCATGCAACGAGTCTAGAAAGTTCTTGAAATCAATCTAATTTCCATGCAATTACATCATTAACCACGTGACTTGGCAAGAGTATGACGGTATTTAAAGGTTCAAATGTGAAAACAAAAACCCTTTGTCATAAGCCACAAATCTGATTTTCTGAGGACATGGTTTGAAACATACCTTACCTTGATTTTTTTCTCAAGACCCAGTGAAAATGATCCTTACAAACTCAGCAATAACCTCTGATATGAATGAGCAACCTAGGAATTTTTTCTGTTTTTCTGAAGAAAATCGTCCCTCTTGGAAAAACCTTAGACTTAATTAATGTATTTCAGCCTTTTGGTCACTCGAATTTGCTCTTTGAACCCAAATTCTGCCCTTTCAAGACCCTGCAATGGATGCTGATGTAAATTAATGATTTGGAAATTAGTTATAATTTTCTACAAGAAAATCAAACCTTTTTTTGGAGTTTTCAGACTTAAGTCTGAAAATGACAACTTACAGCTACTTTTAAGCACTTGGATTGTCTCTGATTTTAGTGTGATTCAGATTTGGTTCTCCACACACCCTTGTCACTTGTTTTTTGTAACCTCTGATTTTTTCTTGCAAAATCATAGCTGCTGGGATCTTCAGAGTTTGAGCATATAAACCTCTTCTCTTAGTCACCCTTGCTCTTTCTTGGTGGTATTCAAACTCCCTCCTTGCTAATGGCAAATTTCTATGGGCACTCTTTGGTTTCAGACCTCTATCCTTAATGCTGTTCGAGTTTATGATGGCTGTAGCTACACTTTTATCAGACTTATGCCTTTAACAACACTTCTTTTATTTGCTTTCACCTCTTCAACTCTTCTTTTTACTCAAGCCTTGGTCAACTTCTTTATTGTATCTCATTTTCTTCTGTTGGAAGTCTTTTAAAGATGTTTTTGCTTTCAATTGCACCCACACAGCCAATGTGGGATAATTGTTTTGCTTCTTGGGATTCGTGTATATTGAATTTTAATTCATTTCTTTTGCATTTCATTTCATGTCTTCAACCTTGCCTTCCAAGGGAAGATCGATCACTTCAAGGACACATCAAACCCTTTTGAATTTGTTCCCATTTCCCTCTACTCATCCCTCAAAGGGAGATTCGACTCATATAGGTGTAGACACATAAAATTGTCCTCTTATTAATCTCAATTTTTCATTGATCTAGTGGATCCATTATTCCATTAGAATATTCTCATTATTCATTATACTATATTATGCATATTTGTCCATCATATTATAAACATTCCTATTATCCACTAAATAATATTCCATTCATCATATTTCTCCATTAAATCCATTAAATAAACATATTCTATTCTATTTCCTAAACTCCTCTCACATCCACTTCATCCTTTATTTATAATATTCCACCTCTAGCATTTACCTCCACCTACCACATGTGGGATTAACACTTACAATGCCATGTCCAATCTTTTATCCCACATTCATTCCTACAAACTAGATTCATCCTAAGGACATCCATTCAAAAAATGCCCTTTTCTCATTTCAACTCCTCCGTTCTTTGTTTACATCAGTAACTTGTATATCATTTTGCATTCTAGTTTGTTTAGCATCCTAATCTCTTTGCATTCTAGTTTTCTTGAAATCATTCTTGCATTCTCATCTTTTAATCATTTATCTTTGAATCTTCGTTCTTCATAGCTTGTCGTGCATGTGCTTCTGAGAGCATCTATATTCAAACACGAGATCTTGACAGATAGGAGGGAAATGGAGTGAGGTTTCTTTGTGATTGCATGTGTTTAGATTAGATATTTCGTTTTGCATGTATTTTCAATAGAATGCCTCCATTGTTGGATGTTGGAAGGATTTGAAAAGATAGATCCTCTATTTCCCTCATCTACAGTGGGGACAAGTTGCCACCTCATTTCATTTGATCCATCACATGATCTTAGAATAGGGAAATTCAATCCTCATATGGACTTGTCCTTGACTATCATTAATCAAAATTCAAAGGGAAAATCGGTTGGTTGAAGGACTACCACTATTTTCATGCTTTACTTATTCATTAATCCACATTATCCCTCAAGGGGAAAGTTGACTTGCACAAGGACAACCAAAATCCTTCAAATTTGTCTTGTTTCTTTATTCATCCCCAAAGGGGAAATTCGATCCTTACAAGGACTTCCACTTTACTTACTTTCTTATCCATAAAGGGGAAAATCATCCCTCATAGGAGCAAATCTAATCCCGATACCTCATGTTTTCATTCATTCAAAATGGCCCTCAAGGGGAAAAACGACCCTCTCAGGGACTAGGGGAAAATTTACAAGCATAGGGACAAGTGGAGATTCTTGATCCACGAGGACTTTCCCCATTTCAATTTTAAAATTTTCTAAGTATTGCACTAGTGGCAAAACCACCCTAACAAGGACAAAGGGAAAATCTTTGTCCACGAGGACTTTCCACCCCACCTCTTCAAAATTTTCTAAGTCTAGAGCCTAGTGGAAAATTGACATGCTCAAGGACTCTTTGCAATTTGTCACTGTTTCTATGTCTAGGAGGGGAAATTTGACCCCTATAGGGACAAATGGTCCCAACACTTAGTTTTTTCATTGCAAATATCCCCCATGAGTGGAAAAATGACCCTCAAGGACTTTTATAATTTCTCAAGTGGAAATTCATTTTTCACAGGGATTTTGACCATTTTTGGAGTGGAAACTCACCCCTCATAGGAATTTTGATCATTTTTGGGGTGGAAATTTTATTTTCATAGGGACAGTGCAGTTTTTAAGGGAAGAATTGATTTTCATAAGGATTTTGTATTTTTTAAGAGTGGAAAATCAATTTTCATAAGGATTTTGAAGTCCTTATGCATGCCTTTTGCCATTTTAGTCCGAATTAATAAATGAAAATGTCATTATAGCATATTTCAGACTATTTGGCTATCTAGAGTATTCCAACTCTTAGAACTTTTCCTCAAACCATTGCAACTTGACCTTGATGAGCCCCAACCTTGACACTCCTATCTGCATTTGTAACCTTAATGACCTGATGACTTAACCACTCCCCAACTCTTCAAGCTTTGAGATTCCACTTCTACTGCTAAAACCCTACACCTACATGCGAAAAGAGGGGGTCCTCATTTGCAATGGGGTGATGGTGTGAAGACCTCACAACAATACCATCTGATCTTTTGATCGAGGAGATTCTATTCCCGTTTCTATTTACCATCTTTTGATCGAGGAGAATACTTGAATGTTATTTGCAACTATACCTTCACCATCACAAGAATTTCAAGATATTCAATGATGCATTCGTCATGAAGCTTGTGAGACCGTTGCAAGAGGCTCCACATGTGAGGCTTTCCGAGGAGGCTAAGAAGTTGTTTGAAGAGTACGGATCATGGTACATCCAATATCCCAAATTCACACATATTCGAATACTTGGAAGTATAGTTTGCCCAAGGAAGCTCCCAAGATATCCAACGAACAAGATGGTCATTATGGATGTAGCAAGGCAACTGCTTGCTTTTGACAGAATTCAAAGGAATAAGCCCAAACCAGGGGTTAAATTTGACTTTAATTTGGGAAGTAAGACTTGTCCATCATAGGCAGCTGCTGAGGCAGCAGATGAGGAGTTTGAGTGCTATGGACTAGGATTTTATGAGTCATGGGGAAACTTTGACCCTACAAGGAAGGTCAAAAGAGCATATGGGAACAAATATCTTCACATTCCACTCAAAGAGGACTATTTGGCTGATGCAAAAGATGATTTGGAAGTTAGAAGAAGAATGTTCTCAAGACTGACAATTGATATGATTAGAAAGTACAACTGGAAGGGGATCCAAGTACCTGATCAGTTAGAGGAGGATGATAACATCACTAGAGGAGATTTTAACACCACTACAGACCATGAGCTAGAAACAATTGGCAAGTTTGAGAAGGTGTGGAGCGGCTTAGGGAGAATACGTGGTGCATGAATGCTATCCACAACTATACCTTCATCACAAGAATTTCAAGATTTTCAATGATGCATTCACTATGAAGATTTTGAGACAGTTGCAAGAGGCTCCACACGTGAGGCTTTCCGAGGAATACTTGGTAGTGCAGTTTGCCCAAGGAAGCTCCTAAGATATCCAATGAACAAGATGGTCATCATGGAGGTAGCAAGGCAACTGCTTGCCTTTGACAGGATTCAAAAGAATAAGCACAAACCAAGGGTTCAATTTGACTTCAATTTGGGAAGCAAGACTTGTCCATCACAGGCAGCAACTAAGGCAGCAGAGAGGAGTTTGAGTACTATGGATTAGGATTTTATGAGTCAAGGGGAAACTTCGACCCTACAAGGAAGGTCAAAAGAGCATATGGGAACCAATATCTTCACATTTCACAAAGAGGACTATTGGGCTAATGCAAAAGATGATTTGGAAGTCAGAAGGAGAATGTTATCAAGGTTGATAGTTGATATGATTAGAAAGTACAAGTGGATGGGGATCCAAGTACCTGATCAGTTAGAGTAGGATGATAACATCACTAGAGGAGATTTCAACACCAGTACAAACCATGAGTTAGAAACAATTGATTGGCATGATGATAAGGAGGTTAGCCTCTAGACTTTGATGATTCTTGTTTCCCTCTTCACGTAGTAGTGGTTGGATGGCAAGATAGCCAATTTAGCAAGAAGAGGAGTACCCTTGACATATGACAAAATGAAGGAGGTTGAAGAAATTGAAGAAGAGGAATCATTGGAGCAGCCTCAAGCATCAAGTGGGTAGCAAGGTGAAGTTAGCAAGAAAAAGAAAACTACGTCAAAGGATCCACCAAGCAGGAATTCAAAAGAAAAGGAAATCAGGATTGAAGAGCCACAAGCAAAGAGACAGAAACAAACTGCTCCTCTATCTAAAGAAAGTGCAACTTAAAAGCAAGGAAAAATTATGCCATCTAAAAGCAAGGAGGTACGTCAGGAGATTTCTTCTGAATCAGAGGACAACATTAGTCAGAGTTCTTTAGGATATTCTCCATTGAGTGCCACTGAGTTAGAAAGGATGCTCCTCCCACAGAATGGAAATAATGATGAGATGGTTGACATTGAGAATTCTCCGAAGGATGACCAAATCCCACCTCTTAATGAAGATGATGTTGCGGTTATACCAGTTGAAAGAAGAGAAGAGCCCAATTTGGAGCTAGGAGAGTGCACATCATCTGATTGGTTATGAGATATGATACAAGGAAAATAGAATGTTGATGAGCCTAAACCAATTGAGAACATTGAAGATCTTATACAAAAAGTTGAAGAAGAGAGTCAACCAGCAAGAAGGGTAGCCAAGGTGATCAGAGATGATTCAAGAATCCGCAAGGTTCAAATTGCTATTCCTAAAGTGAAAAAAACAAGAGATAGTATTCAGCCCCAAGATTATGAGATAATTGAACATGAGTTGGGAACTACTACAAAGAAGATAGAATATGAGGAAGCTCAAGATGCTCTGAAAGCCATGCAGAATAGAGTGAACAATGAAGTGGCTAAGAAGAAAAAGTATGAGGAGAATAAGAGATTGATAACATATTCCAGGAATGTCTACAAACCAATCCAGCAGAGAGATCCTACATTTGTGTCACCTCTCACCCTTGAGAGGGAAGATATTGATAATGCAGAAGGCTCAAGGATATCACTGCAAGAAACTCGAGCTTGGATGGAAGGAGTATTGCAAGAGGGGATGGGATTTCTTCCAAGATTTGTGTAGCAGTTTCAGACACTCACAACACTTAGAGCCAGATTTCGTGCTTTCATGGACCTTTGGGATGAATTTCAACCCATCAAATATAAAATCATGCCCCAACTGTAGGTTATGGCAAACTTTCCTGAGCAGCTATTGGTAAGAGGTAAGGTGATCAAGGCAGGAGGAATGGAAGATATTGAGTCATGGTACCTTGCTTTAGTCCATCGACAGGATACTTTGGAGAAGATAAGGAATGATAGGGTTCAGCCTGGTCTTTCCATCCATACTATGATAGTGGAGACTAAGTGCAACAAAGATCGCTTTCAACTTTTAGGAGAAGGAAGAAAACATCAACTTAGAGATTTTGAAGGAGAAGTTGAGAGCTTTCAACGTTGGTGAGAATGGTATCATTAGAAGAGAGTATTTGGAGGGACTTTCATATCTTAGGCTTCTCATGGCTTTAGTCAAAGACGGCACAGCTGAGTGGGAGAAGACAATTGTTACAGCCATAACTGAAATTAAATTAGCAAGTTGGAGAATTCAAAATGCACCCATGCCTCCAATGAATGAGCTCAATAATATGGTGTTCAGGTTTATCGAATTGGCAAAGAAAGAAAGAGACAAAGGAAATAATATTATAGATGATAATTTGATGCAAGCTGAACTGACAAACTATTTTCTCACTGGTTGGTAGTTTAGATGCTTAATTTTGATTGGCATACCATTTGGTGCCATTTGGTTGGTTGTCACTTTTTTGTAATTTTGCTATTGGCTCATTTTGAGGTGCTTGGATCTCATTGGCCGATGGGGTGGCAACCCTAATTAAGGTTTGTAGGATTCAATTTGGGCCATTGATTCTAATTTAATCTTGTCGTCCATTGTACTTGAGCTCCCTATACAAGGCTTGCTCCTCTCATTTGTAAAGTTAGTTGGAGAATTGTTGCAAAGATAATGCCAAATTTGCTCTACTTATCATTGTTATGCTTTGCATGGTGATTAGTTGTGATCAAGTTTGAATTATTGCATGGTTATCTTCTTCCTCACTTAGATTAGATTTCAATTTCAAGTTGTTGAGATAGAATAGAATTTGCTTAAATAGTTTAGTTGAATGAAAGTAATTGTGGATGTTTACTTGCTTGACTCGATTTAAACTAGGCCACTAGCCTTTTTCTGATTGTAAGTGTGCATTGTGTGGTAAACTAGTGATTTATTGTGTGGAAATATTGTAAGAGGAAATTGATTTTAAAATCTTTAAGTATACCTTAGAAGCTTGCACTAGGTGGGTGGGAGTCATTGACAAAATCTCATCTAGTAGAGTCCAAGTCATTCACACTTCGTTGCATTCAAAGTTAGAAGTAGAAGTAGAAGTTAAGTTTAAAAGTCAAGAATTGGGAAATCAAACTATATTTTTATTGCACATTGTGAAGCCAAATCTTTAGAAGTGCAAACAGTTGTCAAGTCTTGAGAAGTAACGTAAGTCCCCTTAGTGATTCTAGCAAATGACATCATTTGAACTGAGCGATTGGCCATGATAGAAAGAATCTTGAAGTCTTTTCATGATCTTACTTTACAAGCTTAGCATGAGAAGTGACCTTATTCAAGACAGGATTGAGTGTCTAAGTGTTTCACTTTGAAACATTGGGGTATTTGATTCTGCATGTTGTAGTGGAATAAAACTCACATCAACACCACCCTTATTAGAGTTATCCAAAGTGGCATTGAATTTCCCAACCACCATTACCATTTCATTGCTTAGAGTTTGCAACAAGGCTCCAAGTTGGACCCATAACACTTTCTTTTCCTTGGTTGGTGTAGGCCCATAAACATGAATTGCCATGAAATTGACATTCTTCCCTATCATCTTGAACTTCAAGAGCTGCCAATTCAAGCGGTCTTCCATCAGTTCTCCCACAATATTATATGGGTTCCATATCACTCCCAATCCCCCTGAAGCACCAATTGCACCAACAAAACACCTTGCCCACTGTCTCCATTTACTCATCCTTTTGTCACTCTCTTCCATACGCCATTTGGTTTCCTAAATGAAAACCATATGAGCTTTTGTTTGATCAAGTTGTCGTTTGATCAAACACCATTTGTTAGAGCCAGTGACGCCCCTAACATTCGACGTCAAGGCCCTCATTTCTCCCCGGGAAGGAAAATCTTCTTCCCGTTTCTTAGAATCTTGTTTCCTGTCAGATCCAATTTATTATATCCTTTTGCATGTCTTGTCATTTCCAATCTCTTCTTGTTTGATTTTCTCCCTCTTAACTGTTTCTGAGTTATTTATGGCTTTTTCAGCTTTGATTCTGATTGTTACATTGTTCTTTCTTCTAGCAAATCTGTAATGTCCCCTTTTCGGGGCACATTATTTCGTGCCTTATAGTTAGCCTTTCACCATGGTCCGGTGGGCTAACCGAGGCTTGGCAGGTGATTAGAGGGATGTTTGGCCTTGGTGTTTTCAGTTTCAAGCCAATCAGATCAGCTCTACAGGGTTTCCAAGGTACTTACTATTTATAGTAAGTCAGCAGAACTCAGTTTTCCTGGCATTTCAGTAGTGGAATTGGAGCGCCTCGCCGAGAGCTTCCCGACAAGCTATCACACGTCTTCAACCGAGTTTGTTTGGCCCTCCGTTTTAATGCCAGAAGATTCCTACTTTATTTTATTATGTCACTTTATAACCCAACGTTATATTTATTTAAAAAGTGACTTTAAGTGGAATATGAAGAGACAAAGTGGGGAAATTGAAGAGTCACAGCTGCAACTTTAAAGAAGACTTGGAGTCTCATTGTGTTATGCTTAGTTTTTGATATTATATTTATCTCTTGGAGATATCAGGAAGCTTTCAGCTTTCGAATACAACCGTGAGGACGGAAACCCTTTTGGCTTAGAGGTGGATTGAACGTAGCCCCAGTTCGTCTCCGGTGCGGATTCGCACCAGAGTTTGCCATTGTATTCACAAGTTCTTTTCTGTTATCTGATATTCTGTTGCATGTTGAGTTCAAATTTGGAATTGTGAGAAATCCCACTGTTATTTTATAATGCAACCATGTTGTTGAGGGTTTTAATGGAATATATAGTGCTGGTTATTTACTGTTGAATCCATGGTTTATTGCATGAATGTATTTCTTAAAATCTGCATGAGATTTATTTGTGAAAGTTTCGGGAGATACCCGGTTTGGGTCATTACAGTGGTATCAGAGATGGTTTTCCTGCCAGCCTGTGAGGTTTCAGAAGTGCAGTTTAATTGCCTCAAAAGATTTATTTTATTGTTGTGGAGATTTATCGAGGTGTTACATTTGGTGTGAGCTAGCTTGGAAATTATAATCTGGAAATAATTAATATTTTGAAGATTACATTTCTGAGTATTATCAGCGGTAGAAGATTGAATGTTTGGTGCCACAAACTTCATTGTATTTCCGTCAAATTAATGGTAGGCGTACTTGGCCATTGATATTGTTTAATGGAGTCATGTCTCGTTGAGATTTACAAACATTGTAAGGGCCGAAAGAAATAAATAGAGTCACATTTAATTTTTAGTGTGAGGCTTGATTAAATTTTGGAACGGAAGGCTTCATTAATTTTTGAAAGTATATAAACAGTGGCGGGGCCCGTTTCATAATCTCGTCAATTCTGTATAGTTGCAACAGGGAAATCTATTTTGTTATTGCCGCGAAATTATTCGAGCAAATATTAGAACTCTTTTAATATGGGCTACATCATTTGAGCGCCTTGTTGAGCGACCGTGGGGATATGTACTAAAGATGGAGTTGAAGGCAATCATGTAATTCTTCCATTCGAAGATTAATAATTGGTGGGCCCGTTGAAATTCATAAGTTCGAGCATTGAACTATTGAACATTACCGTGAGGCATAAATATTAATATGTGATGAAGTTTAAAAAAAATAAAAAAATCACATGACGATACTACAACAGTCTACAAGATATTGTTATGATATTTTAAAAACTATAGTGTCGAGCTCAAATATTTGACATCGGGGTGGAACTTCTTTCCAGTATTATTGTTTGGAGTTGGCCGGAAGACATAAGAGGCAGCGCAGAGAAGTTCGAGTGGAAAAAAATACACCCGCAGGTTAACGTTTGGTTCACTTTCCTCTTGCGTAAAGTTAAACTGTGTTCATTGCTTGATTTATGGCCCTCATGGCATTGGACGAAGTCTACGTTGGGAGCCGTTTGGGAAAGCTACGCAGCCAGATGTGAAGAAGGGCCACGCCCTGTCCAGAACAAAGACTCTTGAATAGTAAACATCATTGTTACCTGCCAGCAGGACACTGTAGAGGAACCTCTTACTGCATTCGTGTTTGTCTACATTCTGGTCTGCCCATTGTTTGAGAGACCACGGACTGGACTGCCTCTGCCATTCACTTCAAGGATACCAGTTAGCATTGTTTTGGAGGATCAAAGTATTGCCCCAACCATAAACACAACGTAGACTGGAGACAGTTTGATATTGTTAATCGTAGGAGGAGCCACTAATGATATCGTGACTAGTAGTGGGAACCGTAACAATGGTCAATGTTGGTAAGAGGAGTGCCGTTTGGAGAATAAGGCACTTGGTATTAGCACGACAGTAGCAAGGGGAGTGTAGGATCGTGTTGAATACATAGCGCCACAATGAGTTCGCTTGGTAGCAGCGTGGACACCAGAGGTTGTGTGGGAGTGAAAGCCGAGCCCAAATAAGGTTGTTGGAAAGTATTAATGCTGGTGGACAGTCTTAACCCTTGTCACAGTGCATTGGGAGAATATAGGTGCTGGACATGGACATCGTGATTCATCATTTAGCATAGCTACAGCGGGATTCGTTATATGGACATCGATAGTCTTTGACAACGCGAATACATCTATTTGCAGCTTGACTAATGAGTGAAATATCAAAACTGAAACTCATATCATTACGATTGAATGCAAAAAAAAATAATTTAAGAGCGTTATTGGAAATTTTTGAGCTGGAAGTAGCCTTGAAGATTATTATTGGCAGTACTGCATACAAACTCTAGGTTTCAAGCCAAATAACAGAGGCAGTAAATTAAATCTGATACAGGTATTCTAAGGTGAGCAGTGGGCTAGTTGTCTTCCTTTTTGTTAGGTACCCAAGATACATGAGTAGCAAATTCTTTGTGTGAATAATTTCTTGGAAGCTAGAGAACCTGTGGAGATTAATTCTCTACCTATCCTTAAATTCAATCTACACTATGAATGTTGTACAAACTTGATACACACGACGACATATAGAACTCAAAAATTTATATTGAGTTTGTGGATGAAGAATTCAGAAAATTTAAGGTCAAGAATTGGGGCATAAGCAGTCGAGAGCATTACAGTGGTATCGGGAGAGGGATATTAAGTTTTCCTTCACGTCAACTGCTGAAGAGCTAAAGATGCATGGTTTGGAAAAAGCCTTGAAGGATCTTGTTAGGGTACAACAACGGTTAGCCCAGATTTCACAGCCTAATGAAAGGACAGAAATACTCGGCATATATGAGGAGTATAACACACTTCCTCCACAGGTTCAGAGAGATTTAACCTTCTCTAGTTTCATGGACTTTCATCCAAAGCTTCAACACAAGACTTTAATGGCAAAGAAACAGTATCAGGATTTGGCTCAGAATCTACTTGCACAAGATAAGTGCAGAAATTTATATGAAGAGTTTCCAGCTATCATTAATCAACCTATAAGTGAAGAAAAAACTAAGTCAGTTATTGAAGAAAAGCTTTATGAGGTTTCCGTTGAAGCCGGGGATTGCAAAACAAATGTCGAATCAATGCATGAAGGAGAGGCTAAGGAAGAGGTAACAAATATGCAGGTTACAGAATATGAGGAATCATGTGATTTCTATAGCAGCGCATCACGTATGCATAATGATGATTTGGATGAACAATCAGAGAATGCGTCTCAAAATGACAATGATGAGAAGCATGCCTTGAAGAGTCAGCTGAAAGTCAAGGATGATGCCATTATTGCAGCTATTGTACACCATGATAAGACTCACAAAATTATTGAGGATCTTTGCAGAAAGGCTCAGATGGAAAAAGGGCAAAGTGGTTTAATGACTGGATCTTATGTTGCAGATTTACAGGGGGTCAAAACAACTTTTGAGGATTGGAAATAAGAATATCTATGTTTACTTTCAGTTCGTGACTACCTGTTACAGGTTGCTGAAAATTATGCTGAGCAGTTGGGAAAAAAAGACGGCGAGGTTAATAAGCTCAACATAGAGCTTAATGTTGCTCAGGAAACGTTGGAGCACACACATCTTGCTCTTCAGGAAGCAAGAAATCAGAGTGTTGCCACTAGTCAGTACAGGGAACAGGACGATAGGGAAAGGTCCGAATTCTTTTAGGAGGTGATACAGGAATTTGATAGCATACAACAAGCCTATGACTTGGATAGTTGTCCCAAAAGATCTTTGGATCATCCAGAGTTTCTTTATGAGTTAGATAACTTTCAGGCGATCGACAATTCCTTGTTTGAGATGGATGCTAATTTGACATTTGATAATCCTTTCTTTGAGTTAGATGAGGAAGGTATTTCCTATCCCCATGACGAGGATGAGGTTGATTGCAGAATTTGGGACCTAGGTTCAGTTATTAGAGGTGAGTCTTGGTCACCAGGTTGGAGTAGCGGGATGAGCTCAGTTGCTGAGCAATGTGGTTTTTACATCAGCAGTCCAGGATGGGCAGTTATGTCTTGTGGCATGATGGGTGATATGCCTTTCCTTGCTCTACCTCTCGTTGATGGTGAGGTGTCTCGTGTTGGCGAGCATCCCTTGGATCATTCCTCTTTCCACATAACCGCGACTCCTCTACATTATCATACTGATTCATCCAGTGCCTATGGTAATTCTATCTCCACATATTTTAGGCATGATGATGACGATCGGGTAGAGCTTATTCAGTGGGGGTTATCGAGCTTGGTATGATGATTATGCTAGTTGGGGTGAATTTTTCACACCATGGTGTACATTGTATGACTCCAGGTATTGAGAGACAGTTATGGAATCCTTATGTTGATTGAGGAATTCCAATAGAGTTGGTTAGTGCATCGCATGTTGGCCACATTGTATGGGATGCATTTTGTTTTCCGTTCAGCCCACATATGGAGAACTTTCTTTTTCGATTATTGCAGAGGTGTGGGGTGAGTGTTTGGTTTGGTACGCTTCCTTGCTTGCAGGTGGAAGCCTTGTCCGACAGTCTGGGTACCTTGCCTCTTCAGTACAATTTCTAGTTCGGGCGATGGACCAGAGGGGCAGTGTTATGGCAGTTGGACATTTCTGGTAATTCACTCAGTATGGGCATAGGGCATCAGGATATTTCAGCCAGCCGGGGAGATGGATGCCCCTTTTGCTTATGGGATCTAGGTTGGACATACTTGCAGTTGGTATTTATTCAGGGAGTTGATTGGTGTGAGGTTTGGTTTCCCCCTTCATCTAACCGTAGAGGTGCTAGTGATCTTAGTTGGAGTGAGGTTCTCAGTTGGGTTGAGGACTTTCTCACAGGTGATGGCGACACAGGGCAGTTTGGTACGACTGATCCTGCAGTGATTTGGGATCCTGACATTAGACTGGTTGTTGTTTGGTTGTGTGAATGGCTTCACAGGTCAGGGCATAATATCTGTTTCAGTTTCCCACGACAGATTGGTGGAGCAGCTTCCCTGAGGTTGGTTTGGGATCCAGATATTAGGATCACAACATGTAGATACCGATTGCTTGAGGGCAGGCAATCTCTGGGAAGGGATGATTTGTAATGTCCCCTTTTCGGGGCACATTATTTCGTGCCTTATAGTTAGCCTTTCATCATGGTCCGGTGGGCTAACCGAGGCTTGGCAGGTGATTAGAGGGATGTTTGGCCTTGGTGTTTTCAGTTTC
>MU226747.1:3537425-3579406 GCA_018584345.1 Thuja plicata
TTTATTATGTCACTTTATAACCCAACGTTATATTTATTTAAAAAGTGACTTTAAGTGGAATATGAAGAGACAAAGTGGGGAAACTGAAGAGTCACAACTGCAGCTTTAAAAGAAGACTTGGAGTCTCCTTGTGTTATGCTTAGTTTTTGATATTATATTTATCTCTTGGAGATATCAGGAAGCTTTCAGCTTTCGAATACAGCCGCGAGGACGGAAACCCTTTTAGCTTAGAGGTGGATTGGACGTAGCCCCAGTTCGTCTCCGGTGCGGATTCGCAGCAGAGTTCGCCATTGTATTCACAGGTTCTTTTCTGTTATTTGATATTCTGTTGCATGTTGAGTTCAGATTTGGAATTGTGAGAAATCCCACTGTTATTTTATAATGCAACCATGTTGCTGAGGGTTTTAATGGAATATATAGTGCTGGTTATTTACTGTTGAATCCATGGTTTATTGCATGAATGTATTTATTAAAATCTGCATGAGATTTATTTGTGAAAGTTTTGGGAGATACCCGGTTCGGATCATTACAAAATCTGCTTCATCTACCTCCTCTTCTTCACTCTCCGAGTCAGACAAACCTCCCAAATCCTCAAAAAAGGAGTTTGGGGGTTCCAATCCCTCCTCTATATGGGTTTTTGTGTCAATCTCCCGACTTCCAGTGTCCTGAAGTATTAAAGGAGAATTTCTATGCTCCTTTTCTAATGGTGGACTGGTTGGTTGTGCCTTATGAATTGTTTCCCTTGTTTTATTTTTTGTCTCTCCTTCTATACCACTATCCTTTCCTTTTTCTGGAGTCCACTTATCCTGGAGCGGATATGTACTAGCCTCCTCATTCCCACCTTCACTAAATTGGATGCCATCTGAGCCCTAAACTGAAGAGCCATCTTGTGGTACCTCCTTTGTCTCCTTTTCAATGATAGAATCTTTCTCTATTATAGAAATCTCTTGTTCCTTCCCAATGTCATCTGTACTCTCCTCAATTTCTCCTCTCTCTGCCGTGAATTTTGTGGATCCTCATTAGCCATCTTAGCACCTTCAACTGAATCTACAACACTGGTAGTTACTTCTTTTTCTCCCACACAAGGTTCCTTTTCGATTCTCCCCAATTCTTCTTTTTGACAGAGATGTGTATCTTTCAATATACTGTCATTTTTTGTTAGTGGATCCCTACTTTTTGAACATTCCCCGACCTCAGATCTTCTCATCTTCCTGTCCATTATTGGCTTCTATACTAGATGAAATTTCTCCCATTCACCCCAACATTCCAAACTACCATGATCCTTCGATTTACATCTAGGGCATAGGATCATCTGATCTTCTCTTTCCACCTTTTGAGTCCAGATACTACATTTCGAATGGATCTCAATTTCCTCTGGGAGAGGAGGAGAAGGCATGAGATTGAGGCATATCCATGCATAGGTCCCAAAGCTCCTATCTTCCATTTTCTTATCCAATTGTAAGAAGGGTCCTTGGTTTTTGCCGATTTTAGTCAATATCTCTTCTCCAATACTCAATTGGGAGATTATACAACCGTATCTATATTGGTCCAGCTTCAATCAAGATTAAGTGGAATTAGATGATGGGAAGTATTTGCAGTTTCCAAGGACATATAAGTATTATTGCTGGAATTGTATCTTGACAGGGAGATGAGTGAGGCAAACTTATCTAAGTCATTATTGCAGGAATTGAATTGTTGTTGATAGGGTAATTGATTCTATTAGAATAATGACACTGTTGGGAAGGAAATCGCTCTAACAAATATATCTAGGCTGCATTGCAAACTAATCTAGGATCTTAATGGCACCATTTATAATTACAGCGCTTTTGTGCTGAAGTCCTTTTGTTCTTTTCTTTCCTGCCCAAAATGGCTGATTTTTACATAGGGTGTAAAATGTGAACACATGCGGGTGAGGCTACAACTGCTGATTGTCTTTCGTTTGATCCCATTTCCTTGACTTTTGGTGAAGACTCAAGCCATGTCCATATGGGGTAAATAAAATATGAATTGACTATCACTTTGGTCCTTTAATCGTTTTTGGGTTAGTTTATTTTTTAGCTAGTTGCATTTATATTAGTCATAATGTGAGAATATGGACAAAATGGAGGTGATGTCATGAATTTTTCCACAATGGAGTTGAAGATGTGTTCGAGTCTGATGATTTATTGTTTGCAAAAATGGTTTCCAGCGAGTTAGAGAGTTCCTTTATTCTACTGTGACTAGAGAATTCCTTATTATAATTATAATATTGAAATGGTTTTTTATCTCTCCTTTTTGTCTAGTTCTTAGAATAAGTGGAACTCTCACGTGTCCTACCTCTTCTGTTGTCTTTTTGTAAAAGATATTATTGATATGCTCTTTATTATTTTATTGACCAGGCTTGGTTAGTTTAACTAACTTTTGGCAATGATGATTTCATTTACCGTGTATACTACCTTTATACATTATTGTAGTTTCCTATTTCTGCCCTTCATTTTTGATGATTTTCTTTAGGATTGGTGTCAAAGGTTTTTTCATCAACAGATAATATTTTTTTGATAGTTGAAGAGTCATTTTTTTTTTCATTTGGGAATTAAGAAAAATAACTCTTTGTTAAATAATAAAATATATTAAGTAGTTTAGTTTCTATATAATTATTCTATATATGCCTTTGATTCCTCTTGACCATGGTTGCTATGAAATATTTGTTGGGTCCCAAAATCTTCGTTCCATTTCCTAGAACAAAATTTCACTTACAAGGCCAAGGTTGTCATCATTCAAGTGAAATACGCTCATCAATAGAACATGGAGGGTTAAAGGTCAAGTCTACAAGAGTGGGTTTCATCTTTTGCTCTTCAAGCTCAACTTAAACTCCGGAGGACGTTCCTAGGGGTATACTTGTTGATGGGTGTTTTGTGATACTCGCCAACACAGAATAAAATACCAATTATTCTATCCTCTCTTAAACAATATGACAATGTGTGATCAAATAAGGCAACCCCAAGGACCTGTTGATGGGTGTTTTGTGATACTCGCCAACACAGAATACAATACCAATTATTCTATCCTCTCTTAAACAATATGACAATGTGTGATCAAATAAGGCAACCCCAAGGTTTGCACTGCGAACTAGCGACTGTGTGTTGGATATAACTCAATGAATTGATGTGATATTGCTGGAAACACACAAAAGGACGTACACAATCATTCCTAGATCTATTAATTCCTTTCCCTTAAAGCAACTGGAACTTGAATACTAAACTAACTCCAACTTCAAAAAAAAGATAAAAAGGGATAAGGGTTTAGAGAATTTAATCTATTTCTACACCTAAGGACAATGTTGGTAGTGGGTAACGCTTTGATAAATGAAGTCTTTAAACCAAGCTTTGCTTCACCACGAGAAAACAACTACATATAACTTGATGCAATTTCCAAAGGTAAGCAAGGATTTTCATAGTGTAACATTCATCTAAATACCCAATTTTGGCGCAATCCAAATGAACATCCACAATCAAACTAGTCCTTGAGTGGGTTCAGACTAACTATACATTGCAATCTGTAATCAACAAACTACAAATGGTATGAACCAAGCAATTCATCACATATCTCCACATTCTCCTTTAAAATCAATGAACTTCAACTAAAACTTGAGAAGTAGAAACCATGCAAAATGTTGAAACAACACACGCCATATCTTCAATGAAAATTGTATATTAATTTCGACATAGTCTTGGCAACAATCTCTGATCTCTTCCTCCTATTACTTCTACTTGCTAATGACTAAAAAAGTGAGAAGGCCAAGGCTTTTATAGACCTTGCAATTACAAATTAAGGGTTAGGCTGATTCTAATTCAACAACCATGATAATTCAATGGGAACCATAATTGGGGAAGTCACAACTACAACCTACATACATTTAATGCCACCCAATGAGAAAATTCCAAGTTCGGATGAATGAGCAAAGTGATTCTAGTTTTACATTAAATGCCTTCCACTTGTCCACTTGTGAATGAATTAGGTTGGATGAACTTGGACATTCTTGGAATTACTTGACTGGCTGGAGTCGAGTAAGCATCACCTCAACATGTGTATCTTGTAGTGTGCTCCTTTCTTCATCGTTATTTCAAGTCCACTTCATCATCATAAAGAAGTCTCTACATCTCCATCAATTGTTGGAAATATATGTTTGGTTGTTTGTTTTCATTGATGTCAAACATTGTGTTCTGGAGGTGTTTGTGGTTGCTCAAACACAATGATCCAGAAGCTGCTATTCTTCTATTCTTGGAGGAGTAAGTTTTGTACTTAACCTTTAGAACTATGGAAGACAGGTATATATTCAGTGCTACAGTGCAGTGGAAGACCATCCGAACAATGGAAGACAATTATGTATCAGAACAGTGCTATAGTGCAGTGGAAGACAATCAGGATAGTGGAAGCCATTTATGCATTTTGTGATCTTGAGAAGATAATGTTTCATAGTGCTTTGATTTTTTTCTCATATGGAAGCCTGTGTGGTCTGGATATCCGTAGTTAAGTAATCAGTGTAATTCACAGTTTTGCAGTTGCAATTAACAATGCTCCATTTCGCACTTTTCGGAAAGTTTTTGCTCCAGAATTCAGGCTTGAAGATGTGCAGAATGCCAGAAACTTGTATAGATGGATTCAGAGCTTGGTCTTGGTTGTGGCGTTTTATGGTGTTTTGGAAGTTGTTCCTTGTGTTTCAGAAACTGCATTATCCAGTGTTGTAGTTTTGTTTAGTTGCTGGTTCTGGACCAAAGATATGCTGTGACGACTTCTGATGTGGACTGCTGGCATGTGACATGGCGTATGGATCTCATCGTGGTGTGTGGAGGTCTGGATTCTATTGACAAGACAGGTGGTTCTTTGGCTAGTGTGTTTCTACATGTTTGAGATGACTTTTGTTACTCCGGTGATTGTGGATCTGGCATTGGGCTATGTGTAGCATGTTCATGGCCCCTCTCTCTCTTGGAGTGGATTAAGTTTCCTGATTTAGGTCCAGAGTATTGCATTTGATGATTAACTCTTATCTGGATGGATTTGTGCTTTGTGTGACATGTATTTAATGTTTATCTCTTATCTGTTTGGGTCCACTCTACGTTTTGGTCCAGATGCTTCTAGGATAGGACCTTATTGCATTTTGCTATTGCCTTGGCCGACTTGTAATTTAAATTGTAATATCCTTTAGCATGGCCGACTTTGTTGTAATCTCCAATGAACTATCTTGTATATAAGTACAGTTTATGCTTTGGCAAAATGTATGGTGTGAAGTAAGTGGACAGTGTGCAAACTAGTTAAGATCTACAGTTAGCAGAGCAGAGTTCAGTGACAATGGCGGTGAAGAAAAGGTAGTATCAATGTGCTGCTAAGTTTGATAGTGTTGTGCAGATCAACTGCATTGTCAGGAGAATCTTTTCTTATTTCTTTAAAGAGTTGTATGTTCCTAAGACAACGAGTCTTGGGTGAATAAGTGTGTTGCTATATCTTCCTACTTTGGCAGTGAGCCTTTGGATTGCATGTCCGGAGCAGTGAGCTCCTACCATATTTTGTAATTAGATCTATACATCAGTGAATTATTCCTTGTGGTCAAGTGCTCACAGTGGTTTTTCCCAATTTGGGTTTTCCACTATAAAATCTGTGTGTTCATGTGTTGCTGGTTCTGCTCGTTACTTATTGTTTTATGTGGTGATTGTTAGTGAGTTTGGTTTATGCTGAGTCACCCACCCGCTTCTCAACATCCAAAGTGTGTTCAGCATCAATATCTCGTGATACTCAGTGTTGTTCACTGTTTTATTGATTGTGATGGTTCATATTCCCAAATTGCTTCATCTTGAATGTTCTTCATTATCTTTGGGAATTCTTCTCATTGAGTTGTTTGAAGTTGTCCTTATGTTGAAACTTCTTGTAATCTTGAAACCTCCATCATGAATTCGGATTCCATATTCTTTGTTTTTGGGTTTGTTGAGTCCTTCATGGAGTAGTTGATGTCTCCTCCATGTTGATTCTTGGATTTCCAAGCGAAATGCAAGGATCTTGCAGCATCTTTCACTTGTAGAGCAATCCGTTTCCTTGAATGTCTTGGTCTTGAATTCCTTTCCCTTAACACTTCATTTCATCGTTTTCTATCATCTTCTTTTCTAATATCTTGGAATCTTTCATGATGTTCTTGGCCTTGACGTCCTTTGATCTTCTTGTCATTGTAGAATCCTTCTCCATCCGTCTCCTTCTATGACTTAATTTCTTGATGTTGTTGGGGCATCTTCTTCCTTGTTCGCCATCATCTTCCATGCAATCATTTCTGCAAAAGAGAGAGGCAAAACATCACGGATTATGATTGCAAATGAAAAGCCTTATGTTAAATTTGAAACCTTTAAATGAAATACAAGTTGTTATGATAAAACATTGAAGCTTACTGTCTCTCATCCTTATTTCATTTTAACAATCATTCTTGAAGAGATCGTGAAACCAACACCAATGATTCACAAAAATATTTCATGACCTAAAAAATCTGGAAATGACATTTCACACAACTTGGAATTCTTATGGAAATAAGGTTTCAGATCTGAGAATGAATAAAAATGGTGGAGAAATATGCTGAGATCTGCATGTGAGTCATCAGTTTTTTTCTTTTCAAAACTGACTTTTTTTGTGCTCACAGTATCATCATCTTCCTGTTATCAAAAGTTGACTTTAATTCTGATCTGTCTGCTGTAGCCTGATTTTTCTTGTTCGAATTTGCCTCCCTCTCTGCTCTGATTCACTTTTAAAATCGCATTGACTGATGTTTTGAAATGACGCGTTGATCCCTTCTTATAGCACCGAAGTTAGGAATTGGAACTTCTTTAACATGAGCCGACCCTAATAGATTTGTTTCAATCTTGCAAATTTTATTGTAAGTCGTCCCTCCTTAATGCTCTTTGCACTTTAAATTTGACATCGTGCTTGGGTGGAAATCAGACTTATGGAAGGACTAGTTGAGCGGGATTGTGGTGTGTAGCTGGACTTTTGGGCGGGATATACCCTTTTAGCTGGAAAAGGAGGTTGGGTTTTACATTTTGAGCTGAAAATGCAAATGACTGAGGGTGCAAATTCATGTTGTAGATGGAAGTGTTAATGCTTGATGAGGTCAGAAGTTCCTTAATACTGAAGTTCCTTAATACTGACCTTATGAAGTTCCTTAATGTGAACTTCATTTCCACCTAATATGAGTTCCTTAATATTACATAGGTCTGTATGAATTCCAACACTCTGGGAAGACCGCAGTAATGAGACAAATCCAGAGTTTCTCCAAACAGAAATTGTCTCCTTCCAAACCTGGCTCGTGACCGAGTACCTTTTGTATTTGATCTCCACGATACAGTTGCAAGGTGGGATGACCGGTATTAATCTTTACCACCAACATTACAATTTGATCCTCAGTTTTACAGAACCTGCCTTCCGATCAACTTCAGCTTCTGTTGGCAAGCTATAAGCCCCGATGTCTTGTATTAATTCATCTGATGGGGTCAGCAATGTATTATACCATTTGCTTTCCTTATTACTTCCTACTCTGATGATTGATATGAATGTCACTGTTACAGACTTGCTCTGCTTGATAATATTGAAATATATAATTATCTCTGATAATGAGTTGCAGGAAATGGCTGGACCACATAGCAATATTGGGATATTTGTCGTTTCATCCAATTCATTGAACCATGATCAGAGCCTCCATATACATCAATGTGATGTATGCCGAAGATAATTATGATTTCCTCCATTCTCGATATCAGCCTTGCTCGATGCTATATTCTCGAATTTGCAATTAATATTAATCTTTCCAAACTTAAGTTTCAACGCATCGTATATAGTTGCGACAACAATATTCTAATTGAAGTCAAACTCTATAGTTCTGTCAATGAATTATTTTGGACTTTGTATTCTTCCAAAGGCCAAGTGCAATATCCGATGCCATGCTCGATGCATATTCCAAATAAGATATCAGCAACAAGTCTCAACATAATATTAGTCAATATCACTTCAATAATATATCACAATGATAATTTCTAAAGAAAACATTGATTACTATATAGTTCGCAAACTGTGTAATGCAGTATGCACTCAATACAAATTTGGGAGGATGCAGATATTGATCGCCGAAAAATCACAAATTGGATCAAAACACTCTATATTTGATTAGCCAAGTGTGTGCAAATATATTCATTCCATCTCACAAGACCATTGCCATTCCTAGAATCCATTGTGACAAGCTACGCATGTTGTCCTACTTCAAAAGCATCCTGATAATTGGCTCGCTACTAGTCAGGTGTCCATAGCCGCGACGAGGTTATCGCTCTAATTTCCACAAACATTGCTCTACTGCCAACCAGATGTCTATTGCAGTTCCACTTTGACTATTTTTCTTTGGTGGTTTTCTCTTCGGAGCAAAATAGTCATAGTGGAACACTGAGATTGATGATCTTGTCTTCAGTGATGATGACTTGGCATGGGTTGATTAGGCGGATCTAGAGGCAGAGGCAGTAGTGATGGCAGAGGAGGCTAGAGCATAAGGAGACCCATTGGAGGACCTTGAAGATGATGTGGATGTCATTGAGGCTGGCCCTGAGACACAAGAAAATATCATATCTGAACATCATTCGAGACCTATCTTAGGCGCATACATAGGAGGGTTGGGGTGTCGAGTGATATAGGCTTGTAGATTTTATTTTGATGTGTTTTGAACTTTCAATGCCATGTATTTCATATTCCATGAATTTTGTAGACATTTGACACTATTTATATTTCTAATGTGTTATTTATACTATTTCCTTCAGTTAAATTTTATATTTATACTTATGTGATCAATGTAAACTTGTGTATGTGTTCAGTAGCTTCTTTTTGATGAGATAATCGAGTCTTTAAAGTTTCTTTATTGAAGGATGCATGAAACAAGTTTTAAATTCCTAAAATCTTTGAATTTCTTGGGGTTTTCAATTTGCTGAGTCTTTGCCAAGTTTTTGCGAGTTTGGGTGTTGGGTCCGAGTCAAAAATCAGCTTGCTGGGTCAGACTCAAAAATCAGCTTGCTGAGTCCGAGCCGAGTCTGGGTCTTGCAACTATGATGGAGACATTCCCATATGTTATTTGTTTTCCATAAACAAAATGTCCTTTCTTTTCAGATAAAACATCTAGAAGAATTTGTTTCAACTTGTTTGCAAACACTTTTTGTGACAACCTTGTACATTTTATTGGAGAGACTAGGGCGAAAATCCTCTGGCCTATTGGGTTCTTTAATCTTCAGAATGAAAACCGAGAAAGTAGAGTTTAGAGATTTGAGGATTGATTTGAACTCCTTGAATTCCTTTACAACATTCCATAATTCCTCTTAATAGGTCCCAAAACTTTTGGAATAAGAGGGCCAGATATCCATTAGTGCTTAGTGCATTGCCCCTTGCTATGTCAAACAAGGCAGACAAGCTTCAGAATGTTTGGAGGAATTATTTTGCTCCCCTTTGCTATCATTTTTTTCAATGCAAATAAACTCCAGTATGAAATAGGGGCCCTACATAATCTCCCCTGGCTTCTCTACAATCCGACCATCCTGAGCCTCTAGTCTCACAATATTGCTTGTTTGCTTTCTAATCGTATAGGGTATGTGAAAGAACTTAGTGTTTCTGTCTCTTACAACCATTAGTTTCAAATTTCTGTTTCCAATAGATTTCTTATTCTTTATAGAGGTCTTCAAGTTGGTGGGATAGTTCCTTTTCTTGAGTGCTCAGACTCTGACAATTGTGGGCCTCTATTCTCATTACATTGTTTGTTTGCTCTCTCATATTATAAGATAGATGAGAGCACTTAGTGTCTCTGTCTCCTAAAACCTCTTAATTCTAGATCTCTGTTTCCAATAGATATCTTACTTATTATAGAGGTCCTCCTGTTGCAGGGTTGGTTCCTTTTATTGAGTGCTGAGATAGTCATTAAGGCCAAAATTGAAGATGGCTCTATGAATCTCATTCATCTCTTTTTTTGGTATGCTTTTTAGATGGAGGTTTTTGAAGATATTTTTGATACAATTCTATGTTTATGTAAAAGAAGAAACATTTTATAGCCATATCTCTACATGATCTAGGTGTTCAAATTACATCATTCAAATCTGAAGTAGATCTTGTGAGGGAAGTGTTCTTCAACACCCAGTGACATAGGCCAGTTGTTAAATCCCAATTCAGTAAGAAAATTTGAGTTATAGACCCAATCCTTGTCCAGCCAGCTGGTGGATATGAGAAATCTATCTATCTTGGCTGCGTTGTGGGCTGCGCCTTTTCTTCTTTTTTTCCAAGTGAACCAACTGTTTTGTGGTTTGAGATCCTAGAGATTTGCTTCTTCAATGAATTTGAAAAGCTATCATTCTTTTGAGGGTTCAATGATCTTCCTTCTTTGAAGAGTCTATGCTAGCTTTGAAGTCTTCAGCAACAATCCACTTGGCTCCCTCTTGGTATGAATCAACTATTGGATTTGGGACACATCTTTCCTTGTCATGATCGTTTTGTGGACAATAGACATTGATGGAAGAAGAAATAAGGTTCAAGTTCCAACATTGGACATGGCAGACAAGCCATTGCTGAGGAGTGTGAATTAATGGAGTTTTAAACTTCAAATTGTTAGGATTTTTCATTGAGCACTCAATCGAATTTCCAAATTTGCTAAGGACAACTCTCCAAAGGAGGTCAGAAATTTCACACGTGTTGGGATTTTTGGCTTGAAACATTGAAATTTCTAACTTTCCTAAGGATTCTGACTTGTAAACTGAAGTTCCTTTGCATCCTTCATTCTGTCAAGTGTCCGACCTTTCACCAACATGTTTGACTCATGACTTGACCTCAAATTTCAAAACCTTTTCACTTTAAAACTCAATTTCTTACATTTATCCACTTGTTGATCAAAACTCCGACCGGACTTGACAAGACCTTTCAATTGCCTAGGAGGCTAAGAGACCCAACCTGTTGCCAAGTTCGACAAAACTGACAAACACCCACAACAGACTAAGCTAACAAGCAGGAAAAAAGAGGGGGTCTCCATATGCAATGGGGCGTGTGTGTTTACAACACAACACTGTCCAAGCTGCAAATATTTGGTATGATTTATATAAATTTCTGATTTTACAAAATATTGTTATTTTTTGGTAATTATCTCAGTGATATTTCTGCAGTTGTAATTCAACATTTTAGATCATGAAATAATATTTTTATTGTTAATTTTTGTGTGATTTAATGCCAGAAATATTAGAACTATTGATGATTTTCCATGTAAGTTTGTTGGTTATTCCACAATGGTATTAGAAGAATATTTTTTATTTCTAGCATTACTATTTCCAACGATAATCTATGCAGTTCTCTACCAAATTTAGTATTTGTAAGTTGTTCTGGAAGGCTTGCTGCCTGAACTAGCTGTAGTTATTTTCAGTTATCAGTTCGTAATTTGGAAGGCTTGGTGCTAAAATAAGTATATCATTACTTCCTGATTTTGTAAAATAATGCATGTTGAGGTGTGAACTTGTGCGGTTTGCTGCCAACGAGTATTATACTATAATACCATTGTGACCCCTTCACCATATGCTCTCACCATGCTCACCTTAGGATCGTGGTGATCAAAAGTGTTTAAGGTTTCAAGCTGTTCATTGTGAAAGTGATAACAAAAATAAGAAGAATATTGTCAGGGGCAATACAGGCAGTAAAGCCCATGATATTCGTGATATTAACTTCATAGAGAAGGGTTAGGTCTCTCATGCTTGCCAAAATATCTTCTAGTTGGGATAGATTCCCTGCCATGATATCTGCCATAGCTTCATTATGAAGAAAATTATGTTTGTTAACCTGTTAGGCATTCCTACCCTGATGTTTGTGTTGTCACCATTCTCTTGTCATTGCTTGTATGTACTGATAATGAACTCCTTCCTTCTTGATCTGAGCTTGAATCCTCCGTAAGTTCTGTCATCTTCTCCTGGATTTCCTTTTTAGTACCATTCCAAGGGCAGAGTCTTGTATACATCTGGGGTACATTGGTTCTGTTCTTGTTTCCTTCAGAATATGAGCTATGATCTTCCAGCAACATTTTTGGATCTCCTTTAAAATCATCCTTCCAAAAGGTTCTCAGTTTTCCCCTATGTTGCATGGGTACTCGTATCCATACCTCTAGTACACGTACCGGGTACTGGTACACGTACCCAAGTACCGGGTACTCAGTGGGTATTCAGTGAAGAGCATCATAGCTAAGGACCTTGATTAGGATTTCTGATTTTTGTTTCAGTTTTTTATTTGCGTATCAGCTTGTTGTTTATCAAGCTTAAATTCAATATGTAATCAGTTTGAAACTTTGATAAAATACTGATTAACAGTAAACATTATCACTGTTCAAGTCAGAAGTTTATCATTTGCAATATGTCATTGTTATATGATTTATGATCTTCTTGTTCATGTTTGAAGTTTGCCTTGTCTGGTATGCATCTAAACATTTAGCATATATTATTATTAGAAACATATTGCAAATCTGGAACTGAAAACAATACATTACATCTGCAAACTTTATCACTGTTGTTTTGAAAACTCATTGTCGTGACTCATATTTTCAGTTTTTCTATAAAATATTAAATTATATTAAAAAAATTTGACTTACCCAAGTACCCTCGTCCCCTATTTTGAAAAATAGCCATACCCGTACCCGTACCTGTACCTGAAGTACCCAAGTACCCCCATCCCCATGCAACCTTGGTTTTCCCTTGTTGCTTCCCCTGAGATTAGGTTTCTGGAACAGTTCCTTTTTCTTCAGTGCCTTCTACTATATTTTGGGTGTCTTTTTTTCTTTCTTGCCTATCTTTGGTTTCTTCAGATTTCAAAGGCTTGTTCCTGATAATGTTATTCCTTTTGGGTTTGATGAAGGCACTATTTTCCTTTTCCTTTGCCTGCTGTTCCTTTGGTTGCATGTTGAGTTGTGGTGAATGCGGGACATTCCCTGATTAGACGGACATATTGTTGGCATCCTCCACAATCGAAAGAGTAGGGTTGATCCCATTCCATTTCTCCAGTTTTGTTAAATTCAGCTCTACACAAATTCTTGTGTAGCTGGAGAGGCCTTTGCTATGGAAAGGTCTTGACTTATAGATTGCCTTCTTCAGGAGTTGATTATGGACTTGAATATTTGGACGAAAAATCCTGTGGTAAAGTATATAGTCTGGACTCTGATCCTTATCCTGGTTCTAATTGGGGATTTTCTCATTGTGTTTGAAATCCAGGTGCTAGTGTTTCATATAGAGATCTGCAATTCTGAAAAAACATGGACCTTCCCCAAAGATCTTATCTCTTAGCAAAACAGTTGTGAAATAACCTCAAGCAAGCATCAAGGAAATGTCTGGCTTGTATATGCAGATATTTTATGGGAGCTGAGCTCCCCACAATCTGCAGATCAGGCACGTCCATGGAGATGATACATTCTTAACACTGTAATATTGAGGTTGTTGATCAGATTTTTTTCTATCGCTGGTATGTAATGGCTGGAGGAGTTTCCTGGGAGAGCCATCTTTCTCCTACCCGCTGCAGCCATGGCAGCCTCCGCCTCTTTATCTGAAACCAAAGATCTGTTTCGTGATAGCATATCTGAATTCAAAGGACAAAATCTGTGGAGGGGGAAAGAATTCCCCTGAACATTGCTCATTAATTTATAATTGAAAAACCAGAAACAATCTATGTGAAAAGATGCACCTGAAGAGTGCCAAAAGCTCAACCAGAGGAAGAAAACCTAGCATAGTTTATCATCCACAGTTCCTAAAAAATGGCCTTTGAAAATTATCGATATACTGTGGGATTAATATTATTTTCAGTGGAGTGCTTGGTATGCAATTATGTGCATTGGAGTGTTGCGTTGATTGTTGTACTCTGGATCATATTGATATTTGGTGGGTTTTGTTGCTACTTAGGTACAACTGGAATTGTGGACTACACTAACTACGAGGACATGAAATATGCTGTAAGTTGGATTCATTTTGTCTAGACTCTTATTAGTAGTTAATATGTAGATACATTTGATTTATAGCATAGTAAGTGAATATTTGCTTAGAATTCCTTGTTTAACATCGATGAACTTTCTAAACTTTGCAGATCAGAAAGCTTGATGATTCTGAGTTCAGAAATCCATTTGCTAGGTCTTATATACGGGTATACATATCTTTTTTGAGGATTTTCACATTCGTGAATTTAGTACCATAGTATTGTTATATATACATATAGCCTTTGTATAATAGCTGCTACCGATGTTATTTTTAATGTTTATGTGGATCAGGTCAAGAGTTACGAGTCTAATAGAAATGGCTCAAGAAGCTGTAGCCGCAGTTACTCTCGGAGCAGGAGCAGATCAAGGAGCAGGAGTAGGTCAAGTAGCAGGAATTACAGTCACACTCAAAGCAGAAGAAAGAACAGGTCGAGGAGCAGGAGCCAAAGTAGATCAAGAAGCCGGAGCCAAAGCCGAAGTCCTATCAGCAGCCGAAGCAGTAGCCATAGGTCCGTCCTACATAATTCAACCTCATCATTATATAACTGTTATAGCTAAGTACAAAGTTATTTCAGATTTGGTTTTTTAAGGAATAAATCTTTTTGGTTTTGGAGCAATTTAGCCAGAAGTCAATCTGGTTCTAGGTCACATTCTAGTACTCTTCTTTGTTCACGGTCTCATTTTCGTCCACGACTGTCGTCCAGGTTATTCTTTGCAGTAAAAAATGGCACACTGCTCAAGTGTTTCTACATCTTTTCTAGAAGCAATTTTTCTTTTTAAATCTTTTTGGTTGTAAAGTGCAGGTCCAGATCCAGATCCAGATCCAGGTCCAGGACACCTCCAGGTTCGGTATGTATCGAAATTTGTGATCAGTTGCTGCTATGGTTGCTTTATTAATTTAATAGATCAATTTTATTTCTTGTTAGTATACCCAAAACTGTCACCAGAACCAGAGCTTTTCAAGATTTCCTTCACTTATGGTTCTAGGCCTTAAAATTCATTCACTCTGTTTTTCAATTAGCTCTCCAGAATTATCTTGTATTGTGATGATATAAGTTGGCATGATCCTCCCAAGTTTCAATTAACAAATATTCATTATTTGTTGAGTTTTTCAGGCAAAGGTCTGATCGGAGTCCATCTCAAGCTCCCAGTAGTGATTAAAGCTAGCTAAGCTGCAGTTGGTGTGCAATTTTATGTTGATTTTCTTTTTGAAAAAGCACTTTGTTTTTTGAAGGAAACCCTTAAAATTTTCAGGCATAAACTGCGGAATATATATAGATTTATTTTCTCCATGGTGGTAATTTAATGATTTAATAGTTTTGGAAGGTTTCATGTCTCCTAACTCTATCTCAGAAAACTTGATCAAATGACATCTTGGAAAAGTTGAGGTGACTAGTGAGCAGGATGCAATTCCAACGTCTTTATAGTGTCTAATTTTCAGCACTCTTAACTTTGGACACGCATGATATTATTTGAAAGATTAGCTAATTGGTTTCTGCCTGATAGGTTGATAATGAAACTCTCAAATTTATAGTTATTGCACAATACTATTGTTATTATTTGACAAGCAACAACTGTAACTAAAAATTGTTCTTTCTAATAATATAAAGATGCATTTTCCCTCAGTACTTTTAACATGTTTTCTTTTGGTATTTATGTTGTATCTATGTTTATTGACAGATTTGATCAATTAAACTTATTTTGATTCTGACATATTCTTCAAATAAATTTAGGGGCAGGTTTTATGTAAAAGCAGTTATAATTTTAAAATTTTATGTCCACTTTGGTTTTCTTCTTTCTTTAAAACATTAATGAATTTGGCTTGCAATATAAGTGGTTGACAATATTACCGTGCATGATTTTGATTGCAAATTAGCTTTTAATATAGTCTTAGAATGGAGCTTTCTGTTACATATGCCGCACTAAGCTAAGAACATTTATATAATTGAAGCTTTTGTTTTTCTTTCAATCCAAAAATCTGAGTTCAATGGCATTGTAATTTGGATACAATTTATGTGCAAATAATTACTAGTGCTTACAAAGGTTTAAAACTATAATGTATTTTAAATATCAAAAAATTCAGGTGTTTAAACCGAAGTAACGAGAACCGGAATCATCTCGGAATCGGCAAGGCCGAATCGAATTGCGAATCGCCCATGAATCGGCAAATTTAAAAAACCCTTAAAATTTAGAGATTTTAACAATTTAAAACTTATTTCATGCACCCATTATTGAATATAACTTAAACACACTATAACATCATTAAATAGAAGCCAACATACATAAACAAGGAACATAAATGATAAATCCTTCACATGCGTTACATATTTATGCAGCCTAGAAGCATGAGTTAAGATTGGTATGTCACATAGTATCATAAAAATATTTAAACAACAAAAAACACTTGTAATCATAGCATCGTGAATCATGATCATACCATCATATACCTCAAGTGCAAGTTCAACGTCAAAGATTCAAGAATCAAAACATTAAAACTAAATCATTACATCAGTTCAAGTATCATTGTTTTATGTTCAACTAATGGATTAATAATTTATCGATATTCTTCGTCTTCATCATTATCATCTTCTATATGGAGCCTAATAAGACTCTAAGGTTAATTTTTTCCCACTTTTATCGGCGCAGTTTCCACCCCAAATTATTAAATGGGGATTTGGGGGCAAAGCCCCCAAGACGGGGTCAAGGGGCAGCGCCCCCTGTGTGCTGTTGCAGTACAAGGCGGGGTTGAGGGGCAGCGCCCCCGAAAGCTCAGCCGACTTTAATTATTTTATAAGGCATCGAGAGTTATTTTTCAGCTTCATAAGACATCAAATCATAAATGTATGTAAGATGAAAGACAAAAAAAAGATTAAAAAAAAAATGTTTTTTAATTTTTTTTGACTTGACAGCGGATTCATGCCGGTTCACACATGGCGATTCAGGGGATTTTTGGATGAGTCACAAAACTTGGATGATGAAAATTCAGATTGAAACGTCTAGACAAAGACCTTTCGATGAATAGACAAAGACCCTTCGATGAATACAAGGTCAATTCAATGAAGTAAAGAAAAACAGAGTTAATTTTTGACAATGCAAAGGAAAATTTTGGGTGATGAAAATGCACTTTATTCTATTGCAAAATTTGTATGAAGACCACCCATATCGTAACAAAAGGCATTTTAAGTTAAGTAATTGAGTGCTTATATTCTTGGCGTGTAAAGGGATTTAGAGTTGGGGCACTTGTATGGGTCCAAAGGATTTAGAGTTGGGGCACTTGTATGGGTCCTTTTTAGTTGATGAAAATTATCATTAAAATTTAGATAAATTTTTAATCTATAATATAATGCATCACTTAAAAAGAATGATGCTATTATGGTAATTTTTAATCTATAATATAATGCATCACTTAAATAGAATGATGCTATTATGGTACGCTGTATTGATGTTAGGAAGAGATCAATAGGTATTAACAATATTACTACTTTCAAAATAACAATGTTATTTGACATTAACTTCTTGTGGCACTTATCTAATGTATTTAAATTCTATTGTGTGAAGCATCATTGGACTAAAACTCTATTATTTAAATCACCATTGGACTAAAATCATTGTAAGTAATCAAAATTTTATATCATTGTAAGTAATCAAAATTTTATCGAGTCAATATTTGTAGTCTTTTCATTTAAGCTAAATTTTAACAATTGAATAGATATTCTGATAAATTTATTTGGCTTCATGATAAAGATAACATATCCTTCAGTATTGACCTAATGAAGATATTAGTTTTTATAATAGTTTCATTACAATAGTCTTAGTCGAGTTTCTTATTGATAGATAATCTATATGGCGTATATTTAATTGTACTATATGAAAACTGATAAAGTGAATTTTTATATGATGATTTTTTTTTAAATACTTTAACGGTGAACATTTATAAATAATTATTGATATGAAAATAAAAGATGTATTAATGTTCTTGAACATCATATATATTTGTATCTATGAAAAATGTTGTAGTATTTATTCCACTCTAGGGCCTGCAACCTGCAGTAAACCTTCACAACAAGAAATAATATTTCACCAAAAATGATGAATGTATTTGAGATGATTATCAATGTACAACAGAGCAAGACTAAGGATTTGAGCACCAGTGAGGTGCAAAGGTAGTTACAACCATTTGACAACTACTTGGCACAAGTATTAATGCAAGTAAGCAATAAAATATTAATGAAGTTCACCTAACCTTCTAATAATTAGCCTAACTTAAGCTTGTGAGTAAATTATATTTACTCCAACACCCACCTAAGTGTTGTTGCGTAATATTTGTAATGTTATATTTTATTGTTATGCATGTTGCACCTAGGAGCCCCTAGATGGAAGTGCATCACATAGAGATTCTGTGAGATTCTTGTGGCTTCTTGATGAGTTGTAGTGTAACATTGAGATATTAATTAATGTGGGTGTCACATTGGGATATAATATCGTATTTTATTTAATATTTGAGAAAAATATTTAATAAAGTGTAATCTTACTACCCAAGATTAAATGAGTGGGTCAATAGTTCTGTGTACACATGGTTTTACTTTACCATTAGTTATATTTTGTGTGAGCTTGTGTTTATAAAAACAAACACATGTTAGTGGTTTAGGTTGGTTGATTGTTTGGGCTGCAATTATCGAGTTAATCTCAAGGTTGCATTTGTGAACCATGTCATGAGCTATGTGGATATATGCTTGGATACATGGGAATGCATTTGAAAGCTTGAGGTTTTGAGAGTATTCATTATAATTATGTAAATGCTTTGCGTTGCTTTATGGTTGAATAATATAATGGAGTATGAATGCTTTTGGATGTTTTTGATTAAGGAAAACGGGTTTTACAGGGTGCTTGAAACCTGAAACAGAGCGAAAGATTAGAAATAAAGCCTAGCCAAGAAAGACAGAACCAACAAACAGAGCAGGCCACCACAGGGCTGCAGACATTGGTTTTGAAGGGACCCAGAACCCTGAACAACGAGGGAAAGAGAGAACAACCCTCATAGTCCCCAGGGAACAAACAAGAAGTTCCCACAAAAAGCCAACATATCACAAAGGGCAATCAAGATTTGCATTTAGGCCCACCCTTATGTGATCGTAAGTGCATGTCTAAAGAGGGCATGGACGGCTTTGATTTTTTTCCTTTTACAATTGTCCATCCATCCCCCAACTTCTTAGCAGGAACCTGAGAAACAAGGCTGTCCACACCATCAAGCACAGGGACAACACCCCCCCCTCTCCCCTGGTCTCCACATGGAGGAACAAGGGAATCAGAAACCCCAGCAACAGAGCCAGAAGCAGCAACAACAATCCTGTTTGAAACAACACCAGCAACCCCCGGAAGGGCAGCATCACCCTCCTGAACCAAGGCAGCTTCGGGAACAGTTTCATCCTTAGACACTTTATGAACCATATAATGGTGATTAGAAGCCCCCTTCCACCATGAAGGAGATTTCTTCGTAATAACCTTTTCAGATGGACACCGAGAAACAACATGGCCAGTCTTGTGGCATATCCTGCATCTAAATGGAATTCCCTCATAATCGAGAGTTTGAGTCTAGAGACTGAAGGGAGTAACCAGAGAAATCTTCTCAGGAGGACCCTTTGAAGCATCAACTTCCACAAGGATGCGAACATATGTCGGATGAAGAACGTCAGATGATCCCAAGTCCACCATAGGAAAATCCCCAATGGCCTCCCCAACAGCTTCTAGAACAGAGTCCAGCCAAAGATGAAGGTGAAGATGCGGGAGTCTCACCCAAATGGGTGTTTTTCTGAAAGACTCGGTAAGAGGGTCAAAATCCTTATGCCAGGGTTTGGCCATAAGGGGGAAAGTATCATCTTCCCAAGTGAAGCACCATTCACACAAACTGGTATTTCTGTATGCAACATTTCCAAACTTTGCTATAAAAAAACCCTTTGCAGCAGGGTATATCTGAACAATATTAGATAAGATAGGTTCCCAATGCTTGGAAATCCAAGCATGCAAGTCTGTTAAAGAGGGCCAAAAACCCCTAAATCTAAAGATGGCAGCATTAAAATAAAAATCCTCCGTATTTGTAATGATTTCATCATTTATTTCAGGTTTCAGATTTACCACAATGGGGTCTTTTACAGAGACAGGCGTCACACCCAGAGGTCTGGACCGAAGGCTCCCTCTCCCTGCCACAGAAGCTGAAGATTTGGCGCCATGAATATTAGCTTCAAATGTAGCCACATCAGCATAAGAAACAACAGGACCTCTAGGACGAGCCGCAGACAGCCGCAACAAAGGAGACCCAGAATCTTGCAGAGAGGCACCATCCAAAAAACTGGTCGAAACACCCATGCCAGTGGCCCCGGTCGGCCCAACGCCATTGACAAGGAAGGCAAAAGCAGCAAGGACCCGAGCCCGAACAGCCAGGGCAGCGCTGGCGGCTGCAACTGCAAAAGCCCTAGCAGCAGGAGAAGTGGTGGCGGAAGCCCTAGCATCAGGAGAAGAGGCAGCGGGAGGCATAGTGCATGTTAGCATCACAAGATAAGAGCCTAATAAGTTGTTAGTGCATACCACAACAATAATAATGAATGCTTTTGGATGTTGGATTCTTCCCTCATGGGTGTTTTCCCATGGTATATCTTATGTTATTTTATGGCTTGTTTATTTGGTCTTTGTTTGATTTTTTTGATCGGTAATCTGTTTAGATTTTATTAATAATCATAAAGTAGGTATATTCATTTTAAAGTCTTTGAAACCATGGTATACCATAAACTCTAACCCGCCTATCAAAATACCACTTTTCTAGCGGGTCATCAACCCCATACCACCCGTACATCCTTCTGTCATTCGGCTCTGCACTACAAAAAAATTTCTTTACGCTTTTTGACATAACCCCTATTACACAGGCCACCATTGCATGATCGACAAAACACCACCTCTATAGACTACATCAAATTTACATACAAACACCAACTATATAGACACTTAAAAAAAAAACCACCTTTAAATTTTTTGTTTTCCCTTAATAGGGACTTTCAAACCATACTTCAAAAAGACAACAAAAAAGACACAGAGACTCCACCATGAAACTTGTTTTCCTATCCCTGGGCGTCCTCGTTCCTCCTCTTGCGTCTCTGTCTTGCCCTCCATGCTTGTCCCCTTCTCGACTCCTGCCTTCGTGCTTCCGCATTGAGGGCCCGAAGAACTCTCTCATCCTCTGCACGCAATGCTCACTTCAAATTTGTCCACGCCTCCCTCATTTTATTTTTGTATGGCTCTCGATTTAAACTACTTGGCAAATGAACAAAAGGCACAAAGCCAAACCTTTCCGCCTCCTCTAGGTCCTCAATACCTTCCAAAATTTTGAATCCTACACCAAGTACAATCCATTCAAAGATGCAGTCGAGCCCTAGCAGCATGTCATCCTCCACTAATTTCCACATCTCCCACTTGATAATCACCTCATCCTTTTCCAATTCCATCCCCCATGCAAGAACCATGCTCATGATATTCATATTTATTCAATATTGGTATCTGGTGTTAGCAAATTTATCCCCTGAAACCGCCAAAATGACCTTCATCACCCTCTTGCGCTTGCATTTCATGAATCTTTTGAGGCACCTACTCTTAACCTCACTAGAGAAGGCTTGTAGTTGTCATGTTGTGAGCAGAGATAAATTAGCCTCCATGTGTTCTCCATTTCTCTGCTTAGAACACCAGTCGACATCACAATAAGCAGCTCTCTACTCACAACCCTTCTTTAAAGCTCATCGCACACCTAGCCATCCCATCACTCATTTTCCAAATCGCTCATTGAATGACGAAATCATCCTTTCCTGGATACTTCATCATTCCCTTACTCATCATCATTGCCCTCAGCCAGTTTAAGATCACCAAAATCTTCCTCTTTCATCTCATTAATTACCAACCTTAAAACCTATTTCGATAATGTGTCTACGACATCATTACTTGCTCGTTTGATGTGTGGGATTTTGAACTCATCAAAAAATTGTAATTCTTCCTGAACAATATAAATATATTTCTGCAAATGCCAAGCTGTCATTAATCTCACCATTATTGCTTCTACAATTATTAATGAATCACCTTCCAAATGTAACTTTTTAATCCCCATTTTTCATCCAAGCCTTACAAACTGTAGAGCAGCTAATGCTTGTGCCACATTGTTCGTCCCGTCCTCAATTCTTTTAGCTTCCATTCTTAATATATTTCCTCCCCACTCCCTGACAGCACAACCAATTCCACTTGGGCTTGGATTCCCTTTCGAAGCACCATCAAAGTTAATTTTGGTCCATTCTTTTTTTGGACATGTCCAACATATTTTTCCAGTCTTCTTCATTGCTGGATCAACCCAACTCTGCCCCTTAATGGGCCTGATCTTTTCTTGATGTTGTTTTTATAAGCTCGTCTATCATGGGTTATTTAGGAGATTGATTAAATGTTACTGGGTATTGAGTATTATTTCCTAACAAGTGCAACTTACAGAGAAAATTATTATAAAATATGAGCTAGATGCAACATGAGTCCCAACAACTAGGCCATTTTAGGTACCCATGTACAATGTAGAATGCAATGTGATCTCTCAAAAGTGGAAAAAAGAGAAAACCACGTGGAAGAAAACTCTCCAAATAAAAAAATAAACAAACAAAATGATGCATGCGAGACTCGACCATATCCACCATGGACTACATACATTATGTATATACAATAAAGGATCACCCTAAAGGAAGGAAAGGAGTCTGCATAGCTCCCCCCAGAATGAACAATGTCCTACAAAGATGGTGAGTGTTTGAAGACAAAACATAGTTTCATGCTCACAAACAACATTTCTTCCCTTCAGAAGAAGATAAATCAAGTATAAATGCAGGAATGTTTTCCATTCTAGATAGGAACTGGTAGGAAGCCAATTGCAAATGTAGGATGATGATGCCTTTGAAATATGCTCATGTGTCGCCAAGTCCTTGAATATTGAAGATGCCTCAAACCAATTAGGTACATGCCCAATCACAATGGAAGGTGACAAATAACTTACCAAGTGACAATTGTTCTATAACAATTATCATCAAATAGGAGAGGAATCTCCTCAAATGTATCTCCTAAATCTAAAATATAAGATACCACAAATAAGGAACCAATATATGACAAATAGAAATCCTAATCAACAAGACAATGATAAACTTTCTGATTAGGAATGACAGAAGTTTCAAATGACAATGAAGGTGAACTGAGATTCAAGGACCTATGAAGCAATTGCAACCTCATATGAAGTTTGAAAATCCTCAGAAGAATAAAAACATGGGCTAGCTTCCCTGAAGAATAAAGAGGCACATTGGAATTGGAGAGAGAATCATCAAGAAATAGTGGAGAATCATAATCTACACGACTCTAGAATGTGAGTCCATAGAACATAAGGACACTCAAAATAAATAAATGACTATAGACTATCATCAAATAAAAATCCCTATGCGTCCAATGTGGGATTATAGTCCTTGATAGGAACCTCCAATCTACAAGTCCACAGATTATTATGCACTTTTATGTACACGCAAAACCCTAGGAAATATTAAATGCACAACTTTAGAAAGTCTAAAGTCTTCGCGATAATTCTGGCGAATCAAAGTGTGAAAAATGACAAACAAGGTAAGACAACCTCAATATACCACTAAATTCTGAGCAAATACGATATCTGGCTGCAGAATTCATGTATGAGATGATAACAAAATGCAAGGGGCCTCACAATTAACATACCGTGCCAATCACAACTTAGCCCATCGAAGAGAATTAAGAAAGCCATTTCTACAAGAGGAATATTCAAGAGGACAATACACAAAATGTATGACTTGCAAATAATGTAAGTGGGAAGCCTCCCATGACAGAGAATATTTTGTCCAAAGAACATTAGTGAATCGAAAGTCAACCAAATTTATCAGATAAACCCACGATCTAAACAATGAAACATGAGTTGCCAAAAAAGGATATACATTGATCAAGGTTAATGCCAAAACGTTGCTGATCTTCAACTCGTGAGCCACTGATCAATGTGATCACTTGCCAAACCATGATCAAAAGCAAGGCAAAAATCTATAAACCACCAGCCTCTGAATGTGAAGAAATCGTGGGTCTCCACACTTGATGTAGGTCAATGATGCACCATGTCATGTGTACACATAAGGAATACATTAAGCTTGGAAAAAATCAATTCTGGTTATTTAACACTTTAAGCCTAGGAGTTGTGCAAAGCCGATCAAGTTATATCAAATATTGCTCACTAACTCGAGCACAACCATCAAACCAAAGAACAAATAATGAGCTATGACACATTGTTGGCAGTCTATTGGATTTTAATTGTCAAGCCATGTCCACAAATGAGATGAAGCCCATTTTGAAACAAGGAACTGGTCCATGCAATAAACCAAGGAGATGTCAACCATAAATACCAATCGTAAACAAAATTGTTGGTCTGTGAATTATGGAAATTAATATAATGAGAGCTATGCCAAATGAAATGGTGCTTATATCGCCAGTCATATCTCTCGGGACCTAGGCAAATCACTGATGAAAATTTCTGAGGTACAAAGGGAAATGGAAACTAGAGGTTCTAATACTATGTTGGAGTATTCACTTCACTCCAATACCTTCAACCTATATAAAATTTCACAAGAGAAAATAATATTTTATAAGAAATTGATGAATGCATTTGAGATGATTATCAATGTACAATAGTTCTACTTATATAGATAACATGGATGCAAGCACCAATGAGATAGATTGTATATGGTTACAGATAATGCAAAAGGTAAGGGGGTTTACAACTCAATCCAAAAAGCAATACTTGACAAGGAAGTTTGTCCTAGAGATTTAGCAATCACCAGAACATATAAATATATACATAAGAAAAAGTAGACGATCTAATAAAGATGGCTAAATCAAAAAACCAAATTCTCAACATGTAATAATTGTTAGGAAACTTGAGAGAAAGTCGATGAATGATTTGGATGATAGAATTATGAATGACATTGGATAGTTTGTTTGTGTAAATGTAAACTTTGTGAAATGCTCTTCCCTAAAGGATTATGAGGTTCTTGAATAAAAATATATCTTCATTCTCAATCATAGTTTCTACCTTATCGATTGTCATGGCCTTCAACTTGTCTTGGTAGTTCTTGACAACAACATAAAAACTATGAGACCTTAAAGATCCCATTGTCTACTCTAGAAGCTTGTTTCTATCTAGCCATCAACATGTACAAAACCATAAGGGAATACTCTTCCAAGGTTGCCTACTTTATCACAGACAAAACATGTTCCTTTAGATTTATCTTGTAGCAGTTAAGTTTTTCTGGAATGTTAGAAGCTAGATCTACTAGTGTGGGTTTTATTTTGTTTAAAATCTTACTATATAATCAAATTGGTCCACCATTCTTTCCTACGCCCTTTGACCTTTGTAGGAGACCTATAGTTGCCAATATTTTGCTTGTCCACCTTATGAGCCTTGTTGATATTTGGATCTTTCAAAATATGTGTATTATTGCTATTGCTAAAGAGTCACAAGGTGCAATGGTGAAGGTCTAAAAAATTCTCTAGACAGAGGCTAAGATCCCTACACCTAGTATCTTTGTGCACCTAATTCTTACTATTTGCTTTCTCTTGTGCCTTTTGGGATTCCTCTATATTTCCCTCAACATTATAAACCATCAAGGTCTTGGGAGCCACCATTCGAATTGTGTGATTTCTTTGAGAGACCAAGCCCCTATGTAACTACTAGAAAGAATTTTCTTGTCACGAAGATAGTCCATGAATCATAATAAAATTAGGGAAGGTTTCTTGTCTACATAAAATTTGGAGCATACACAGACAAGCTAAAATAATATTAATTTATTTTATTCACAATATAATACAACACTGAGATTAATCACAAGAACTATATAACCATTGATGAAAAAATACAAATAACTCACCAATAAAAACCATTGTTGCACCAATTATATCTACTTACCCTTTACACACATTCCTATGAGCCTATCAATCATCCTAATTTACATGTCCAAATACCCTTGTACATTTATCATATCCACTTGTTTATCACACATTCTCACACTATTTTCTATGTACACACTATTTACTACGATCCAACCCCTTTTGTGTTACGAGTAGTTTTCATTCTTAAGTTCATTCTCATCATAATAGATTCATCCCATCCTTATTCAAGTTTGACTAACTTCCTACCTTTATCCTCATGGAGAATAACATAGATCATCAAATAGTAAAGAAATCTATCTTTGGATAAATATAAACATAGAACGTGTACATAACTAATGAGTATTGTTTCCAATTGCTTCATAAAAAATGTTAATGTTGACTTTGGAGAATATAATGATAGACCCATGGAATTATAACTATCACTAATTAACAAATATTAGGAAGTGTAGAAGATCTCAAGATGCACTAAGAAAAGTTGGTATCAAAAGTTTCTAGAAAATATAGAACAGGCTTTAGTACATAACAATTCCATAATCCTGCGATGTTGCAGGTGCACATCATGTTGTTCCTGTCCATCTTGTGGTTTTTGTGTCTGGTTGCTCTACATATGTTTTGCATGCTCCTCTTTCCCGTTCTACCCCATCAAAGACTCCTTATGTGACAACAACTAGGGTTTTGGCACTGGATGACACCTCTTCTCTTTGGGCTGCTGGCCTCGGCTCTAAGGTCTCTGAGGGACCAAGGGTGTCTTTTGCTAAGATAATTTCTAAGTCAACCATGGCTGAGAATGGCCCTAGGGTTTCTAATATGGTCCCTGTGTGTGGTTCTCTCTCTGTTAAGCTCTCTTCTGAGGCTAAAGGGGATTTGGTGAACAATATTGATGTTTTTAAATCTCACGAACTAATATGCCATTTTCGGGGATTCTAGCCTAGACTTCCTCTTCTGCATAATTGAGTTACTTTTAAATGGGAACCACTGATATCAAGTACAGTTCATCTCTTTCCAATGACAAAAGGGTTTTTCATTCCAAAGTTTGATTTTGCTGAGGATAGAACTAAGATCCTCTGCGATAACTTTTTTTGGTAGGAGGATGATAAATTTATGCTTATGCTAAAGCCTCGACACCCAGATTTTAATCCCTCATCTAAAATATTCAGTAAGATCCCTATTTGGGTTAGACTCCCCAACCTCCCCCTTCATCTTTGGCATGATTCTATTCTTGAGGAAGTGGGTGAGGCTTTGGGGGATTTTTTTGATGTTGGATCATGATTCCTACAATATATATCAGTCAACTTATGCTTGCATTGTAGTTGAGCTTGACACTTCATTGGGTCTTCTAGCTGAAATCAAAATTGAATCAACCTTAGGATCTTGGATCCAACAACTTGGCTACGAGGGTATTCCCTTTAGATGTCAAAAATGTTTTAAGACTGTTCACATTTCAGCCCAATGTGGCTTGGACCCCAAGAAAAAGAAATCTTCTCCCTCGTGGTGGAAGGGTGCTTCATCGCAAAATTACACTATTCTGAAAGGTTCCTCTCATCCTATGGAGAAGGACGAGACTGTTCTGCCTCCTGCTGTCCCTGCTGGGCCTGTGGTGGCTGCTGGTTTTGGCTTTGTTTCTGTTGGTGCTGAAGCTGCTCTTTCGCCACTGGATACTGATGCTGATGGGACTGTTGGTGGAACTGTGTCTGCTGGAGTTGTTCCTGCTTTCTTACCATTGAATGTTGTTGCTGGTGGGTCTGTGGGTGTTGATCCGGCTGGTCGTGTAGGTGTTTTGGCTTCTTCTAGCCTTGGTTTGGAAGATCCTTTAATTGATAGATCTTTGGTTGGGGATAAAGTTGGCCCCATGCTAGAAATGTCGCTGGAAGATCCTATTCCTATGCTGGGGGTTGGTTCTTCAGCTTTGGTTTCTTTGTGCGGGTAGGATGAGGCTGCTAGAGTTGAAGATGGTTGGGTCACTGTTAAAGGATTTTTTTTAAAGAAATACTCTTCTTCTTTTGACATGACCCTTTGGTCCCATAAGAAAGGGACAAAAGGATAGCTCTTTCTCATTTCGCTGCTGATCTCTAATGATTTATTTTTTGTAGTGGCTGGGAAGTGTTTCTTCTTAGGTTTTGGTTAGTGTGTTTCTCTTAGGCCTTTTGATCAGGCTGGCTTGTTGTGTTACATAACTGTTATTGTTCTATCTTAAGTTCCCTCTATATACAGGGTTTTGGGGCCCCTTCAAAACCCGTTGTTACCTTAATAAAAAACAATCCCATAATCCTTGATTTGTCCTAATCTTCACACTTATTCTTGAATAGAGAAAAAATAATATTTTTATTTTGAGGTAATTATTAACTTTCTATTTACCACTAAGTCCATAGTAACCCAGAGATGATGAGGTTTACATGATAAAAAACCTAGTAGGTGAGATGACGAACACTCAGCAAGTGATGGTGAGGGCGGGAAAATGAGGGTAAAGGTGATGGGCGAGTGCTTGGGTTCTCTTCCCATTGCACCAATGTTTGTTTCCTATATGGGTGATGGATCCTACATGGATTTTGAATAAAGAAAAGGGTAAATACCCTCAACCCTATGCACCCTAAACCTTTTACCATCAATCTTTTAAAGTTTATCCACTAGATTATATTGTTTTGATAAAAAAGATGAAGAATTAGGCCTAGTTGTCATGTTGCAGGTTCCTTTTAAGGTGACTTTTGATGCTTGCCCCCTAGTGATAACATTAGGGGGCTCTTTGTCTTGTTTGTTTTTCACTACTATGACATTGATGGTATTTTCAAAACCGGATAAAGAATTGATAGTATTGTCATAAGTATGGGAAAAATTCACCTTGTTGCTTCCCTTCTTGTTATTTTGGTTTGTATTGGAAGATTCACCCTTCTCATTGTTTAAGAAAGGAGTTTTGAAAGATGCGCGACCTTCATTGTTTGTAGGCCCGGCTACTTAAATAGTGCCATTGCTAATAAGTTTTTGAACCACATGTTTTAATCTCATACACTCATTTTTCTTATGTCCCTTGTTCCTATGGTACTCACAATGATGTGAGTCATTCTACCATGAGGGTTTGACTTGGGGTTCGAAGCCTCTTGAATTGGGTAAAGTTATGATTTTGTTTGCAATAAGAGTGCTTAAAGCTATCTCAAGGAGTTCTCCCAATGGAGTGAACTTCCTTCTTGGTGAAGTGAATTGGGACATAAATGGTGGTTTGGGTTTTTTTTCCCTTGGTTATTGTTGTTATGTTTGTTGTTGAACAAGTTGTTGTTGGGTGGATTGATGTTGTTCGCTTGGTGGCTAGAATTACTAGAAAGATAGAATGGCTTAGGTTTGATATTGTTTGCTTCTACCACTCCATCATTTACTAGGTTCTTATTGTTGTTTTTCAACCAAAACTTAGGTTTTTTTATTGTTTTTATTGGTTGAGGGATTTTTTTCTAATTGTTTTTATTGTTTAAAAAACCCTTGTTATCTTTGTATAACTTAAGTTCACCCTTCTTTACCAAAACATCTTCTATTTTGATGCTATTTTCAATCATTTTGTCAAAGGATGGTGGACATTAGAGTTGTAGCCAATAATTCATTTGAATATTTACATTGTTAATAAATATGTGCATCTTTTTCTTTTCTGGTACACTTCTTGGGTATTTTGCAAAGATTTTTCTCCAATGTTGTTGGAAAGTAAAAAATGCTTCCCCATTTTTTGTTTACTGTTGCATAAATCTAGCTTGTTATTTCATGCTTAATGTTATATGAGTATTGAGTTACAAACGTATAGACCAATTCTTTGAATGTTTTAATTCATATGGTAGTTTACAAAACCACTCCATTGCTTGACCACCTAAGCTCCTAGGAAATAATCTCATGAGATAGGTTTGTTCATGTAGGAATTCCATGTGTAGAATTCTCTAATGTGGTCTTGAGGGTCAGTTGTACCCATGTATTTATTGTATTTCAGAAATACCACATTAGGTGAGAAAGGTACCATTACCAAATTCTTGTCAAAGGGAAAAAGAGAAATTCCATCAATTGTATATTTCTTTGGAGCATTTCCCTTTGAATATTATCCAATTGTGTTTCAAGAGATTGGATATGTTTAGTTAAAAGTCCTAGAGGGCTAACCTCATCCTCATCTTTTTTTAATTTGGATACGTCATAATCATGAGGTAGTTTAACCCCTAGTTGAGTTAAGGTCATGAAATACCTATCTTTATCTTTTTATAGCACCTTATCCATCATTTAAAAAATCTAGGGTTTTGTTGTGATTCCCTTACCTTTTCCTCAGTTCTTTCCTCATGTTCGTGGTGTTAGTATTATCAGTATTTTTGTCATGAATGTCATGAATATTAGCCCAAATGTTCTTCATGTCAGATTCATTTTCTTGAACTTGATCCACTTTTGGGCTTCGATTCACTTGATGTGCTTGATTCGTGGGTGATTCAAGTTGATTCTCATGTTGATGTGGTATTTATTCTTGAAATGTTACTCCTTTGAATGTGACCTTATTATTAGCTGTTTCAAAATGATAAGATCTTACCCTTTTTTGGCATGAAAGTAACTCTCGGGTTACTTTTTGAGTCGAGGTTTCCTCAATGGTTAAGGTTTTCTTCAAAAATATTAGTTGAGTTTACTAAAAACAAGTGATATGGTAAGATTCCAATGATGAAGTCTAATAGAGAAAGATCTATCTCTATGATAAAGACTTATGATATATCCTGATTTTGTTGGTTCTAAGAAAGGACATGTAATCCTTGATGACGAACTTTTAAAAAATCAAGGATTGTGATATTCTGATGAAACTTGTAATTTGATGTGATTTAATTGGAATTATGTAAATGGTCAACTTGTTTGAAGTTATAACAATGCATTTTTTTGTTAAAGAACCAATTTATATTGAGAAGAAATTTTAATTCAAAAATATATCCAAAATATAACAAACAAACACACTAAAAAATGTGTCTTTTTGAAATAAAATCAACTATAACATCAAGTGTATGATCTCGTAACATTTCCACAAGTTTTGCACAAAGAAATTATTTCAAACAAGCTACCTAGGATATTTTTGTTTTCCATGGATAAATGAGGTAAGCTTTCTAATTAACTTGGAGGTATTTAGGATTCCATTCGAATAAGTTTTTGACTTTTTCCTCCCTTTGTGGAGTCTCCCACCATCATAAAAACAATGTTTTGCGCAATTTGACAGGATTACTAGAGGGAGCTATTGTTCAAAAACTTTTCGTCAATCACCCCATTAAGGATGAATGATTTTTATTTTATAGTGGGTTGGATTATCATGGAAAAAATGATTGTATACCACTTTGGGTCGTCCCTCTCACCATCCTCGTTAAGGAAAATATCGGGAGGTGGGCCCACTATGGTTCAAATTGAAATGCACTACTTAAAAGCAAATTGAGGTCAAGATAAATCTAGAGTTTTGATCACCTTAAGAAAGGCGAGAGAATATCCCTATAATCTTGATTCTCCAAACGCTACAAACACTCGATTCTTTCTTTAGACCTTTTCTATCTAATGGAATTCAATGAGGTCACCTAATTAGGTTGTACTTGTAAATGAATTTTCCAAAAATAATGAAAAGGTATATGAAAAGATTTAGATTTCATATTGTGTACCTTTCACAATGTTTATGCACATTTTTGAGATATTTTCACTTTCATATACATTACCTCGGTGATTGTTCTAACTTCTTATCATTCAATATTCCTAGGAATCTTAGTCCAACACCAAATGAGCAAAGTGACAAAATTCAAATCAATTGAAGAAATTGATAGAAATGCTTAGAAAGATTAAGCATCCAAATTGATCATAGGTATTTGATAGAAAGCTTGATATAAGCTCATAATAATCAAATTTCTACTCTATTACTTACCTTCCTTATCATGTTGTTCATCTTCATTTTACCAATGTATCTTTTTAGCCATCTTGTTTGATCTCTTAGCCTCATTTTCTAGGAAATGGTTAGGTAATTTGAATGTAGCTTTCTGGATTTTACTTTATTTGATCCCTTTAGTCATATGCAAGTCATCAAAACATTTATTAGACTTCAAATTATCAAGTTATATAAAAAGTCTAATGTTCCCTATCATAAATCAAATGCTAAGAAACATATACCAAATGAGATGGAACAAAGACCGTATAAGATGAAAATAAGACCGAATGAGATGGAACAAAGACCATATGAGATGAAACAAAGACCGGATGAGATGGAACATGAACCGTACGAGATGAAAAAGAGATAAAATGAGATGAAACAAAGATAAAATAAGATGAAACATAGATCAAATGAGATGGAACAAAGACCGAATGAGATGGAACATGAACTATATGAAAAGGAATAGGAACTATATGAGATATATTTTTTTTAAAATTGAGATACAATAGAGTTTGAATACAAGGATCTTTTAAGCATACGAAAACTTATTTAATCTGATGCAAATCTATTTGTTCAAGATGAAGACTTCTATTGGTTTTCGAGAATCTATCATGTCAATTTTGCAAAACACTTGAAGAAACGATGTTAAAATGTGGAAAACTTGTCCTTTTACAAATGTTTTTCTCCAATTTGATCCCCTTACCTATCTAAAACATCAATTAGTCTTCAATTTATCAAATCATGTAACAAGTTTTAAATTTCCATAGCATAAACCAAATTGGATACAACTGAGATCATATGCGATACTTTAAAGACCAAATGAAAATTTTTAAAGACCATATGAGATACTTTAAAGACCAAATGAAAAATTTTAGAGACCATATGAGATATTTCAGATACCAAATGCAAACTTTCAGAGACCAAATGAGATGTTTCAGAGACCAAATGCAAACTTCTTTTGCTCAAATGCAAACTTCTTATCTGCTCAAATGCGAATCTGCAAAGTCATTTATTCAAAACACTTAAAAATATATGTTAGAATGTAGGGAATTGGGCCCCATGATGGGTGCCATTTGTGTGTGTGTGCGTGTTTTAAGTGTCACAAACCTTCATAACTAGGATTAATTCGACATACTTTCAAATTGAATCATTGATCTAACTAGTTATGCAATTTGAAAATGAAAGCAATCAAGAACATTCTATGGATCTCTAATTAAAAGGATTTGAGGTATTCTCTCAGTTGCTTTACAATCCTCAAATGAAAACCTAAAAGACAATAATATTAAGATATGATGTATGATGCAAAATTGACGTAAATTGCTATCCTAGATGATGAAAATAACTAAATTAAGATACAATTATATATTCTAATAATTCTTGAATGAATTCACAAGATGAAAACAAGCGTTATGACTTTTCTTCGATGATCATAGATGAACAATTGATAATTATGGACTTTCTCTACATGAAGGTGGATGATAGTCTCCTCTTTGCACAACCTAGAATTATGTGGATGCTTTGATGGAAGTAGATGTAGATTGTAAAGTGTAGATCATTTACACTAAGAATGCTTACTATTTATAGGATTTCCCAAGGTGTAGAGTGTGAGTTTAGATAACCATAGTCAAAGCATGGTTAATGTGTCCCCTTTCAGTGGACAAGATTGATTCTTAAGATTGAGTGGTCAAGATAGAAAAGCCTTTTGGTGATCCATGTGCTTTCTTTCCTCTTCTCCCATTAGTTGATTGATTTTTCGTCATGCGGTGGTAGGTGAGATATATTAGGATTTAATTAATTCAAAAGAATTAATTACTTTAGCCATGATTGATTTATCGAATTGAATTTAATCAATTGATGAACTATTTATTGAATTTAATTAATCCAAAATGGATTGTATTGAATTGATGTTTGCTTTTGACCATTTTTAGGTGTATACAAAAACCTATAAACACAATTATGATAATATAGATAAAAAGATAACAAATTGATATGCTAGATCAAAGACAATAAATCAAATATCTAGATAACCCAAATAGTTACTCTCTGAATCCCACACTTTAAAAACTCGCTAGAATGAGAATAGGGAATAATATCCAAGTCGGTAGAGCTTTGTTGGTTGAAAACACTGGATGGTGTTGGATTGGTATGTGTAGGAAAAATAGTGGAAAGTAGCTTCATAGTGTGAGATATATTTTCATAATGCGGTAATAAGAGATAGTATAAGGGAGTTGTAGTCATCTCGATGTTGATGCAAGCCAAGAGGGGCATTAAACTACCAAAATTAGAAAGTGTAATTTACCAATGACCAACTTTACTTGTGGAAAGTTGTAAGATGTTTTCTTAAGTCACAAATGTCTCTATGCCACACACACATCCGAATTCCATCTAGACCCAATGTTCAAGAAACTAGGCATGATAGATGGAAAGGAAGGTTTGCAGACTAATGTTTGATTATTATCTTTGATTTATCTAATGACAGGACTAAGGTTTGAAATTGTACGCGATGCAATTTATGATGTTATTACATAGGGTGTAATTTATGACATTATTGTTTCATTCAAATTTTAGGGATGGTCATAGTAGGTTTGTACCATCTCACCTCGAACCTATCTTTTAATATATTCAAGTGTTCTCATTTTTTTATATAATGTAGATTTTGGATTTTGCCTCATTTGATGTTTATGATAGTTATTTTCCTTATTTCTAGTGTATAAGTCTATTGGTGATTATTTGGTTGCATATGTTGGATCTTGACTTTTTAAACACTACCAAACTTTCCACTTGGACAAGATACCACATAGACAGGCCAACCAAGTACTAATCATGATGATTGAGATCATGAAAAAGAAATACCAAACCAATTTCAAACTCAATTAGACCACCAATGTAGCAGGTTTGTAAAAGGACTTCTTTCTCCCAATCAACCTATTTCTCAATGATGCTTGGTTAGGCCTACAAGTATGCACACTTCAATAAAGAGACTCAAACTCCATCATTAAATGAAATAAAGTTCAATTGTGATTTATAACACCCCAAATAATCCAACAAAACACTAACTAACTAGCTTGGATGTAGTCCAATACTAGTTCCTTCATAACTAATATTAATTTGACATACTTTTAAATTGAATTATTGATCTAACTAGTCAAGCAATTCAAAAATGAAAGATATCAAGAATGTTCTATGGATCTATAATTACAAGGATTTGAGGCATGCTCGCAGTTTCTTTATGATCCTCAAATGACAACCTATAAGACAAGAATATGAAGCTATGATGTATAACGGAAAATTGTTGTAAATTGCTGTCCTAGATGATGAAAACAACTAAATTAAGATGCAATTATATATTCTAATAATACTTGAATGAATTCACAAGATGAAAACCAACGTTATGCCTTTTCTTCGATGATCATGGATGCACAATTGAGAATTATGCACTTTCTCTACATGAAGGTGGATGATAGTCTCCTCTTTGCACAAACTAGCATTATGTGGATGCTTTGATGGAAGTAAATGTAGATCATTTGCACTAAGAATGCTTAATTTCCCAAGGTGTAGGGTATGAGTTTAGATAACCATAGTCGAAGAATGGTTAATGTGTCCCCTTTGAGTGGACAAGATTAATTCTTAAGATTGAGTGGTCAAGATAGAAAAGCCTTTTGATGATCCATGTGCTTTCTTTCCTCTTCTCCCATTAGTTAATTGATGTTTAGTCACGTAGTGGTAGGTGAGAGATATTAGGATTTAATTAATTTAAAAGAATTAATTACTTTAGCCATGATTGATTTTTTGAATTGAATTTAAACAATTGATGAACTATATAATTAAATGATTAATTCAATTACCTAGTTATTTGATTTATTGAATTTAATTAATCCAAAATGGCTTGTATTGAATCGATGTTTGCTTTTGACTATTTTTAGGTGTATATAAAAACATATATACACAATTATGATAATATAGATAAACATAGATAAAAAATAACAAATTGATATGCTAGATTAAAGACAATAGATCCAATATCTAGATAACCCAAACAATTACCCTCTGAATCCCTCACATTAAAAACTCGCTAGAATGAGAATATGCAATAATATCCAAGTCGGTAGAGCTTTGTTGGTTGAAAATACAGGATGGTGTTGGATTGGTATGTGTAGGAAAAATGGTGGAAAGTAGCTTCATAGTGCAAGAGATATTTTCATAATGCAGTAATAAGAGATAGTATAAGGTTGTTGTAGTCATTTCGATGTTCGTGCAAAATTAGAGGGGAATTACACTACCAAAACTAGAAAGTGTAATTTCCCAATGACCAACTTTAATCGTGGAAAGTTGCAAGATGTCTCCTTAAGTAACATATGTCTCTATGTTGCTCACACATCCAAATTCCATATAGACGTTATGTTCAGGAAACTAGGCATGATAGATGACAAGGAAGGTTAGCAAACTAATTTTTGATTATTATCTTTGATTTATCTAATGAGGGGACTAAGGTTTGAAATTGCACGAGATGAAATTTATGATGTTATTACACAGGGTGCAATTTGACATTATTGTTTCATTCATATTTTTGGGATGGTCAAAGTAGGTTTGTACCATCTCACCTCAAACCTATATTTTTATATATTCAAGTGTTCTCATTTTTTTTTATATAATGTAGATTTTAGATTTGCCTTATTTGATGTTTATGATAGTTATTTTCCTTATTTTTAGTGTATAAGCATGTTGGTGATTATTTGGTCACATCTCTTGGATCTTGACTTTTTCAACACTACCAAACTTTTTGCTTGGCCAATATACCACATAGATAAGCCAACTAAGTACTAATCATGAATATTTAGATAAGGAAAAAGGAATACCAAACTAATTTCAAACTCAATTAGGCCACCAATATAGCAGGTTTGTAAAAGGGCTTCTTTCTCCCAATCAACCTATTTCTCTATGATGCTTGGTTAGGCCTACAAGAATGAACCCTTCAAGAAAGAGACTCAAAATCCATCATTAAATGAAATAAAGTTCAATTGTGATTTATAACACCTCAAATTATCCAACAAAACACAAACTACTTGACTTGGATGTAGTCCAATACTAGTTTCTTCACAACTAGGCTTAATTCGACATACTTTGAAATTGAATGATTGATCTAACTATTTAAGCAATTCAAAAATGAAAGCAATCAAGAATGTTCTATCGATCTCTATTTACAAGGATTTGGGGTAAGCTCTTAGTTTGTTTATGATCCTCAAATGAAAGCCTATAAGGAAAGAATACAAAGCTATGATGTATGATGCAAAATTGATGTGAATTGCTATCCTAGATGATGAAAACAACTAAATTAAGATGCAATTATATATTCTAATAATGCTTGAATGTATTCAAAATATGAAAACCATCATTATGGATTTTCTTCCATGATCATGGATGCACAATTGAGAATTATGAACTTTCTCTACATGAAGGTGGATGACAGTCTCCTCTTTGCACAAACTAGTATTATGTGGATGCTTTTATGGAAGTAGATGTAGATTGTAAAATGTAGATCATTTGCACTAAGAATTCTTACTATTTATAAGATTTCCCAGGGTGTAGGGTATGAGTTTAGATAAACATAGTCAAAGCATGGTTAATGTATCCCTTTTGAGTGGAGAAGATTGATTCTTAAGATTGAGTGGTCAAGATAGAAAATCCTTTTGATGATCATGTGTTTTCTTTCCTCTTCTCCCATTATTTGATAGATTTTTTGTCATGTAGTGGTAGGTGAGAGATATTAGGATTTAATTAATTCAAAAGAATTAATTACTTTAGCCATGATTGATTTATTGAATTGAATTTAATCAATTGATGAACTATATAATTAAATGATTAATTCAATTACCTAGGTATTTGATTTATTGATTTTAAATAATCCAAAATGGCTTGTATTGAATTGATGTTTGCCTATGACCATTTTTAGGTGTATACAAAAACCTATACGCACAATTATGATAATATAGATAAACGTAGATAAAATATAACAAATTGATATGCTAGATTAAAGACAATAAATCCAACATCTAGATAACCCAAAGAGTATCCCACACATTAAAAACTCGCTAGAATGAGAATATACAATAATATCCAAGTCGATAGAGCTTTGTTGGTTGAAAATACTGGATGGTGTTGGATTGGTATGTGTAGGAAAAATGGTGGAAAGTAGCTTCATAGTGTGAGAGATATTTTCATAATGCGGTAATAAGAGATAGTACAAGGGAGTTGTAGTCATCTTGATGTTGGTGCAAGCCTAGAGGGTATTACACTACAAAAATTAGAGAGTGGAATTTCCCAATGACCAAATTTACTTGTGGAAAGTTGCAAGATGTTTCCTTAAGTCGTAGATGTCTCTATGCTGCACACACATCCAAATTCCATCTAGACCTAATGTTCAGGAAACTAGGCATGATAGACGACAAGGAAGGTTTGGAAACTAATGTTTGATTATTATATTTTATTTATCTAATGAGGGGAATAAGGTTTGAAATTGCACGAGGTGCAATTTATGATATTATTACACGAGGTGCAATTAATGACATTGTTGTTTCATTCATATTTTAGTGATGATCATAGTAGGTTTGTACCATCTCACCTCAAACCTATCTTTTTATATATTCAAGTATTCTCATTTGTTTATATATTTTTGATTTTGCCTCATTTTATGTTTATGATAGTTATTTTCCTTATTTATACTATATAAGTCTATTAGTGATTATTTGGTTGCATCTCTTGGATCTTGATTATTTGGTTGCATCTACTTGGCCAAGATACCACATAAACAAGTCAAATAAGTACTAATCATGATTATTTAGGTCAGGAAAAAGGAGTACAAAACCAATTTCAAACTCAATTAGGCCACCAATGTAGCATGTTTGTTAAAGGACTTCTTTCTCCCAGTCAACCTATTGCTCAATGATGCTTGGTTAGGCCTACAAGCATGCACCCTTCAAGAAAGAGACTCAAAATCTATCATTAAATGAAATAAAGTTCAATTATGATTTAAAACACCCCAAATTATCCAAAAAAACACAAACTAACTGGCTTGGATGTAGTCCAATACTAGTTCCTTCACAACTAGGCTAGATTCCTAGTTTCCCTCAAAGACTGGTTTCTTGAGCATAAATATTTATACGGATGAAATATGAACAAAATAGAGAGATTTTTAGGTACCAATTAATATTTTATATAACATATCCAAAAAATTTCTAGGGCTGTTTTGGAGAAATACACCAAATAATTGACAAGTAATCAGATTTTAACCCCAATTAGCCCTCTTTGCCAAAGCAAGTATATCACATTCTCACACCAACTTATCAATTTTGGTTCTTGAGGATTATTTATGTGTAAAATAGTCTGAATATGACACTCCTTGAGTTTGGGGTGATTACAAAGTCCCCTCATTTCAAAACCCTCACTCTAGCTAGTTAATTCAAGCAAGAAACCTAGGAAATTCACACTTGGGCTTCCTCAAATTCAATCCAAACACCTTTTTTTTTTGCTCTGAAACAAACAAAATCACTTAGGATACCCTATAACCCTTCTATTTTCTGATTTTTAGATTTTTCTAACGATGTCTTATGCCTCAAATCACCAATTTGGCTTATGAACCCTTCAAAGCTTAGGTTAGCAAACTATTTTTACAAAATCGCTCTAACTTTGTCCAAAATCGATGAAATTTGATCAATCTAGATGAAATTAAAGAAGATTTGATGCACTATCAAATATGCTTGGTTTCATACAATTATCTGACCTTACATGTCCGTATAGAATGTTGATACCATAAAAAACATAGGAAAATGACATAGAATATAGTTTGTTTTATTAGATTTCATCCAATATTTCTTCAACGACCCTAACTAAAAGGTTTGTGATGCTTTTAAACATGATTTCACTTAATTCCAACTGTCCATAACAACTATTTGAATACATGATTGTCCAACTTCTTCACAAGGCACAAAATGACAAAATTGCAATGCAACATTTTGCAACATTATGCCAACTTTTACAAAACTTAATAAAACTGGCCCTACGTAACTCAAACATATAAAAATTGGTCTAAATAGACCTTATTACACATATGACTACATAAAACAACACTAGACTCAAAAAATGCATATCTTAGACCTAATATGACAAGGTCCTCCTACACCACATAATTACATACAAACTTTTAATGTTTTGTAACCTAAGATCCTACTTTCTAACACCTAAGATTTTGCATTCTAATTCAAAAGAAGTAGAAGAATATTTTAAAAATTTGTATCAATTCATTTCAGATACGATTGGTTTGTCTAATGTATGATCAATTTCTCTCATTTTTCCAAAGCATTGAAGAGGTAAACCATTTAGTATTCTTTCTTTTCTAGTGTTGCATGCACAAATAAAACTGCTGTCTTTTATATATTTTGCACATTAAATTTATGCTTTTTCCTTTGTTCTTTCTTTCTTTCTTCCATTCAAATAATCTTACATAGTATTTTGTATGAGCTAAACTATATTCTCTTGAGAATTTCCCGTCTTAACAATTTCTCCATGTGTTACGAATATTTATCATTGTCCATTGGGTGAGTCACATTTAATTTAGAAAAGTGTCACAACAAAGAATCTATTTACCAGCACACGTACAACACACAAAATAAAAATTTATGATTTCTTAAAATATTACAAAATAATACATTTTAAAAATTAGTAATAATGAGCTTGAAGAGCTATCGAATGACTAATAGACAGGTATTTATAGTCATGTACACTAAGTAGTATATATTATAATAACTTTTAAAAATCTATCAAATGAATGATAGACAAATGTTTATAGCCTTGTCCACCAAGTAGTACATATGATAAATTTGAAATAAATAAATATCCACTGTTAAATAATGAGATTACGGGAGAGGGGTCAACAATCATATTGGCTAGCTTTGTAATCATATAGTGGTTACATGGAATAGTACATGTGCTCTATTTTCTTTAGAAATGTGAAACAACTTCTTACTATAACTAAAGTTTGATGGTGTGACTCATCAAGCAAATTGCCACATCTACTAAGAAGTATATGTAAAATGACTTTTTAAAGATTGACCAAAACTTAATCATGGAATCCCGAGTAGTTGAACGAAATTAAATATTTTTGTAACAATATCATATTTTTATTTAAAAGTAACTTATATAAAATCTAAATGATCTCAATGTCTTTGGTAACCATAAATCTTGTTATATCCAACCTTTATAACCAAAACAAATGACTCAATAATTGAACACAAAAATATTATGTCTTGTAAAAAAGAAAAATATTTGTTAAAAGTGAGCTTATTCAAGTTTAAATGACCATAAAACTTTTTGAAAATCCTTCATATTCTATGGTAAACTGTAGGTGTTTATTGTGCTCACTTTTTATATATGTGTTCTACAACAATTTCTAATATGAAGCACTCCAATGTTTTTACATCACACTCCAATAGTTGAAAAAACATGAATATTGTTTTTTTGGCATAACAACAACTCTTGTTTTAAGGAGCATCTTATTTTATAAATGGCTCACTTACACAAGATATTTATGATATTTTATTTGAAATGAACTTTTATTTATTTATTTCACTTGTTAATGAATGCATTTTATTTTTTTAATATGACATTCATAGGTTCTTATTTAATCATGTATGGGTCCATGTTGACCAACATTTGTTTATTTTTTAATTTACATGTAGACTATTTATTGACAATATATAGCATAAATATGTTCTATGATTAAATCCTATACCTACAATTAATATATATCAAACAATAGGACCCTACCCAACTATTGACCTCTCTCCCATATAATATTTGTATATTTTGATAATTTGATACCACCTTACCTTATTATTAATAAATATAAATATTTTATTAACTTAATAATATATATAGTTTGATACCATCTTTCCTTCACACACACACACACACACACACACACACACACACACACACACACACACACACACACACACACACACACACACACACACACACACACACACACACACACACACACACACACACACACACACA
>MU226747.1:3583688-3606507 GCA_018584345.1 Thuja plicata
GGTGTTCCTCACATGGGGTTTTGTCCTTCTCATACTTCTTTGAGAGTTCTTTTATGTATTCATCTCTCTTTTTGGGGGAGGGTTTTTCCCATGAGGTTTTCCCTCTTTCTCTGCTTTATGGGATATTGCATTGTTTTTCATATTGTACATGGGTACCTAACATGGTCTAGTAGCCATAACCCATCTTGCATTGTCATCTAGCATTGTGAGTTTAAGTGCATTCCCCTAAGTTGCACTTAAGGGGGGTGTTGGTGTAATTAAATATTTATAATTATACTTAACTTAAGCTTACTTAGGATAATGCATTTACATATTAGTTTCCATGTAGACACATAGGAGTTTGCATTTCATTTTAGCACATGGTGTAGGAGAAATTCCACTTTAGGTGGTGATAGTTGTTATCCCATTCCAATTTATGTGTGAGATCCACCTTTAGTGCTCTTATCACAATATCGGATCCTCTCATTGTTGCACATGTTTGCACATACTTCATTGTACAATGGAGGATGATCCACCTTTGGTGGACATGTAATTCCACCTAGTGTGGTTGATATCTTATCACCTCCTTATCATGTAGTCTTATTTCAATGCCAATATATTCAGGCACTCCTACTTTGTATTTATCTAATATTATTATTATTATTATTTGATCATTATTGAATTAATCAATTGATCATATCATATTTATCTCTCTTGTGCTATCTATTGAGATTCTAGATCTTGGCATTTTTATTATTTTCCTTAGGAAAATTCTTATAGCAACCCATGTGAATATGACTGCCTTTGGCAAACACATTTTGTTCCAACATAAATGAAGAGGAAGATCAAAGACTAGATTTATTTGTTTTTTGTTTAGATGGTTATAACCTTATTTGACATTATATTCTCTCTATATTAGTCCATCCTTTTCATTATTAACATATATTTTTTGTTGTTGTAGTAACTATTTTAGTTTTTCTAGTTCTTTTCCAGGGGATTTCTGGGTTATTGATTAGTTTCTAGCTCCAGCTTAGTGCTGGATCCCCGCTTGTAACTATTATATGTAATATTTTACATCCTCCCCCATTGATTTTCAAGAATTTCCTTTGCTTTTCTATTGGGTAACAACTTATCAATCGTTGTTTTTCCACCCCATGAGTAAGTGCTTGATCTCCTTTTCCTATATCCCATGTGAGATGGTCTATTATGGATTCCCTTACATTCAAAGATGAAGCTCCATACTCTTGATTCTTTTTGGGGGTAGCAGTTCTAAATATGCCCATTGGGTCATTCCCATTAAGATATTTATGGTTTAGAATCTTTACCCATCTTAAATGGGATTATTTGTACATCTTCCATACTAATTTAGCCCCAAGGGCTATGCTTTGGAGATCTATATTTCTAAATCCTAATCCTCCCTCACTTTTAATTTTTCATATTTTATCCCAAGAAATCATAGAAAGTTTCTTTCTGTACGCCTCTTCAAATTCATGGTTCCTTCGCTTTCCAACGACGAGTGTTAGTAGCACCTGTTTGCAATGGGAAAATCAATACAAAAACTGCTAATGATGAAAACTTAAACGTATTCAATAAAATATACAAACAAATAAGAGAAAACAAATGAATGCAAACCCAAATTGCTTGAAGCTTCTATTGTCTCTCTCTACTCCTTCCGAAACGCTATTTTTGATGCTCAGTATTGGTGTGGGCAGCGTCTATGACTTGAGAAGTGTCAAGAATTTGATAATTGAATGGCTTTGTGATCGCAAGATGGCTTGAATGCTATAACCAAATTGACGGAGTAATGGTGCATGAGAGCTTGAAATCCTGGATCTTTCAAATTGGTATGAAGGGTTTATTATATAGGAATTGATGATGATATGAATGGTTGAGATCAATCCCAGAGATAGGGAGATGAACAGTTGAGATTAAAGGGAACTGGAGAAGCCATCAGTAAACTCCACCTCTTCAACTAGGAGAGAGGAGATAAATTTTGGATAACTGAAGAGCTAATTGTGAGTTGCCTTTTAGAATTGAAGAGGTGGGTGGAGTTACCCATGTGAACTAGAGAGATGGGTGGAGTTACCCATGTGAATTGGAGAGATGGGTGGAGTAACCCTTGTGATTTGATTAAGGATCATCTCTTTGAAAATAAATAAATATTTCATTCATTTATGTAATTAAAGTTTTCAACATGTGAGATAATTGAATTCTTTTTGATTTAGAATTGCTTTATTGAATGAAATTAAATCAATTTAATTGGAAGAATTTAATTAGTAAGTTTAAATATTTCAATTTAAACTATAGGAAATTGAATTTAATTAATTAATTATTGGTAATTAATCAATTAAGGTTAATTAATTAAATAAAATTAATTATTTAATTAATTTTGGGAATTTGATTAGATGATTTGGGGAATGAATTTAGAGGAAAATAGATGATTAATTAACGGTTAAAAAACCATTAATTAATAGATGAAAATTAGTGTTTTTAATGTAAAGTCGCAAGCCTGTCCATTTTAGGGTGTCTACGTTTGCCCCTCTTTGATGCAATGTGACTTGTTGCAGTGTGTTAAAGATTATATGATTTTGATCCCGCCCCAGCTTACCCTGATGATAGTAGGTGTATTTATGCCCCCTCAACAAATTTGAGCAAAAAGTCATGACATGAGCGTTAATTTGTTGAAACTACAATTTGTGAATCTAGGTAGCTGATTGATCTTGAAAATGTTGCATTATGCCCATGATATTGACTATTGAAGTTTCCATTTCCGAGGATCGGAAAGAAAATTTTGAAGTCCTAGAGGAATTAGGGTTTTTTTTGAAATCCCTTTAAGTAGTCGAGAGAGCCCTTCATTTGTCATTTTACCTTCTGGGAGCTCTGGAAATCTTGGTGAGTTTGCTCTTTGTTTTCTTTGTTTTTCTTCCTATTTTCGTGCGATGGTGGGCTTACCTAGAGTCACCCACATTTCTGGCTAAGTCTGGACGTATCAGAGGCCAGCTGGTGTAGGAAGTCCATTGAGTGTCCTTGCCTCACTTTCATTAATGCATTTATTTCTTTTTTTTGAAAAACTTTTGTTTTATGTCCAGTCGCAAATGTTGCCGCAATCGTTTGCTATTTTTCCGCAATTGCCGACTATTAACCGCAATTGATAAGTGGTCCGCAATTGCCGGTTTGAATGCCACAATTGCTATTTGATTGCCGCATTTGCATGTTATGTTCCACAATTGGTTAAAAGTTTCGCAATGGAAGTGTTTTTTGCCGCGATTGCTTGCATTGTTTCGCATTTGATTTGTATTGTCTCATTTATGTTTTTGATGAATTCTGGCACTTGTTTGTTTCATTTGGTACTGATAAATTTATGATTTTTCCTACTTGCAGTTCACTGGGAGGATTCTGTGTTTCCGAGAGTCAAGACTGTCGGGAGTTGTTTACAGATTCCAGCTGTCTGAGGACGAGAGGTTAGTTCTTAGGGAGTTAGGATTATACTGGGTATGCTATATGCCAGAGATTATGACCAACATGGGTCTGATCTTGGATCTTATAGAGCAATGGCATTCTGAGACATGCACTTTTTGGTTACCCATTGGAGAGTGTATTGTTACTTTGGAGGATGTTTACCGCATTCTCCAGCTTCCAATTCAGGGTGCGCTTGTCGAGTATGCCAGCCTACCTGGCATTGTAGCTTTGACTAAGTTATCTAGATTACCCCATGATCAGCTAGGTATGTCTAGCTCGTATGATATCCCATGGTATCGATTTGGCATGGGCCTTGATAGACTGTCTACTTTATTAGGTATCTTGATATGTGGCATCTTATGCCCTAATCGATGCTAGCGCGAGTTCTCTATTGGCTTCTATGCTTTGTTGCAGAGTATGGTTTGTGATCATATTGTATTTGCATGGGGGCCATGCATGTTAGCCCACATGCACTTTCATATGTTTTACGCGGCTTACCTTAATGGTAACTCACTCAGCTATGGTGCTACCCTTCTTCAGATATGGGCGTGGGAGCACATTGTTGAATGTCGACCCGTGGGTACTCGTGATCTACCTCCGGACATGCCCTATGTCTTTATGTATGATGGAGCCATTGTTCAAACTCACATGGGTCATTTGATGTACTGGAATCAACAGTTAGATACGATGCCATATTTTATTTAGAGACCGTATAGAGAGTACCCCGTGTGGGTTGGAGAGGATTTTCATCTCCCATTTTGTCATCAGCGGAGATTTTTGATTGGGCATGTCACACGCCATGTTCACATGATTGATTTCCACAACATCGACGGGGTGTTGCAGCAGTTTGAAGAGCGACAGTATGTGTATGACTCTTATGCCTATTTTGCATGTAGATCGAGGGATGTGGGACTATGGGGTGCTATTGTTTCACTTGATACTGCGTGGACCAAGTTTGTAGGTTTACTTCCTGTTCCTTGGACATGGCGATCAACCACTGTAGATGCAGGTATATGTTTGTGCTATGAATTTTTTAGTGTCATTAATGCTTCTCTTAGGCTATTTTCTCTATGATACTTGTTGTTTTTTCTGATGTGGTACTGATATTTGACTTTGATCATTTTGTAGGCACATCTCCACAATATGATTCTTTGTGGGTACAGACTTGTCCTATTTTGCTTATTGATGTTTCATGACCCATTTCTAGCACTATCATGAGGAGGCTTCGACAGTTACAGTGGGGTAGGGGTGGGCGAGACGGAGGGAGAGATGGGGACTGAGGTAGATGGAGAGATGGTGGCTGAGATCGAGGGAGAGATGGGGGCCGAGGTGGGGGTGATGATGGAGATGATCTTGGGCCTGGGGGAGATGGGAGGAGGGTGAGGACTAGGGGAGGTCATGGGATTGGGGGTTCGATAGGGCCGAGTGTTTTCCTTCAGGAGGAGGAGGTGTTGGAGGAGGATGCCCCTCAGTTGGTTAGGAGGGTGAGGCCATGGAAAACCACTGTTCTATAGCCTAGGGTAGAGGAGAAAGTGGCATAGGAGCCAGAGATGGAGGACATGGATGTAGAGGTGGACGCGAGCAACACAGGCTTGGAGAGTGATAATGACAACACTGTTAGTAGTACCAGTGAGAGTGAGAGTAGTGATGATTGTCAGATTGTGCGGGCTACTGGAGAATAGGGCCTAGGTAGTGGAGATATGGAGGGTTTGATGGATGTGGATATGGGGGGATGGATGAGGATCCCTCAGAGTTAGAGTGACTTACTCAACAGGTACAAGACTTACAGGCTAGACTTGCTTCTTCGGATGCGCGTGCCACTGCTTTGGAGGATAGGGTCTTAACAGCTCATGAGAGAGAGCAACAGGCTCATTCGGAGGTTAGATCCTTCATTGATAGTGTACATGATGCTTCTCATCAGGATGTATTGGACTGATATTATAGATACAGGCATGATTTCTAGAGAGAGATTGATTACTAGTGGCGCCACTATGAGTGTGCAGTTCCTTCAGATCAGCGGATTCCCAGCTACACTCCCTCCCAGAGATCCAGTAGATCGCAGAGATCATAGAGAAGTGGGATTGGTGCTCCAGATCCACCACATAGGAGTGCCCCTAGTTTTCCTCCCCCTCGTCCACCTAGCGACGAGGCTTGGGGTAGCACATGCTGATTTGATTATATCTTTTATACTCTGATTCACCATTTTTGTAGCGATGTAGCTTTGATGTATCTGATATTGTACTGAACATTGTATCTTGGCACACTGATATTTATTGGATATATATGTTGATCACTTTCTTGTGTTCAGACTTGTGACCATTCATTGTACTTAGATATTTTGATTTATATGAGATGCAACTAGTGATTAAATATGACGTGAAATTGTTTACTTGCTATATGTATAGCTCTACATGATTTATGCTTAGATGATGTAATGTTTATGCAATGTGATTCTATTATGCAGACTTGGTGGATGATTTGCTTTTCCTATGATACTAACATGTGTATGTAGGGTGGTGGAAATGAAATGCATGTTTTATATGAGATGCTTATGGATGCATGTGATATGATTTACCATGTATGCAACTGCTTTTTTTTTTCATTTTTTTGGATGCACTTAAATAGAATGAATGCAATCTATTATGCACAAAATATCTGAGTAATGCATGTGTTAGTTAGAAGATAGTTAGTGGAAATGTGTTCTCTGGGATTTGATTTAATAGTTATGGAATGATAGAAAGGTTTTTTTTTAATAGATATGAATTGATAGAATGGATGAGTGACCCAAGTCACTGTCGCGTGTCAAATTTTTTGTCATCATTGCATATTTTTATGAAATCTCGAAGAGTGTCTAATGCATCCAGATCACATACCATCTAGATACTGCCATGACCTCTTGATAACTGGAAGGAGTAGAGAGATTGAATAGAAAGAGAACTTAGTGCACCCAAATATTGACCATCTGGGTTCAACTATGTTCCTTGTTTGAAAAGAAAGAGAGCCAAAAGCACCCAGATATTGACCATCTGGATACCACTTTTCCCTTTGAATAAACCAAACAAAAGAAAAAATAAAACCAAGATATAACTCCAACGTACCTAGAGTCCATCTGGATAGCACCGTGAGCTCTTGATTTTGAAAAGAAAGACCAAAAAACTAGGATAGAATTCCAATACACCCAGAGTCCATCTGGATAACACTGTGAACTCTTGATTTTAAGAAGAAAGCCCATAAAAACCAAGATAGAAATCCAATGCACCCAGATTCCATCTGGATATCGCTATGATTCTATTGGTAAATAAACAAGCATATAACAGAGAAGGAATGTCCAGTTATTTCCCAGGGTTAAGCTCAGACCGTGGAACTGTGTTGCTGCCAGATAAGTGACAACGCCTACCACATTTATCCTAAATCATCATGGCCCCAGAATCGAAGTGAACATTCAACAGAAAGAAATCAAAGAAAATAAGTCATGATCCATCATAGCTACTCTCCTCACTTGGTGGATCTTGGAGTAGCATAAGAACATAACTGTGAAATATAGACTGACATCTAACCGACTGACTAACCTAGTCAACATTTTGATTGTTCCTTGATTCAGTTTGATTCTCTTGATTGGATCGACTCTCTTGATAGGCTTGATTGGCTTGATTGCTTTGATTGTGTCTAGTTTCAGTTAATAGATGACTCATATAAGACTGAACTGTCTGGTTTTGAGCGTATCCATCACTGTGTAAGACAATTGATATTTGTTTGATTGATTTTGATCATTTTTGGTGGTTGATCAAGTTGTGTCAGATGGGCCCAATGCTGATTCACAAAGCTCATGGTTGTGACATTTGATAGATTGGCTTGGTCGGCAGTTTGCTTGCTGATAGATTGATAAAGTTGTGTCATATGGGCCCAATGCTGATTTGTAAAGCTCATGGTTTTGGCATTGATTGACTTGGCGTGATCTCCCTTTGCTTTGTTGATAACCGAGTTGGTTTTATTGCTTGGGATTTTGCAATTTTTTTGATTGTTTTTATGAAGATTAATTTTTTTCAGGGCATTTTGATCTTTTTTTTTTTTTTAGGATTTTATGATGAGTTTTCTGATTTTTTGGGGATTTTTCAGGACATTAGAATCGCCCCCTAGTCTGGTGGACTAGTACTAACCATGGATAAGTGTTGGTTCTCAGAGGGGATTGTGCTTTTGGATATAGCTTGGGTAGTTAGTCTTGCATTTGAAGTGTGCTCAAGATTTTGATCTTGGAGTTCATTGATGGTGAAGCTAGATTTGAACACTTGGCACCTGTTTTCCAGGTTTTCACCAAGGTACCTACTCAATAGCACCTGTTTGCCAGGTTTTCACTGAGAGAGATATTTTGTTTCTCTTTACTTTTTTTTCTTTTTTTTCTTTTTTGTTGTTTTCGCCAAGGTGCATGTTTGCCAGGTTTTCACCAAGGTAACATTTTGTATTTTTTGATTTTTTGTTGTCACCAAGGCGTGTTTGCCAGGTTTTCACCAAGGTAACCTTTTGTATTTTGTGATTTTTTTGGTATTTTCTGGATATGTAGATAGTTACCTTAACCATTGAGACCTCAAGTATAGAATCTCTTGAGGTGCATTTTGTTTATGTATCTAGGAGATGATCTCCTTTTGGTGTTTTCAGTTGGTATGCCCCACTCTGGGTAGAGTTGACAATGACATATGGTCCTAGCCAGTTAGGCTCAAACTTTCCTGGTTTCACTCACTCTGCTTGGTTATTTTGATTTTCCATGAGGACAAGGTCTCCTACCTCAAATGTTCATGGCCTCACCTTCTTGTGATAATTCCTTCTAAGGCAAATCTAATAGCCTTGTAAGTGGTTGAATGCATTTTTTCTACTTTCGTCTAGTAGTTCCAGTTCATTGAGCCTTGCTACTCTGTAGTCTTCATTTGAAATGATGTTCTTTAATGATATATGTAGGGATGAGATTTCCACTTTGAGAGGTAAAAATCCCTCCGATCCATATACTAGGGAGAAAGGAGTGGCTCCTGTAGGTGTTCTTACGCTAGTTCTGTATGCCCATAATGCAGGACTAAGTTGTAAATGCCAGTCTCGCACTGATTCATTAACTATTTTCTTTGAGATTTTCAAAATGGTTTGGTTTGTCGCTTCAGCTTGGCCATTCCCTTGAGGATAATAGAATGAATATAACCCTGGTTTGATTTGGAACCGTTAACATAGCTCTTCACCATCTTTGTTTTGGAAAGGTGTATCGTGATCTGTCAGGATGGTTTGAGGAATTCCATATCTACAGATGTTATGGTTGAGTATGAACATTGAGATCTGCTTTCCAGTTATGTAAGTGAGGGGAATTGCTTCCACCCACTTAGTGAAGTAATCTATTGTTGTTATGATGTATTTGTGTCCATTAGCTAAAAATGGTGTAATATTTTCCACTAGGTCAAATCCCCACATAGAAAATGGTAATTGTGAAGTGATAGGATTTAGTTCTTGGGCTGCTGCATGGATGAGGTCTCCATGAATCTAAAATTTCCAACACCTTTGTAGATACTTGTTTGCATTTGTCTCTATTGTTGGCCATTAGTATCTCATGTGGATAATATTTTTAGCTAAGCTTTTTCCACCTCCATGGGTTCCACAAATTCCTTCATGTACCACGTACATATCTCTCTAGGATTCTGTGGAAGTGAGACATCATAATAGCATTTTGTCTAGACTTCATCTATATAGAGTAGTTGTGAGAATGGTTTACCTAGAGGCTTGGCGAATGAGAGATTTTTTCTGGTTCCTAGACAAGTTGGGAGGTAAGACACTAGTTTGGAGGTAATTATACACATCATGGTACCATGGGGTTTTAGGACCAACAAGGAAACACACTGATTCTGTGATTGGTGCTTGATGTGATGGTATCATGAGTTATCCACTAGAAACTAGAATCTAGTTTCATTGCCTGGCATATCGATTAGTGATTCTATGGTAGCCATCACATCTGTAGCTTTGTTTTGAGTCCTTTGTTATTTCTCAAAAAAGATGTATTGGAACTTTGTGCGCAACATGTCCATCTTTTCTGTGTATGGTATTAGCTTCTCATCTGTTGTCATATAGTCATTGTTGACTTGGCTAATGACCAACTGTGAATCTCTATAGACCTTAAGGTTCTTTATTCTCCATTGAATTGCCGTCTTTACTCTGATGATGAGAGCTTTGTACTCTGCTATGTTGTTGGTGCATGGGAAGTTGAGTCTAAAATATTTGGGTATTGAATCATTGTTTGGAGTGACAAATACTATCCCTACTCCTGCACCATGGTTTGTGCATGACCCATCAAAGTATAATTGCCATATCTCTATAGCCAGTTGTAGTGTAAGAATAGACTCATCTGGAAATTTAGATAGGATAGGCTGATGATCCTGAATAGGTGCCTCTGCTAATTGATCCACAATCACTTTCCCTTTTATGGCTTTTCTATCTATGTACTCAATATCAAACTCACTTAAGATCATTACCCACTTTGCAAGTCATCCAGTGAGTGCTGCTTTGCTTAGTAAATATTTTAGAGGATCAATATGCGCTATGAGCTTAGTTTGATGGCTCAACATGTAATGCCTTAGCTTCTGAGAAGCAAAGACTACCGCTAAAAATGACTTGTCAATTAGCATATAGTTGAGCTCATATCCTACCAATGTTCGACTAAGATAGTAGATGGCTCTCTCCTTACCTTGGTCATCATGTTGTGCTAGGAGCACTCTTAAGGTCGTTTTAGTTGCTGAGATGTATAGAAGTAGTGATCGGCCTTGAACTGGTGGCACTAATAGGGGAGAATTGAGTAGATAGTCCTTGAATGTTTGGAACACTTCTTCCCACTATTCTGTCCACATAAAATTTACGTCCTTGTGTAGTAGATGCTGAAATGGGTGACACTTGTCTGCTAGTTGAGCTATGAATTGCCTGATTGATTGGAGCCTACCCTATAAAACCCTTAGTTGCCTTAGGTTAGTTGGTGGTGGCATGTCCAGTATTGCTTTTAATTTTGCTGGGTTGACCTCTATGCCTCGATGGGACACATGAATCCCAAGAGCTTCCCTGTTGTGACCCCGAATGCACATTTCTTTGGATTTAAACAGACCTTGTATTCCTGCATTCTATCAAATATGGGTCCAAGTACTTGTAGATGATCTTTTCTAAGTGTTGACTTTGCAAGTATATCATCAACATAGTCCTCCATTATTTTGTGGATGATTTCATGGAAGATGGTTTTCATGGCTCTTTGATACGTTGCTCCCATGTTTTTTAGACCAAACGACATAACGTTCCAACAATATGTGCCCCAAGGACATGTGAAAGTCATTTTATGTTGGTCCTCTGGCGCAATAATTATTTGATTATACCTTGAAAAGCCATCCATGAGTGATAGCATTTGATGTTTGGCTGTTATATCTACTATCATATCATGTTAAGAAAAGGAAAATCATCCTTGGGACAAGATTTGTTAAGATCTCTAAAGTCTGTGCAAATTCAAATCTGACTATTGTGCTTTGTAACTGGTACCAGATTCAATATCTAGTCTGCATATGGGATCGGTCTTATGAACTTAGCATCTAGGAGGTTTTTCAATTCTTCCTTGACTAGTAATGTAACATGGGGGTGCATATTTCCCAGCTTCTGTTTGACAGGTTTGGCGATGGGTAGCAACAGGGGATGATGTAGCACAAGCTCTGGGTCCAATCCTAGAATGTCAAAGTAGGACCATGCAAAATTTATCTTCCTTTCCTTGAAGAAACTGATGAACTATTCTCTCTCCTTCAAGGTGAGTGATTTTGCTAAGTAAATGTTCTATGGGTTTTTATCATCACCCAAGTTGACTTCTTCTGTTTCTTCTGCTAATAATGCTGAATTTTCCTCTTTCAAGGGAAGGAGTTCCTGCTTTCCATCTTCTAGCGCCTCAGTGAGATTTTCACTAGAAGATACGTCTTATTTTGTCTTTTTATCATTTTTTGTTCTAGTAAGTGCCTTTCGATTTTCACTTACTGATGATTCTTTTTTTATTTTTCAATTGTTTTTGATGTCTAGAAAGAGGAGCTTCCTCCCCAAAGCATGTTGATCGGTCGAGGTCGATGGAAAAACCTACTTTATGGTCTACTGATGGTATTCCCTCTCTAAGTCCCATGAAATCTGTGATAGCCTCATCATTCTCAAAGATATCCATATCAGGTGGTCCTTGTTGATCCCACTCTATTAGTTCTGGGTGTACAAGACATAGGCCCTCGTGTTGGGTTGACTCTATTTGGTTGAAGGGGACTACAAAGATGGTTCCACCAAACCTAGAATATGATGTGGACATGCCACCTATTTAATTACTATCAATATGTTTATCGATACAGGGTTGGTCATCTATGGTTAATTGGTCGAACAGATCGTCAAGGTGTATCATGGTGGCTGACCAAGGGGAATAGTCTGGGTTTGAAGGTTCAGAGTCGTGAAGGGATCTCCACTCATACTCGTGGGAATCAGTTTCTCTATAACACTCATTGGATGTCTCACTTCCCTCGTTATTGTTGATTTCTTGGTTGAGGTTTATTCAAGATTGAGAGGTCCCCACTTCGGCATGCAACAATTGTTGTAGTGTGTTTCTTATCAAGATGTGTTCTGGGTTTTGCCCCCAGTGTAACTCTGCTATTTGTTCTTGATCAACTTGTATGTCTTGGGTGATAGGACTAGTTCTTTTTTTCCCATAGCCTAACCCTCTCTTGTTTCTTTGGGTTGGTGGGAGAGACAATTCCATTAAGCCTTGTTGTCTTGCCCCCAGACTAGTTGTAACATCATACCCAAATTTTTTCAGCATTGTATCGCTAGTTCCATAGTTTGATATGGTTAGGGGTTGTTGAAGTGTCTCTTGTGGATCTTGGTACAACCATGTATTGGTATTTGGATCAAATGGGTTCTCTTCTGCAATTTCTCCCCATCTAACAAAGGTTTTGGGTGGACACCTGAACAAAACATGCTTTGGGGTTTCAGTTGTAACAACTAGTTGTGGCATGCCATATGTTCTTAGGTTCTAAGGCATGTTTGTGATAGTGAAAGCTTCCTCGTAACTGTATTCACCACATCCCTTTTCAGTAATGTATATTTTTATCACTTTTCTTATGATATCTTTGGGAATTGAGTTTGATGCAGATGAGATGCTTTCCTCTTGGTTCAAGGGAACCTAGTTGTCAGTGTTGATTTGGACCGCATTACAGTATTAGAAAGGATTTGGATCTCTCTCAATGATGTTTTCTTCTACCTGGTGTGTGAACTTGATGCATTGATGGTATGTCAAGAAGGTACAAATTGCATCTCATGTATCCATGATATCCCTAGTAACATGTTGCATCCCAACTCAAGATCTAGGATTTAGAAGGGAGTGTTCTTGAAAACTGGACCAATCTAGACAGGTAGATTGATAATACCTTTAGAGGATCCTTCCTCTTCATCGTAAGCTCTGATATTGATCGTCCTTGTTACATCAATAATGGACTCTAAGTAGCCTAATTTATTGATTAACTTTAAAGTACAAATGTTTAATTCTGCCCCACCATGAACAAGGACTCTACAGATTGCGCTTTTATGGACTTGGACAAGCAAGTGTAAGGGATCATTATGCAAGGGTTTGTGCGGCGACATGTCACGATCTATGAATGTTGCATGTTTGTTGGATTCTATATGGTTAACCATCATTTGGAAGCTCTTAGGGGTTATGTCCCTTGGGACAACTACTTTTTGGAGGTCTTGGTCAAGTTCTTGTTTATACTGCGGAGATATGCGCAAGAGGTCAAACATGGAGATTTGGGTAGGCGTGCACTTTATCTGATCCACTAGGCTTGTCTGTGGATCTAAGATTTATTGAGGGTTGGCTGGTATAGTAGACAAGGAAGGTGCTCCTTTCAAGACAAATCTTGTATGATGCATGGTTACAACACATTTGTTACCTTGGTCTCTGATAGTGATCGTAGCCACATGGCTGTATGAAGGATTTAGGCAATTGATAGTGTTATCACTATTGGCATAAGTATAGTTGACATTTTTTGGCTATCCACCAGACCCGAAGGTTTTCCCTTCATTGTGATCATGAAATGTGTCATTGAATATCATATGATCAATTTTTCCTTTTGTTTGGGTAGTTGTCACGTCGATGACACCTATGTGAATCAGGTCTTGGATAACATGTTTCAATCGGTAACAATTGGGTGTTTTGTGTCCCTTCACCTGATAAAACTCATAGAAATCATTGTCATTGTACCACCTTGGCTCGATTGAACTGTGTTCATATTCCCTAATTTTTGGGAGAGTGATACTGTTAGATTGTATAAGCTTTCGTAAAGCTGATTCTATCGACTCTCTTAATGGTGTGAAGTCTTGTTGTTGTAATTACAACCGTGGTTTGCGTTGAGCCTGTTGCTGACTATTTGACACAATGACCGCTTGGATAGGGGGAGGTTGAGTTTGAGTGTATGCTTGTGGAGTGGGCACCATATTTTGTTGGTTGACCACATGTGCGTAGTTGACTATCTTCACATCAATGACACCATCGTTTGTGACATTTTTGTTTTTATTCCACCACTTAGATTTTTCTGTTGCAGTCTTGTTTTTATTCATTTGGGTAGGACCTGCAAGGAATCCTCATTTGACTAAGTTCTGCTCACAATGAACTCCTCGTTTGATGAGTTGTGTAAAGTTCAGAGCTAACTACAATTCTCTTGTGAATGACATGTCTAGAATTAGATTATTAACGAACATGAATATTAGGTCTTTCTTGGGTACATCATACATTATTCTGTTTGCAGTATTCCTCCATATCTATAGGAATGATAGAGATAATGATGATGTTTTAGCTGATGGGATCAAGATATTTTGAGTCTGAACTTTCAAACTAGCAATGTTTTAGACAATAATTGTGCTTTTCAAGAAGGGATGATCTTTAGTGTTTAGAGATTCACACAATGTTCTTCACATTTTTCTGGGATAGACATTGGTCTTTGACACAAAATGAAGAGTATTTTCAAGGTTTTAGGTCAAAACAAGTGTTAAAAAGTCTTTGATCAATTGCAGAAAACCTCCACCGAGTGCGGTAAAGTGATTGGTTGATTGCGATTATCTGTCACTAATTGTGGTAATAAACAGGTTAATTGTAGCAATAAAAAGGATGATTGCGGAAAATTTTTGTCAATTGCGGCAAACTTCCATCAATTGCGGCAAAATGCAGGCAATTGCGACAATGTGGAAACAGTCTCAAATAGACTCAAAGATAGGACTCACTGTCTGAAATTTTTTATTTTTCGGAACAAAGCTTCTGATTTGCAAGATAGTTTGATGTTGACAACCCTAGACTTTAACACGTTTGACTCGTTTTGACAGTTTGGATGTTTGTTTTTTATTTTGGAAACTAATCAAAGAACAAGCACAAAAGATAATGTGTTTTGAAGAATGCTGACTGACACGTGTATGTTCTACAACTTTTTCAAGTTTCAATGTTATCACAAGGTCTCAACAATGAAGAATCATATTTAATCTAAGTCAATGGCTTTAAAATAGAATATTATAGGCCCAATTCTTGAATGTTCATTAGCTCACACAATAATTGTCACACTACTAGGACACAAAGGTCCATGACGTAGGCACCCATGTTTTTTCCGTTTCCAGGTATTATTGCCATGGAATGAAGATCTCTTTCACTACACAAATATGTTGGAACACATATGTTGGGAATCTTAGGGGGAAATTCTGCAACCCCTTTCACTATAATAAGGTATCTATTCAGAGGTAGATCGGGTTGGCCTCTAATTTAACAAGGTTGTAGTAAGGGTCTATGGCATCTATCCAATTATTTTGTATGCGTGTAACTCACTTAAGAGCCTAGTTGACCAAACTGGATCCTTAGGGATATTCACCTGATCTAGACTATCATCAACACACCTCTCCTAAGCTTGGCTAGATAAGACAGAACTTTGGTTTGCACCTTGTTATATATCGATCGAAAGGATTACTAGTTTAAGGTTGTTCTCTGAGGAAGAAGCGCATTCCCCATATAGGCCTTTCTAAAAATTATAAACATGTTTAATCTAACAGATTGTGCAAGTGCACCCAAAACTCAAGACACAAGGTAAATTGTTTAAGCTTCAAAAGTTTGAAATGTGAACTAAGCTACACCACCATACAAGCACAAGTGTTCAGTTTTAAGCCCAAAAGTAGGTGTTGATTGCTTGTTCAATTTTAATGCACCAAATTGAGAGATTCTTTGCTTTTGTTCAATTTTAATCTCCATGTCAATTTTAAGCACCAAATTCCAAAATGTGATGTGTGAGATGTGTGACAAACACTGTTCTTTTTAAACCCAAATTGATAAGTGAATTCCTTTAAGTTTTATTTGTTTAAACAAGTTAGTATCAAAAGGACTTTTGCAAAATGAGAGTATGTGTAACTTTGAAACAATGAATGATACTCACCACCAACTTACCCTTTCTGTTCGTGGTAATTCGTCCAGCCCTGCATAGAAACATAAGAGGTATCATATTTTCAGACAGGTAGACAAAGAGTTAGGCCCTCATAATAAATTTTGTATGCGATTGCGGAAATGCACAGGCTATTGCGGTAAATAAATGGAAATTGTGGCATAAATTTGGAAATTGTGGCAAAGTACTTTCAGTTACGGTAATACACAGTCAATTACAATCTAGATCGATTTGTGGTGAAATGCTGTTGATTGCGGTAAAGTGAAAGAAAATAGAGACTCGAAAGATGACAAAAAAGAAATGCGAAAGCCTGCAATCAATTGCGGTATTAAACCAATCAATTACAACACTATTTCATCAATTGTGGTAAAATACCAGCAATTACAAAATTACACAGATATCGAGAAAATGATGAAAATTGAGGTCTTCAACTATACGACCGTGGCTAATTGATTCTGTCTGTCGTCTGCAAGAGATACTCGGGCTATTTCCTTGACGTTGGGTTCACCAAAACGTACGCCTCTTTGAATTTGTGGCTCCTTCGCTTTCCAATGATCAGGGTTAGTAGCATCGATTTGCAATGGGAAAATCAATACAAAAACTACTAATGATGAATACTTAAACGTAATCAATAAAATATACAACAAAATAAGAGAAAACAAATGAATGCAAACCCATATTGCTTGAAGCTTATATTGTCTCTCTCTACTCCTTTTGAAACACTATTTTTGATGCTCAGTATTGGTGTGGGCAACGACTATGACTTGAGAAGTGTCGAGAATTTGATAATTGAATGGCTTTGTTATCGCAATATGGCTTGAATGCTAGAACCAATCTGATGGAGTAATGGTGCATGAGAGCTTGAAATCCTGGATCCTTCAAATGGGTATGAAGGGTTTATTATATAGGAATTGAGGATGATATGAATAGTTGAGATCAATCCCAGAGATAGGTAGATGAATGGTTGAGATTAAAGGGAACTGGAGAAGTCATCAGTAAACTTCACCTCTTCAACTGGGAGAGAGGAGATAGAGTTTGGTTAACTGAAGAGCTAATTGTGAGTTGCCTTTTAAAACTGAAGAGGTGGGTGGAGTTACCCATGTGAACTGGAGAGATGGGTGGAGTAAACCATGTGATCTGATTAAGGATTATCTCTTTGAAAATAAATAAATATTTAATTCATTTATGTAATTAAAGTTTTCAACATGTGAGATAATTGAATTATTTTTGATTTAGAATTGCTTTATTGAATGAAATTAAATCAGTTTAATTGGAAGAATTTAATTAGTAAGTTTAAATATTTCAATTTAAACTATAGGAAATTGAATTTAATTAATTAATTATTGGTAATTAATCAATTAAGGTTAATTAATTAAATAAAATCAATTATTAATTAATTTTGGGAATTTGATTAGATGATTTGGGGATGAATTTAGAGGAAAATAGATGATTAATTAATGGTTAAAAAACCATTAATTAATAGATGAAAATTAGTGTTTTTAATGTAAAGTCACAAGCCTATCCATTTTAGGGTGTCTACACTTTCTTATAGTAGTTCCTTGCCAATATAATGATCTTTGCTTTTTTTGCCATTTTGTTCTTGACTCCTTTTGTTAGTGGAAGACAAGACATTTGATACAATAGGATTGCTGATAGTACTGATCTAATCATTTTGGGTCTTCCCACCATGGTGAGTCATTTCCCCTTCCATGAATATGCCTTCTTTCCTAATTTGGACAAGAAGTGGTTCCACAATCAGCTTGATCTTAATCCAGTATTTAAAGAAATACCTAGATCTTTTCTAGGCAATTCTCTTTTCCTGAAACCTATAAGCCATTGCATAATTCTATTTTCTTCATCTTGAAGAGGTGTTAAAGAGAATTGATCTTTTCTAGGCAATTCTCTTTTCCTGAATAATTGATCTAGATCTTTTCTAGGCAATTCTCTTTTCCTGAACCAATTTAGTATGTGTTTAAATTGTTTGGCCTCTTTAATGTCTGCTTCCACATATAACATGCTGTCATTTGTGAAATTTTGGTGGGTTAGAGGGGAAATTTCACTTGTCACCTCAATCCCTTTGAAAAGTCCTAATTTAAAATTTTAATTTATAGTTCTTCCTAGGGCTTCAACCATTATGATAAACAAAAAGGGGGAAATTGGATCTCCCTGCCTAAGTCCTCTAGAAATATGGAAGAATCCTTTTTTTTTCATTAACCAGATTCAAAAGTTAGGGAGTTTATATGCATTCAAAAATCAGGTTAATCCAATTCCTAGTGAAGCTGAAAGCTTCTAGGCATTTGCATACCAATCTCCCTTGTCATATGTCTTTTTAATATCTAGTTTTACGAACATGCTTGGTTTTTTATTTTTCTGTATTGAGTGAATGACTTCTTTGTTGGAATTATTGGAATGATGTACTGAGAGGGGAGGGGTGAATCAGTACCTCTAAAACTTTTTAGGTGGTTGACCCATTAACCTTTGTGTCATCAGATTTGTATATTCCTATCTATCTGTTTATCTTTCTTTATGTATGTGAAATCATAATATAATTTCTTTGCATGTGTAAACATTCAAGAAATGCACATGAAATTAAATAACACATTACACAAGATATGATATCATAGAAAACTCCTGTTAGGAAGTAAAAACTGCAGCGGGGATGTCTACCCACTAAAATTCACTATCTGCAGATAAGAAGGGAGCCGATTAAGGCTTATAATTTGATCACTTCTGATGATCTACCCTGTTAGGAGTATTATAGTGGAGACCTGTTAGGATCTACTTCATTTGAATCTTTAGGAACATCGTTAGGTGTGCACTCTGTTAAGAGATTTATCAAAGAACTGTTAAGTTCACCTTCTACAAAAGGATTTTTGATGTGATGCACTTGTTAGAATGCAACTACAATATAAATGTTGATCTGATAGTATATGCAATCTCTAATTGCTGATAATAGATCTTGTAAAGCTTACAATGTATATGTAATCACCTTGAGTGATTTGAATTATACCTTGTCTCTGCTCGTCGATAGCCTTGTCTGTGTTCTTGATAACTGATATAATCTATTTTTTTAACTTTGCATGAATTCTCTTTTTCTTAGATGCTCTCCATGGCTACAATCATTTTTCCAGTCATTTTTTTATTACAAATGATTGAACATCTATTTATACTAGTTTCTTGGTCTATTCTTGATTCACGCTTTTCAAATTAACTCTAGATCCTAGGTTTACAACTTGACCTTGATCTTTAGTTAGTTATGTTTTAGATTCATTAGGATACTTTAAAACATTTAAAATATTCTTGCTTGACCCTCAAGTAAAGTTTTAAAACAAATAAAAACTCTATAAATAGAATTACAATGTTTTATCTAACGTGTTAAGTCAGATCCACTTTTTGCGGGTTCTGTAACTGACTGTCGGTTCTGATGGTCGGGCTGCTCTATCAGTCTATCAGTTTTCTTTCATTATTTTCTCTGTTGGTTTTCTGCTCCATCGGTGTCCCTTAATTGAATTATTCATTGGGTTCCTACCTTTTCTTCTTTGTTGGCGATGTTCACAAAACTGTACCATCGGTAATGTCCTTTATGCTTTGTCATCAGTTGAACTCTTGTCAGTGTTCGTCGGGAAATTCTATACTTAGCATTTTCATGATAGACATTGTCATCTCGTTGGGTATGCTTGCTGTCCATTGGTTATGCCTATACTGATGACCTTTATCATGTTTTTCACTTTAAGTATACTAATGGAAAAACTTAATGTCATCAATCTCCCCCTTTGACATTAGTATCAAAAACTGATATGTGCAACATACTTGATGTATTAGTATGTACACCTATGTATACTTCTTCCTTAGTCATGAAATGACTCCCCCTATGCATATGCCGGTAAGTGTAAGTTTATGTACATATAATTGACTTCTCCTTTTTGTTTCCTTTTTTCTGATATATTGTACATATCTATCCTTGCTATACATACATTATACATATCCTTATCTCCTTTCTTCTAAAGTAGTATAATGTACATATGTACTATATATTCCTCCTTTTTTGATAATGAGGGCAAAGGTACTTACAACTTGTCAAAAATGTGAGAGTGTGAGGCTTTGATTTCCTCCATCATCTTCTCCCATCTCTCCTTCAAATTCTCAAGAGCCATGTGCTTAAGTGATATCCTTACATGCATGTCATAGATGCTGTCTACCACAGACAACTCCGGGGTGGCTATCAGATTTCTTGCATTTGTTATGTGTTGTTGTGGAGTGGCGAGGTTTGGCAAAATGTGAGCTTGTAGCTCGGTAACCTCATTTTTGAACTATGTCTCTGCATCCCATATCTCTTGTCTCAATCTATTTACCTCTATGATCTTTTCATGATGCAACTTTATTGTGTTTGCATCAGAGGTTAAACTTAGTGCACTAGCTATTAGATCTGAATCTAGTTGGGACAAATTTTCACTATTTTCTTTTGTGAAATTTTCCAGTGTGCACAATTTTTGAACTAAGGTAACAACTTTAGCAATCATAGGTTCTAATTGAATTGCTTATTCAGAGAGCTTTACCTTGTTCTCTACCACTTCTTGGCTGATCTTCTCAACTAATTTGTGTTGATATTTCATCTCTGCGTGTTCTTCGATTGCCTTCTTTGCATCTACATTTTGATTGGTGATGGCATTGGTAAGAACTACAATTTTCTCCATGAATGATATGCCATCTTCAACTTTTGTAGTAGGAACAAGTTGATGTAGTATGTCCCTAGCTTTATCAAGTGCTTGGGCCTCCCTATGTGCCTTTTTCATTTTCTCTTGTATTTCTTTTCTCTGACGTATCACTCCAAACTTTTGAAGTGCTTCAATATCTAAAGTAGATACATCCCACTTGGGTATCTCAATTACCTCATCAAGTGTTACTGCCAAGATGTCTTTCTTCATTACCTTCTTCTTCTTCTTCTTTGTTTGGGAGATAGATTGGTGTACTACCATTTGTAGACCTTGAGATTGGATCGATTTTGTAGGTGAAGGTCGAGAAGATGAAGCATCTTGTTGCTTCTATTCAGAGTCCACCGGTTGGTTTTGTGAAGATGTCTCTTCATTGGCCTTGGGTGTATCAACATATTTATCTTCCTTTTCTTTCATGCTCTCATCTTGCTTAACTTCTTTGCTCTTTTCTTTCTCTTCATCCTTTCTCAACGTTTCATTTGTTTTAGTATCTTCTCCTTTGTCTTTTTCAGTATACACCTTTTGCAGAGCATCGGTTGCATCCTTCATCTCTGTATCTGTATCTTTTTGAGTGTCTGATGCATCTTTATTTTCATCATTACCCATTTCCTTGGGTATATAATCATCTTTCTTAGATGATTTCTCTTGACTTGATTCAATATCAATAGCTTGTATCAAAAATTTTATGTTGGTCGGTGTATTGACCTCTGCAGTGCTAGTAGATGTATCCTGTCCATCGGTATTACCCTGTGCAATATTGATATCTTCATCTTTTTGCACCTCTTATGCAGGGTCTTTTCCTGTAGTGTCATTGATGATGTTATCCAACCATGTTTCATCATTGATATTGTCAGTTATGTTACCTTTTATTGTTAATTCTTCTTTGGTAACCTCTTCTGCATTACTCAAGTCAATATGAATTGGACTTGGCAGAATTTGGCTTTCCTCACTCCAATTTTTGTCAAGAGTAGTGTCGGGCCATATCTCATCTACAACTTCATTACATTTTTTTCCAGTTGCCTCACTCTCTTCTTTGTCCAATTCCAGTGATGAGTCATCTTTTGCATCCTTAATGATGATGTTTTCCTTCTCCAGGATAGCTTCCTTAATGGGCTTGTTAAGTATCTTACACCACTTTTTAATGTTGTCTTGATCAAGCTCAATTAGCTTACCTTTGAGAAATTTATATGTTCTCATTTTGGGTGAGATCTCCTTTTCATAATTCTTCATCATTTCATTTATTTCTTCCTTCTTTGAATTAGAAGGTATAAGAGTAGCAAGTACTCTTTCTCTTATCGCTTTTTCTTGATGTAGTGCAAATGTCCATCTTGCAGGCAATCTCGCTGATAGTTCCTTGGGAACATCATATTCTGAGAATTGTAGTGGAACATAATGGTGTTTGCACATTTTAGCTATAATAACGTCTTCTATCTTGTTTTGATCCTCTGGATCAAATTTTAACCATTTCCTAATGTTAGGATCAGAAATAGATGGTGATTCTGAAATGTTCTTACATATTTCATCAATGGTTTTGGGAACCAAGGGTTCTTTTTCCTTTTGTATTTCTATGTCAGCTTCATCCATAACTGAGTCATCTAGATCCTCTTTTGTTCTACCCATTTCCTCCTTTTGGTCTATTTCTCCTTTGGTGAGACCGGTTTTCTCTTGTAGGTTCTCACTTTACCTCTCTTTAGTGGTGAAGGAGTTGGCTCCTTTGCAGTTTTGCTTCTTGTTCTTGAAGCAACTATAGCTCTTTCTTTCTTAGGTGGAGGTGGAGGTGGTGAATCTGATTGTGTACCCTCTAAATTATTCTTTTTTGTATCTTCATTGATAAGTGACTGGCCCTCGGTTTGTTCCTCCTTACCTTCTATTTCCTCTTCACCTTCTCCAGTAACTGCACATTTCTTGGTTAAGTTTTTAACCATTTTGTTCTTCTTGTCTATAATTTTCTTGACAGCAAGATCTGTCTTGATCTTTTGTTTGACTTCTTCATAAGTGCCAAATCTTGCTTGCTTGTTGTCCACTAGTCCATTCAATAGTGCCTTGATGCACTTAGTAGCTTTTCCTGTTTTAATCTCATATTCTAATGGTGATAGCCAGGATTTCCTAGGTACTACTGGTTTGATATAGGTAAAATCAGTATCTACCATAAAACATATGTCCTCTTTGTGTTCTTCTATCAAACTCTCA
>MU226747.1:3626589-3675576 GCA_018584345.1 Thuja plicata
TCATCACTTTTTGCATCTAGTTTTCCATTTCTTGCTTCCTTCAAGATGTAGCATCTACTTCCAAATACTTTGAAATAATGAACATTAGGTTTATAGCCATACCATAATTCAAAAGGTGTCTAGTTACAACCTTTCTTCAGCTGAACTCAGTTCAAGGTGAACACAGTAGTGCTGATGGCCTCCTTCCAGTATTTGGTAGCAACATTCTTTTCAATCATTAAGGTTCTGGCATAATCCATAATGGATCTATTTCTTCTCTCTGCTATTCCATTTTTCTATGGTGTACCAGGGGCAGATACCTATCTTTTGATTCTTCTCTCATTACAGAATTCATTGAAATAAGTAGAAATGAATTCTCCTCCTCTGTTAGATCTTAGGCATTTTAGTTTCTTTCCTGTTTCCTTTTCAACTCTTGCAAGATACCATTTGAATTTATGAAAAGCTTCTGATTTCTCTCTGAGAAACATGACAATCATCATTCTGGAATGATCATCAACAAATAGAATAAAATACTTCTCTCCAGTATAGCTTGTTGTTCCAATTGGTCCACATAGGTCGGTATGTACCAATTCCAAGACTTCATCAGTATTGTAATTCTTGCTTTTGAAACTTGTCTTGCTCATCTTTCTAATTTGACATTGTTTGCATATTGCTAACTCGGGTTTCTTCAAAATAGGAATACCTCTGACTCTCTCGTTCTTGCTTATGTTTACCAGATTATCAAAATTTACATGACACAACCTTTTATTCCATAACTAGCTTTCTTCTACTTGTGCAATAAAGCATGAACCTTCAGTGAGATCAAGATAGAATAGATCACCTTTTGTTTGCATGCCAATTCTGACTATGTTCCCTTTACCATCCAGGAGCTTGGCCTTACCATTCATGAATTCTACCTTGAAGCCAATGTTGTTCAGCTGTGCTACACTAAGTAGATTTCTCCTCAACCCTTCAACCCAATAAGCATTATCACATTTGATTCCTTCTGTCAGAATAATGCAACCTTTTCCTTTTATAGGGCAAGGTTCATCATTCCCAAAACTGAAACTCCCACCATCATAGTGTTCAAGATGTTCAAACTTTGCCTTATCACTAGTCATGTGATGAGAAAAACCAAAATCAATTATCCATGTGCCATTTTTATTGATGAGTGAGAAAAGTGTTGTCTTTTCATCTTCTTCATCTGACTCATCCTTAATAGCAATATAAACCATTTCTTCTTCTTCATCACTATCAGAATCTTTAGCAATATAACAAGACTTCTTACCTTTATCCTTGTAGCTTTTATAGCTTTTGAAATCTTTCTTGCCTTTCAATTTGTTGAACTTTTTCTCATCTTTTTCTTCTTTTTTCGGACAATTTGTAGCAATGTGACCAACCTCATTGCATGAAAAACAAATCAATGGTATATTTCCTCTGTATTTTCCTTTTGTGGCTCTTCTTGCAAGTAATGCTTCAATGATGTCAAGATCTTCATCATCAGATTCATCATCACTGTCGCTTTCAATCTGCTTCTCTTTTGAGCATCTATCCTTCTTACCAAGGTTCAATTTAGCTTTGAATGCAGACTCAAGATTGCTAGAGCTAGGAGAGTAATTGTCAAAGTTGTCCAGCTCAAAAGTTGTAATCCTTCCCACTAATGTATCTAGAGTTATATCATTATTGCACCTCATCTCTTGAATAGCTGAAACTCTAATCGCATAGATAGGAAGTAAAGTTCTTAGTAGCTTGCTAACCACTGTTGTATCTTCAATTATTCCACCTGTAGCTCTGATGGAACTCACAATCTTCTTGATTCTTTCACTATATCTTGTAATGTATTCTCCTTCTTTCATTTTCACCTGGTCAAATTATCCTCTTAGACTTTCTGATTTGGCTCTCTTTACATTTGCATCTCCTCCATGAATGTCTTGTAATTTCTTCCACATATCATAGGCTATAGGGCAGTCCTTGACTTCATCAAATTCTGAGTAGCTGAGTGAAGAAGCTATATCAATCATCATTATGTTATGAAGCTTCCGTTCCATCATCTGTTCCACAATCATAGTCCCTGTTGGTTCCACATATTTTCTTTCCAAAAATTGCAAACCAGCATCTCCGATAGTAGATAGATGTAGCTTCATCGGCTCCTGCCATGCTAGGAAGTTGTCTTTGTTTAGCTTTGGGATCTGCCTTCTGTAAGACATCTCTAATCTTTAGCTTAGGCCTTGAAGCCTTCTCTAAAAGCACTTGAAGCTCTGATACCAATTGTTGGAAATGAGATAAGTAACTGAGAGGGGAGGGGTGAATCAGTTACTGCAAAAAAAATCCTTTGTCCCTTAGATGTCTTAAATACTTTAACACTGTTACTCAGTTAATTAAGATATTCTTCTGTAACTTGGGTGTCAAAGCAATCTTTATAATATCCAATGCAATTATACTTTAGAGATTAAGTATAGAAACATAAAGCATAAAACAAATAACATATACATAGGTGACACCAAGATTTAACGTGGAAACCCAATGTAACTAGTTACTATTTTTCACTCTTCTGAAGTGATCCCTGTTAGGAGTCAACCCTGTTAAAGGTTAAAATAACACACTGTTAGGTGTGACCTTGTTAAAGGATTTAATCACCCTGTGAAGAGCGGCCTTGGTAGAGGTCTTCAACACTTCAACATAGAAATGCTACCTTGTAAGAGGATTTACAAAAAAACTGTTAAGTCTACTCTGTTAAAATATTTTAGATCACTGCTACAATTGTTAGAGAGTAACAATGAATTGACCTGTATGTGTAAGCAACTATCTTTGCTGATTCAGATCCCTGTTCTGATTATGACTGGATCCTTGCTAATCAGATGTTCTATTGCAGCTCCGAGTGACCTGTACTCAATCAGAATCCTATCTGATTTTTCCTTCACTCTTCATATCAAAGAATTCCACACTCTTTTTCTCCACTTCCACACATTCAATCCAAACTTGACCTTTCATATATATGGTAAGCCCAGTCAAGTCGGCTTGAATAAAATTCTAAATAATAAATCGCAATTCAGTCGGCCTCATATAACCAATTAATTATAGAATATAAATCATTGTTCGTTGGCTGCCACTGAATTCCCGACCATGACTGAAATGCCCGAGTGACTCGGTCAACACTGAACTTCTTCAATGCCCGACTAAACTTGGTCAACACTAAAATAACTCATTCTATTCACCAACTGTGCTCGGTCTGAATGTAGACATTTCTGTAACATCACTACATAAGTGTATATACATGTGTAACATCAATGACAATACACAATTGAATAATTGTCTTCAACAATTATATGTATTGTAATGATCATATGACTGAAGCTACAAACATTAACACTCCCTTTCTTGTCATTTTAAATAGGTCCATCTACGTTGAAAATGGAGAAGCTCAATGTGTTGTTTAGGCTTTTAATTGAACCATAGATCCATTTTTTAGTAGAATTTATTATGAAAAGGGATACCTTTCTAGGGTCCAATAATAAGCCCAGTCCTCCTGAAGCTCCATTTGCAATAACAATTTCCATTTTCCAATGACCTTTTTTCTTTTGTAAGACCTCGGATTCTTCCCTACTTAATTTATTTTCTTGGATCAATATGATTTCTGCTTGAGATGAGAAGATACAACGTTTGACTAAACACTGCTTGTTAAGAGAATTCATGCCCCTAACATTCCATTTTATGATCCTCATGGTGACTTGGAAAGGAACTTCCCCTTCCTTACATTAACTATTGAGGTTAGTTTGGTTTGATCTTCTACTACTCTATCTTTCATTCTTAATTCTGACAAGGATTTCCCACCCCTCTTCTTTCCTGAACATGCACAATTTGGTTTATCTTTTCTTACACAAGATTGGCTAATTCCCAAGCTTGCATTTGAGCCTTATCTTTTCTCACAAGGAGAGGAGCAAGGTAAGTTTCCTTCAGCCTCACTTATATCTCATTTAATTCCATAATTTCCTAATTAGACATTGTTTTCTTCTTCCTCCTCCTTGCCCTCGCCCTTTGAATCGTCAACGACCATTCCTAAAATCTCATATGCTATATGTATCGCTCAGGGAGTGTTTTGATCCCCTTTATTCGTGTCTTTGTTAATTTGGGAGAAACTTTCCTTGACATAATTTTATCATCCATATTTGGGACTTCTTCTATAACTTTCTCAACAATGTGAGTTTTTCTTCACTGGTCTTGATCTATCGTTGCTGATTGTTCCCTGACTTCCTTTTGAAAGATGTTGGATTCCTCTAAAATTTGTTTTAGAAGGTCCTTATTTTTGATTACTTCATCATGCCATTCTCTTTTTGACTTTGTCAAGTCTTGACTTGAATCATGGTTTAGATTTACAACTTCTGATACCACATTATCCTCCTCAAGATCCAATACAAATCTCCCATTTTTGGCAATTTTTTTGGAAACTGCAGGGTGTACTTCTAGGGGTGATTGGATTACTGTTTTATGATGTTTCAAGATATGATTAGAATCCTAAAATTTCTTCCATGTTATTCTTTTATGATTGATTCTCCCATAGTAAATTTCAGGGTTTAGATGATATCTTTCGTACCCTGCGATGACAACCATTAGGTCTAGGGTTTTGAGCTTATTCTTGATTTCAACAGGATTTGATATCTCTAAAAAGGTTAGGACCCTCAAACACTAGAAAGGTTTCCTTGGAATTCCCTATTAGTTCTAGGACATCTAAGTTTGGAAAGTTGACAGGGAGGTGGCCTATATTGATCCATTTATCAATTTTGGAGGCTTATAGAAATATATATTGAAGTTTGGAATCCATTTAATGCTATGAAAATTGTGATCCTTATAAAAAGGGGTTTCCCCAATAAGATTTCATCTCTAATTACTTCATTTACACATTTAATCAATAGAAAATTGGTTGCCAGGGGAGAGATACTTACTTGATTGGTGAACCGTTTTCTCCACCACTCCATGATTTTTCAGAGTAGACTGATTTATACCACTCCAACAAGAAATGATTCCTAACTTTCCCAATTTGTCCCAGGTGGGTTGCAAAATTTTATTCTGAATAATTATTACTATTTCCTCTTTCCTAGGAAAGTAAGATCTAGTTCTGAATGAATTGCTCCGAGTTTGCAGTTTTGTTGCCTTCTTTGGTCCTAGAGGGAGATGGTTTGCTCTTCTAGAAAGAATGACAGGCTATTGTTATTTGAGTGGGGCTGACTTCTCTGCACATGAACTAAAGGGTTGTTATTTTCCCCGGGTAGATAATGCTAGGGTTGAGAGGAGAAAGATCTGTTATGCCAAGGGGATCCTGTTGACCCCGAAAACAAAATCAAGGATGGGGCTGATTTGAAAACAGAAGAGTTTTTTTATTAACTTGTGCTATAAAGGCATGAAATTGATCGCTAGAAGAGCCCTTATGTTTATTTTTAAAAATAAATTATTAGATATTAGTACTATAATATATATTGTATAGATATTATTATATTATACTATAATTTATATATAATATAATAGTACCATATTAATCATATATAATTAAAAATATATATCAATAAAATAAAATAAACATTATTGTTATATTTTAGAAAATAATTACAAGTAAATATAAGATTAAGATTTAATTTAATTATAGTTTATAATTAATATTTGTTTACATAATTATAATTAAAAGAAATTGCTTATTCTAATTATATTACATAAAAAATAAGAATTATCTAATTATATAATTAATTAAAATATATGTAATAATTATAATAAATTTATTAAAATTAAAAATAGATTTTTATTTAAGATTAAAATTATAGTTAATTATAAAATTAAAGGTAAGGACTTGACACTACATGATACTTATTCCATATTATAAGTATCTTCTTCCTAGCTTGTATAATAAAGTGTGAATTTCAACCAAACAATTAATTGACGAATTATTATATTATACCATTGCACAAATTATTGTATACCGTTGTTATAGAGAAAAAAGCCCTCGGTCATATGCATCCCTCCATGTGACCCAATCCCTGCTTGGTGGGTCCATACTCCACGACAAGTCATTTAAATTATCAACGAAAACGAAACCAAACAGTTAATAGGGGGAAGAGCACTAGTAACTGATAGGGGGTCCAACAATCGTTATGTTTTTGTTATGATGACCCCCCAATTACTAATATGAAAAGAACTCAAAAAAATATCGCTCATGTACCAATAGTCGATCACACATGTACCAATCGCTGATTAATTTTTAGCTTTTTTGGTTGGTAATTGGCCTATTTGTGCACCACTATTAAGACATTTGTGTAGGAGTACTATGACATTTGGGCACAAGTACTGGCATTTGTGAGTAAACAACTATTGGTGCATCTTTGAATGGGTATACGAGGAAATTCATTAACTCGAGAGGCTTCCTAGAGTGAAAACAAATTAGGTTGTAAATATTTAGACGTTTTGAAAGAAATTGATGTGTAGAAAGAGGCGTACAAAAAGTCTAATAGACAATTCCATGGATAAAAATGCGAGAGGACAAAGTAAAAAGGTTGTGGAACTCGAGCCATCCAAATCCTCAAAAACAGTGGTGAATAGTGTGACAAATTCAAAAAGCTGAAATTTTTATTTTTTATTTCTAAATTCACGAGGAAATTCATTAAGTCAGAGGCTTCCTACAGTAAAAAAAACAAAAAAACAAATTTAGTTATAAATATTTAGACTTTTTGAAAGGTAGAAAGAGACATACAAAAAGTCTAATAGAGAATTCCATGGATAAAAATAAAAGAGGACAAAGTAAAAAGGTTGTAGAACTGGAACCATCCAAATCTGCTCCACAAGTGAAAAATTCAGCCAATCTGCAGCTAATTGTAATCATTTTCAGGTTCTGTATAAAAATGCCTCAAGCAATTCTCAATTTGTCGGAGCGAAAATGCTAAATACTATGAAGGAAAAAAAAAACTTTGAATTCTGTTATAGAGAGAATATTTTCAGAACTGATAAAATATTTGCCTTAAATTATCCGTTTTTGAGCTGTTTCATGAATCTGTCTGGTATTGGTTGTTGGCACCACATTTCAGTCAGTATTGTGCGGTTTCAAAGTGGTAGATTTTTGACTGGAAAGTGGTAGCATTATCTGTATTTTGAGCTGTTTTCATTGAGGTGTTAATTATTAGTTGATTGATACTTAAAGATCTTTCAGATGAGAGGTGATAATTTACAGTTGTGCTATAGACTCTTGCCTGATTTAACACCATTTAATACCCATGTTTGTTGATTTAATATTCATTTTTTCTTCTTTTCTTACAATATTATACTAATAGTTGTGACTTTAAAACTGTTATTACAATAATGACTACCTTTAGTTGTAAAAAATAGCCAATCACATGATGCTACATCAGCTACATGTATGGGTACCCTTTTTCAGGACGATTATTCTCAGGACACCTTGTCAAAAAAACACGCTAATGTGTCATCATATTTGATGAAGTATCCTTGAAACCTTAGTTATAAGTAGAAGATTAGTCAAAAAAAATCCAAGGGATTTGAAATTTGACTTAAGAATTTGAAATTTGACTTAAGATTTTGAAAAACCCAAAATTATGGTACTCTATGAAAGAAATTGCTTGTATATTAAAAAGATATTATAAGTGTAATAAACATCGTAACTTACATTTGATATCTCTCCATTTATTTTACATATTTTAAAAATACAAGTATGCTAATTACAAGGGATTGAAATTGTAAAATGTAATGAATGAACAATGAGCTGTGATGGTTAGGTCGAGTGTAAGGTTGTATAAAGAAGTTGGTTCCAGCTATCAGGAACGCCTGGCAAACACCAGTGTGTACAATCTTGTTTTCCAAGATTCGTGTACTTTGATGGATGCCCATCTTTGCGAAATGCTGAATTATGTGAGATGTTGAACAATTTTACAGGAAATTCAGTGGTGCTCAGAACTTGGTGGAGTATGGCGGCATGAGCAGTTGGCTGAGGGTCATATGAGGGATCTTGAGTCGGCTCCTCCTCACCTTCGCAACTGTTCCAATTTTAGTCTCATCAGTAAATGAAATGGGTTAAGTAAATTCTAGGGAAAAGAAGGAACAGAAATTTGGGAAAAATTAGAAGTTTTAGCGTATGCCCTGTTTTTACCTTCTGTTACTGTTGTAATGGCTGAATGAGCTGCCCCGAAAGAAGACCAGAGTTTGGGTATCCACTTTTGAAGATACCCATTTTGACCATGTAGCGAGTGCCTTCTTGTAAGCTACCAGTGGCTTCATGTCGGTGTACATTTTATTGCCTTCCCTGATTATGTCCCATCTGTTCATAGAGTGAAAGAGATTTAGTTCAGTGGTTTTTTCATTGTGTAGCAGTCCAAACCTAAATATTCTTCAAAAAATGCACTGGGAATTAATCTTTAACAGACCAGTTATTGGAAACTATGGATTATTTGATTCCATGACTATGTACCATCTATTCCCAAGTATAAAGAGGTTTAGTTCAGTGGTTTATGTTCATTGTGTGGCAGTCTTTGCTAGTAGATTAGTTATATGTTTGATTATCTTAGATTTTTTTGTATAGATGGAGGACAGTTCATACAGAAAGGGGTTATAAATGGTCTGGGTTGGAACTTTGTTTAAGACTAGGTCAGCAGCGCTTCTATGGGGATTCGTGACAAGGGACTAACCATTTCATGTGGATTGTACAAGTCTAGTGGTTGTATCGAGCATTGACAAGTCGATTTTTTGGTGCAACGACAACCACACTTGTAACAAGTGATATTAGAGCTTGGTTGCAGGTTTGAATCCCCTCAAGTAACGCTGAGGGGGAGATTGTTGGAAAAATGGTCAGTGATATCGGGATTTGTGACAAGGGACTAACTGCCTCCTGTGGATTGTATAGGTCTAGTGGTTTTATCGAACATTGACAGGTTGATCTTTTGACAGATTTCTGATTTAAACTGTGTGTAATTTGTCATCATCAATGTTTGGGATCATACTACACGATCTATCATTAAGACAAAACAATTTATGTAGAAACTACATAAAATTAAATTTTTCATACACTGCAGAAACTACACAAAATTAAGTTCAATTAAGTTCATCTGAATATTTATAAACAAACTCGTGTGATTACAAAAGTACAGCAGTTATTAAGAAATTCAATTTAACATTTTGAGTTTTAGTTAAGACTATTTTTAAGATTTATTAAAAATTTTATATATGCATTTTACATCTCATTCATCCTAGATATGAATTATCTAATCTCTATCTATTAAACTGCTCAACTGAACTTTAGGCACCTGCCAAAGAGTGTGCAGCGAAGATTAAATATGGATTCAAAGTCTAAAAGGAACAAACAATTTGAGGATTCTGTCATACCTTTGAGAGCCTAAATGCTCTGGCCACCATTTAGATGACTCAAACATCAGGACATCAGCTGTTGCCCAATGACTTGAGTTCTTTTGGATCTCATCCACATGAAGAATTCTCTTCCCCTCATCATCAATCTCAAGCTCAACCAAAAATGGAGCCCAGTAGAACTCAATTGAAACATTGTAGTCCTGCCAACAATCAACCAAACTAGTTAAAGATTGATTACCCATTAAACTTTCCTGCAAGATTAGTCAAAAAGCAGAATCCATCTCTCTGCCTGCTTACAGTAGAAATGAATTTATCTTTCTTCTGTCTGCTCGGAACAAATGTAGTTGGAAACTCTTTAGAGACAAGGCAGATCAGAGAATAAAACTGGTTTTGGCTAATGGAGTCACCAACAAAAGTTAATTTCTTCCCTCTCAGCTTCTCAAGCAATCCCCTGGCACTGAACCTGAAATAATAATCCAACCATTACTGAAACAGGATTTCAAAAATATGACCCAATAAATTAGAACAACAATAAAAGACTTAACCTTGGAATATCACGGCCATTTGGCTGCCATCTCCATTCCTGATAATCAGAATCTGGTCTACCATTTCCTTTGCAATCGAATTCTTTGATAATGTAAGGACATTCTGAAGCCTCATACAGAGGATATGAGGAATCATGGACCCATATCCCAGAGAACAAATTACAATTTGTTTCTCTGTCATCACAATCTTCTATTTTATGAACTTCAAAATCCCTGATTCGTTCCTGTGTAGCTCTGGCACAGACATGATTGAGTGATAAGAGACAGAGCAGAAGAGTAGGAATTTTGATAATCATTTTGGTGCTGGATTGTCTGCTCCCATGAACTGGGTCCATGTTCATGTCCATCCTTATAGCTTCATTCTAATGGTTAGTTGAATATTCTGCTAGATTAAGACAGGTTGTTAGAATTTAGGATAACCACCAATGCAAATTTGGCGAAAGGATTATCGACTCCAACAGCTGAATTCTAGCTCTAGGCTTGTATCTTCTCCGACCAATTAGTTGAATAGTATGCCTGGCAATCCGTAGGCCTTGGGAAGCAGGGGAGTTTAAAAGGAAGTTTAAGATTGCCTCTATTGTTGTAAATGGAAAATTCATCATTCATAATTAGAAAATCCTTTAATTCCTATTTTGAATTAGTTATTATTATTATTTTTAAATTGGGAATGGGAACTGCAGTGCAGAGAGAGTTTTTTAACTAGTGTGTTTTGTAAACTTTCTAGTACTTCTGAGTCTGGAAAGACTGGATCTGCTTACTACAAGAAGCTCTCACCAATGGAACTAGGCTCCAGCCCTAATTAAAACTAGCACATGCAACTGTGCGCCATAGGCACTAGATTTTAAAAAATGTGAAATGATCACTAATTATTAATAGAAAATTAGATTGTTAAAAAAAATTATTTAATATTTTTTATTTGAACTATAGCATTCTATTTAATAGCAAACCATGTTCAATCTATAGATCCTTATATACACAACAATGTATTTACTTACTCTAAATAATATAACCTATTTTTTTTACCATTCTAATGTTTTATCACTTCAAATACATTCCGAAGAAAAAAAGAGTGGAAGAATAGTTAAAGACAAACATATATTAATTGTTGTAATTTGGTCTCCTTAAAATACTAATAGTCCAAAATTGATAATAATAAACCCTGGAAAAATAATTTAAGTATCAAATAGTTTAAGTAGAATATACAGAAGGGTATCAAATAGTTTAATTATATGCAAGTATCTTAAAGAAAGAAGAAAACTTATATTAAAATCAGAGGTAGGTAAAGGATTAAAAACACATTGAAAGATTTTTTTTTTAAATAACTTAATTGAAAAAAACTAATCTAAATTAATAACCAAATCTAGCTTAAATTAATAATCTAAATTAACAACAAAACTTAAACTAAATTAAAAGAAAACCAATCTAAATTACAAACTCTTATAAATTAAAAAGCTAATATAACCAATCAACAAAAGTAATACCAAATAGTCTTTGACACATATGGTCTCCAATAGTATAGATAGGGGAATTTTGAAATGCATACTCTTTAATATATAGTCTTTGACACATATGGTCTCCAATAGTATAGCTAGGGAAATTTTAAAATGCATACTGTTCTTTTGGTTCGAAATTTGGAAACGTATGTCATTTTGTAGTCATGCTTGGCAATGATGTAACCTTTGTTTTAAAATATCAATATAATACCATATTACCCATAAAAAAAAAAAGAAAGATTGAGAATAAACAGAATGAAGTAAACTTAACTCATAATAGTACTTTCTAAAATATTAATAATTTTTAATGGAAATTTGTGCAAAGAACATTCAAAAAAGTAAACTAAGCTTTGAAATATTTCATGAAGTATAAAAGAAAGATTGAGAAAAAATCACATGCAAACCAAAAGACCATAAAGCTAGGAATTAAAATTGGTAATAGTACTTTCTAAAATATTAATATTTTTTAATGAAAATTTGTGCAAAAAAATATGCACAATTAGAAAAAAAAAATGTGAGTCAAGGGGCAAAAAAATTAATTTTCAGGGAGCAAAACTCCCACACAAAGCCTATGGGCTTAATAATCATTTATAAATAAGATAATCCGCTATTTACATATGAAAAAAAGATAGATTATAGAGATTGATTAAAACACATGTATTTATAAATGAAGTATTTCTATAAATTTATTAAAATTACATTATTCATAGATTAAAAGATTATAGAGAACTAATTAAAATATATGTATTTATAAATACAACATATTTATAAATTTATTAAAAACTAGTTACTCTTAATGTCAAATTATAGAGAATTACTTAAAACATGTATTTTATAAATAAAATATTTTTATCACTTCATTAAAAACCCATTACTCATATATTAATAAAGCATTTCTATAACTTTATTCAAAACCCACAATCCATACATTAAAATGTTGGATTGTAGAGAGCTAATTAGATTTGTATTCATAAGTAAAGCATTTTTATAAATTTACTAAAATTTCTCAATTCATATATTGCAAGCCTAATTTATCTAGGTGTATTAAGATAGATATGCCAAGGGTGCCATAATGATACATTAATAAGACGAGAAGATTCGACCAGATCCAGACAAATAATAGAATGGATTACAAAGGTTATGTAATCTCTAGAGAAAAAAATGACATTCAAATATGAACACTGACATCACTAATTCCCATTGGCATCCTTTCTTGACTTTGGGGCATTGGAGTCTTTCTTGACTGTGTAGTCCCATATTAAATATATGGTTGTGTATATTTATGTTTGTAGTTGATAGTTGTAGATCTTTAATATTATGGTTGTAATATTGACCTGAATATGGTTGAACACCATTATGTCACCTCTCTTTCAATTTTCTATATAATGGATGCCCTGCCTCTCATTTCTCTAAGACAATTTGGGTTTTTGCATATTTCTTTGTTTTATGATCAACAGATCATTGATTTAGTTGCCTTCATTTGGTATCAGAGCCAAGTCGAGAAATTTGTCTTTCATTGTAGGTGATCTAGAAGAGATCAAAGAGCAAGTTAAAGATTGGAAATGAGGTTGGAAATCAGCAAGTTAAGAGATTTTCAAGATCAAATATCAACATATTTGATTGCAATTGGTTTATTTGCTACAAGCTTGAGCTTGAAAGGAGGTTTCCGTGTGGAGGCATTTGCAACTTGAAAGGAGGTTATTGCAATTTTTTCCCTTTCTTTACAGCGAGAAGTGAGAGAAGATTATTGGAAGTTTTTTTTAAAGAAAACTTGCTTTTTTACATTGATAATTTTTTTTAGCTTTTATTAAAGCTTCAGTTATATGTTATTTTTTCAAAAAGCGTTAAAACTCTTTTGTGGAAACGTGAGTTTTAATTAAGAAGGAAATGATATATTAGAATTTTTTGTAAGTTATAAAGTTTTTCTTTGTAATTTGGAAAATAATATTTTTGTAATTAAGTGCATTATCGGTGGTAACCGACACTTATTTCTCAAATAAAACAATAAGAAAAAGGGAGCTTTATTGTGTGTGGGTCCCATTTGAAGGGATGAGGAGAGTATTCATTTGCAGAGATCTCTCCTGAATTTTGTGTTGAGCACTTGGGTCATTATGCATATTTTTATGATAAATATGGCAGGCAATGTAATGTCTAATGTGTTGATTCCCGTATTTGAAGGAGACAATTTTACATATTAGTGTACTAGAATGCAAACTCTACTCAAATCTAAGGATTTGTGGGAAATTGTTCAAAACAGATATGTTGAGATAGCAGATGTAAATGCATTAAATGACCAACAAAAAAGAGAATACAAAGAAAATATAAAGAAAGATAATGAAGCTTTATTCTTGATTCAGGGTGCAATCACTCAAGCTATCTTTCTTAGGATAAGTGATGCTATTCATTCCAAGCAAGCATGAAAAATATTAAGTAATGCATATCAAGGTGCACAAACTACTAATTGCAAACAATGAGGAAAAACTTTGAAAATGTAAAAATGACTACTAGTGAATCTGTCAATGAATTTCTAACAAAGGTAGAAGGTCTAGTGAGTCAGATGAAAGTACTAGGGGAAGATGTAGATGACAAACATGTCATTGAAAATATTTTGAGAAGCTTGATTCTAAAATTTGAAGGTGTGGTTTCTAGAATTGAGATATCTAAGGAGCTCTCAAGCATGAAAATTGATGAATTAAGTGGAATTTTGTTAACTGCTGAAGATAGAATGAAAATTAATGAAGAAAGCTTAGAGTAAGAATTTTCCTCTAAAGAAAATATAAGAGGAAAAAGAAACACATTCTTCAAGAGTCATAGTAAATATGATGATAATAATAAGAATGAATACAAATGTGAATCTAGCAATTCTAGAGGAAGAGGAAATTATTTTAGAGGAAGAAGTAGCAACTTCAGAGGAGCTGGAAGAGGAAGAAGTAGAAGTAATTGGGGAGACGATAGTAAAAGGAATGTCCAATGCTTTCATTACAATAAGTTTGGATATTATGCTCCAGAATGTTGGAGTAAACAAGGTGAAACAGAAAAGAGAAGTGCTCATAGCACTGTTGAAGATAAACAAAATTTGTTTATTTCTCGCTTCAATATAAGTGCAAGTGAAAATAATGTGTGGTATATAGACTCTGGATGTTCATCACATATGACATCTAATGAGCATCTATTTGTTGACTTGGATCAAAAACATCAAATAATAGTAGTACTAGGAGATAATAATTCTCATGGAAATAAAGGTAAGGGTACTATTGCAGTTACAACCGAACATGGTAAAGTGAAGCATATCAATGAAACACTAATGGTCCCAACACTCAAAAAAAATTTGTTGTCTATTGGAAAAATGTTAGAGCAAAATTATCTAGTGAATTTTGATAAAAATGAGTGCATAATAAGTGATAAATCAAACAAGACTGTAGTTATTGCAAGAGCAAAAATGATAGGTGATAGGATGTTTCCACTTCATTTTACTCATGGGAAACAAACACTAAGGTTTAGTAAAATGATTAAAAGTAAAATTTGGCATAAAAGACATGGTCACCTTAGTTTTAATGGTTTGATTTTATTCAAAGATTAAAAATGGTTGAAGGTCTACCATCCATTGAAGACACAAAAGAGGTATGTGAATAATGTATTGTTGGCAAACAACATAGGATACAATTTCCTATTGGAAAATCCAGTAGAGCTAAACAACATCTTGAGATAATCCATACAGATTTGTGTGGTCCTATGGAAACACCTTCTTTGAACAAATCCAAGTATTTTCTAACCTTCATTGATGATTAATCATGAAAAAATTGGTTGTATTGTTTGGTTTCTAAATCAAAAGTATTTGGATAATTTGCAGAGTTCAAGAATTTGGTTGAAAAACAAAGTGGTAATTATATCAAAGTGATAAGGTCAGACAATGGAGGTGAGTACAAGTCAAATCAGTTTATTGATTTTTGCAAAAATCATGGAATCAAGAGAGAGTTCACTACTTCCTACACTCCACAGAAAAATGGAGTTGCTGAAAGGAAAAATAGGACAATTGTTGAAATGGCAAGAAGTTGTTGAAACAGAAAAATCTGGATAAAAGTTTTTGGGCAGAAGCAGTACACACAATAGTGTATCTTCTAAACAGAAGTCCTACAAAAGAGGTTAAGGGAATAACTCCTGAACAACCATGGTCTGGGGTAAAGCCAAGTGTTGATCACTTCAAAGTTTTGGATGTGTTGCTTATGCACACATACCAAAATAAAAAAGGTCTAAGTTAGATGATAAAGCCCTTAAATGCATTTTTATTGGTTATGGAACTGAAAATAAAACATACAGATTGTATGATCCAATTGAAAAAAAGCTTGCGATAAGCAAAGATGTGGTATTCAATGAACTAGCAGAATATACCAAAGAAAATGAAATAAAAAGAAAATAGATAATAATTGATGAGATTGAAGAGGAGGAGGAAGAAGAAGAACCAGAATCATCAAGTGTAGGAGGAAGAAAATATAAAAAATATCAAAGAAGAACAAAAAAGAATCATCCATCAACTCTTATGTTTGATTCAAATTTTGAAAAAATGACAACAAGGTCGCAAGAAAAAGTCAATTTTGCACTAACGTCTCCAATCATGGAAAATAATGAGCCACAAACATTTGAACAAGCTTAAGAAAAAGAAGAGTGGGTTGAAGAAATGAACAGTGAAATAGAAACAATTGATATGAATGATACATGATATTTGGTTCAATTACCTCATAGTAAGGAAATTATTAGTACAAGATGGGTGTACAAAAAAAAGTATAAATCTGATGGAAGCATTGATAAGCATAAGGCTATATTGGTAGCCAAAGGGTACACACAACAAGAAGGCATTGATTATGATGAGACATTTGCACCTGTAGCATGAATGAATACTATCAAATTGGTTTTGGCATTGACAGCTTAACAAAGTTGGATAGTTTATCAAATGGATGTGAAGAGTGCTTTCTTGAATGGATATATTGATGAGGAAGTGCATGTTTCACAGACTAAATATTTTGAAATACCTTCTAAAGAACATTATGTTTGAAAATTAAAGAAGGCCTTGTATAGTCTCAAACAAGCACCAAGAGCATGATATTCAAGGATAGACTCCTACTTACAACAAAAAGGTTTTTCAAGAAGTCAATCATATCCAAATCTCTATATCAGAAGCACAACTAAGGATATATATATATATATATAATCTTAGTTCTCTATGTTGATGATATTATCTACACAAGGAATAATCCATCTTTATTTGCAGAGTTTAGAGAAGCCATGATTACTGAGTTTGAAATGACAGATTTGGGACAAATGCACTACTTTCTTGGTATAGAAGTATGGCAAAGCAAAGATGAAATATTTATGTCTCAAAAAAAATATGCCTCAGATATCCTAAAAAAATTTCAGATGCAGAGTTGCAAACTAGTTGTAACACCTATTGAAGTTGGACTTAAATTGTCTACTTTAGATGTGTCAGATCCAGTGAACCCAACTCTATACAGGCAGTTGATTGGAAGTTTGATGTACTTAACTACTACTTGTCCAGATATCACATATGCAGTGAGTTTGGTCTCTAGGTTCATGTCAGAACCTAAGGAAACACATTGGAGTGCAACTAAGAGGATTCTTAGATATGTTAGAGGGACATTGAGTTATGGTCTTAAATTTTAGCATTTAGAGGATAGAAGATTGGTTGGATATACAGATTCAGATTGGGTAGATTCTGCTGATGATAGGAAGTCTACTTCTAGCTACACTTTTAGCCTTGGTTCTGCGTTATTATCTTGGAAGTCCAATAAACAACCAAAAATATCACTTTCTATAGCAGAGGTAGAATATAAAGCTGCAACATCAGCAACTTGGCAAACTGTATGGTTGAGAAGACTACTAGAAAACTTACACCAAATTTAGAATGAACCTACCTTGTTGTACTGTGACAACAAGAGTGCTATTCAAATGAAAAATAATCCAATATTTCATAGTAGAACCAAACATATTGAGATACAACATCACTATATCAGAGAATTGGTTCAACAAGGCTTGATTGAAATTGTGTACTGCAGTACAAAAGATTAGATTGAAGATATCTTCACAAAGTCTCTAGCTCGTGAAAGGTTCCAGAAGCTCAGAGATTTACTTTATGTTCTCCCCAATGGTCATTATGGGGGAGAATGACAACACTAATTTCCATTGGCAGCCTTTCTTGACTTTGGGACAACCTCCTTTCCAGAATACTTGGAGTCTTTCTTGACTGTGTAGTCCCATATTAAAATATGGTTGTGTATATTTATGTTTGTAGTTGATGTAGATCTTTAATATTATGGTTTTAATATTGGTGAATATGGTTGAACACCATTATGTCACCTCTCTTTCAATTTTCTATATAATGGATGCCATGCCTCTTATTTCTCTAAGGCAATTTGGGCTTTTGCATATTTCTTTGTTTTATGATCAACAAATCATTGATTCAGTTGCCTTCAAACACTACACAAAATATGGTTTATACAGAACGGAGTGGAATTGGACAACCTATCAACAAAATTGTGAATTGGTGGAAGTGAGCCTATCCAAACCAAGTAAGTATCTCTATCCTTACTAATAACTTCATGTTCATAGAATGCAAAATAGAAGCACTTAAAAAGAAATCTTATTTGGAGATCCAGTAAGTTTTAAAGGTTTTAGCTTCCATTGTCTAGATTGACTACCAAATTTCAATCCAAAATCTTATAAACCTAAAAAATTCCCTAAATGGATTAGAATAGAGCAATTACCACCAGAATATTTACATACAAAAACCATAGAAGTCATTGGTAACTGTAGACACTTAAAAATGGTTAGTTGCTCTAACACAACGACTTTACTAACATTCTTTTTCACTTGTTAAATAATTTTTATTATTTAATTAATTGGCGTCTTTCTACTCTATTCTAAATTCAAAAATCTTCATTTTCTATAAATTTATAATTAAGTGATTTTAATTAATTACTTAATTATTAAATATCTAATCAAATATTTCATCAATTATTTATTTATAAAGTAATTAATAACTAAAACTATTTAATTATTCCCTATGTCATTATATTTAATTAAATAATAATATTTTTAATTAAATGTTTATTATTATTATTATATGTATGTAATAATTAAATCAATTTCCCTCTCATAATTAAATAAATAATATTAATTTAATCAAACTAATTGTTCCTCTCATAAATAAATAAATAAATAAATAAATAAATAAATATATATATATATATATATATATATCCCCACATGTGCAAATAAATAAATTATTTTATTTATTTAATCATATTTATACTTCCAAATATGAGTTTCAGTTAAATTCTCAATCAACTCTCCCTGACTGATCAATCAATTCAGTTATCTATCTAATCTATCTAGTCTTTTATTCCACCTCACCTGTTAAAGTCTTCAATCAAAACAGTTAACTCTTCAATCTATCATCTTAACAGATCCATCTATTCTGTTGATAGGCAATCAATTGATTTCAACTTCTACTCACTTTGAGTTTAACTCTTCAATCACATGCCATCAGTCCCACCAATCATGACATTTTGATTGGAACCCACAAAATTCTTATAAATAGAGAGCTAATTCTCTTAATTTGTAAACCACAATCGCTCTGAATTCTTATGCTGACACATTGAGCACTCATTTTAGAGAGCCCACATTGCATAAAGAAGGAGAACATTAAAGGAAAACTGTTAGTTTGCATGTTCATGTGTTTTAAGTGATTTCATTATGATTTGATGATTATGCATGCTGTTTATTTTCTTCCTCTTTCAATATTGGGAATACTAATTGTCTAACAAATCTCTTTGTGGTTGAGATTTTGATGTTATTGTAGGTTTCTACAAATCTTTATTACCCCGATTATAACTGGTGAACCCAATGTGAAGCACGAACCTTAAAAAATTTGACTTGTCTCTATTTTTGTGCAATTACAGATTTAATTTGACGCCAACACAGTTTCGTTCGATGCACTCGTTGATAGATCAATGCACTTACATCTCTGGTTCAACGTACATACAAGACGAAAAATGACACACTTACACATCCTATGTGATGCACTTGCTTGACATTAATTGCTCTAATTTATGGTCTAACAATTTGTAATCTTATGTTTGTTGTTTCAATCATTGGGGTTTTTGTATTGATTCCTGATCATTTAATCGTAATCTTTGTTCATCAGATCAAGATATTTATTCTATATCTACTAATTTTCCTGATTAAAGTGCTTCTATTACTTTTCTTCTATTTTCTATTTTGACACAGGGAGTAGATCTTCGTTCAACGTACTTACCTACCTGTTTTGACGTAGTTACTTATAAAGTGACACAATTGACTCTTTGGTTTGATGCAATTTCTCTATGCAAACGACACACTTACATATCTGAAATGAAGTAGTTGATTGATAAAATAAAAAATTATTTTATTTCCTATTTATGCTTCTCCAATATGTAAAATGAACACTTATTGTAATGAAAATACGTAGTGGACCACCAAAACACAAAAAGTTAAAATTCAAGAGCTCATTGAGAAACACAAAAGAGAATGAGAAATTAAGAAAAATAAAGGACCAACTCGTAGATTGAGAATTGATACATTTGAAGTAGAAATTAGGTACGAAGGTGTTATACACCCTTATTTGGACAAGGCAAAGAGAATCACTAAGAAATTTAATTTTTATTATGTTAACACTAGCACACTTGTAGATTATCAAAACTAATTGCTAGGTTTTCTGTACTAACTATTTCTTGGTAGCTTGTGGTGTGGAAGAAGTTTTAATTTTATTTAATCTAAAATCAATTCATTCATATTTTGGTGCTTAAAAATAATAGTGCATGCTCAAACATCACAAATTCACATTTTGTGTTGGTGCTTAAAAATGACGTATGGTTAAGAATTGAACATGCAAAGTCCATCTGAATATGGTGCATAAAACTAAACAATCAAACCCTCATCTAGTTTAGTGCTTAAAAATAACCCGTGTGATTGTATGGATGATTTAGATTAGCTAACATTTATCTTTTAGTGCTTAATTTGATTAATCATGTGTTTTAGGTGTTTGGTGTGCTTGTACATTCTGTTAGATTAAAAACCTTATTTTTTTCCTTAGAGAAGCTTGTTTGGGGAATGTGCTTCTTCCTCAGAGGATGACCTCAAACCAAAAAATCCTTCCAACTGGTATATAAATGAGACATTGGATAAATCCTAGAATTATCTCAATTTAACCAAGCTTGGGCGAGGTGTGTTGATGACAGTCTAGATCAGGCCAAAGTGCCTAAGTAGCTAGCATGGTCAACTAGAGACTTAACTATCTCACACATGTACAAACCATTTGGGTAGATACCACAAACCTTAATATAACCCTGTTAATTAGAGACCCACCCGATTGACCTCCAAATCATTATCTTATTATAGTGTAAGGGGAGGGGAGAATCCCCTCAAGATTCCCATCATATGTGTCCCACGGTATTGTGTTAGTGAAAGAGATCTTCATTAGCACAACAACAATACTTGGAAAAGGCAAAAACACGAGCACCTACAACATGGAACTTCGTTTCCTAGTAGTGCGACAATAGTTGTGTGAGCTGATGAACATCCAAGAAATGGGCCTATAACATTACAATTGAAGCCAATTTGACCTTAGAATAGATTTTTTGCCTTTGTTTTTGTTGTGATTGACTGCGTGACAACTTGCAACTTGAGAAGTTGTTGAACATACACAAATCATTTTTTTACTTAAGACAATTTTGAAGCTATACTGAGTGTGTGATTACTGGATTTTGAACATCTTCAAAAATTGTGCTATCAGTGTCTTATCAGAGATACAAACAGTATCATCAGCATAGGTCCTAAACATTCCACTTGTCTCTTATCATGAAATTTGGTGATCAACATACCCTTGCATACTAGAGGCTCACGTCCTATATTTTAGCATCAACCCTAGCTTAGAAAATTTCATAGTCATTTACTTTCTGCATAGTCATCATTTTAGTCCAAAAAATCTAAAAAATCTAAAAATGTAGCTTGCATATCCTAAAGGTTTAGTATTCCACCTTTCAGAGTCATTTTCCAAATTAGAGGGTGCATTTTCTTAGGACATTCTAGTAGTGGTCTTGTATTTTATCTTGGCTTTGTTGAAATCTAATTACCGTCTTTTGCCTTGTCTTAGGCACCTATCATTTTGGTTAACACCTGTCTTAGATAGACATCATTTCCAGAATCCTTCATTTTTGTCCTACCTTTTTGAAGTCAAGATAGTCCACAAAATCATTTAGTTCTTTCTTTAGAAAGGTTTACCTTTGAAGTTTATACAATTTCTCTTGGGGAATATTGCCTATACCTTAGGCATCATTCAAGTTTCTCATTCATAGATTGCATTAGCATCCCCAAAATAAAAAATAAAAAAAGTTTCCCTTATTGCATTTTATAATAAAAAATCCAAAAAAATTAGAGTCTAGTTGTTTTCATCTTTCCTAGGTTGCATTTATCCTCTACATATGCTGTTCACAAAAGAGAAAAATCATAATGGACTAGAACACATAAACCAGGCATGATCCCAACAACAAGCTTGATTTTCCTATTCAGAGGACCCCAAGACTAGATTTTAACAATCCTGAGATCATTTAGTGTCATGAGAAAACATAAGTCGACATACCACTATTACTTCCTATACCTCCACTAGAAGATGAGTTCTCACTTGAGAATATTAAGGATAAATACAATAGTAGTGAAGAAACTAATGATGCCTTATAAAACCTTGGGGTAATGATTGTCATGGGATCCATATTGGCAACTGATCTACATACATACTTTAAAATGCTTACACAGAAAAGTGCCAAACTACCTACTAGATTAGAAACCTCCACCATGGTAATCATCATCTTAGTTTTCTTCCATGACACCTCTTTCGATCACTTCCACCCTACTGTCTAGCAACACTACTCAAAGTGCATCCCAAGTCACCACATCGTCTACTATACTAGGACACCAATACAAAAATCCTCTCTTTTCCAGTTTCCCACCCATGTCTAGTGCACCTATCACCATGGTAGCACCTTCCATAATGTCCTTGACTCATCCAGTAGATACTTCCAATATGGATCCCCAAGGTTGGAACCCTAGTAGTCTTCAAATAGGAAACACAACCAGCTAAGGGATATCTCAAAAAAAACCTACCAACACTCTCCAAATAGGTGTTCCTTCTAATCCAGGAATACCCCAAATCAATCAAGGGGGACCTCAATAACCATATCCTGTCAACCCCAATTATTCAAGAATCCTTTCCACCTTTTTGAAATAATGTGGAGTAACTAGGCCCAATATTTCCAATCCTACAACAACACCCCAACATATTCAAAAAAATTCGTACATTCCACCACTCCAGCATATTCAATAGCATCTATATGTTCCACCACCCCAACATATTCAATAGCCTCAGTACGTTCCACCACCACAACATATTCAGTATGTCCCATCATCGCAGTATGCTTTGCAACCTCAATATGCTCCATAGTCTTAATACGTCCCACCACATGTACCTACGATATATACAAACACAGGCTAAGAGCCCTCATACAACCAGACACCATTCTATAATAGTGGGACAATATTTTTTGATCCTATTGTGGTGCCATCTACACAAATGCCCACTAAAGCCCTTGCTGAACAACTTCTAACCCTCCAAAAAAGGTCATAAAATTGCAAACAGGTGCTCCTAAAAGGTCTTACACTATAGATAACATTAGCCCTTATCCATTCAATAGGACACTGCACATGCCACTTTTCCACTCAATTTTGAGATGCCTAAATTTGATAAATACAAGTAAAAGGGTGATCCCTGAGACCGTATAAGGGATTTTTTCATAGCCTGCATAGAAGTGGCATACAATGACACCTACTTGATGAGAATTTTTCCATGTAGTCTTGGTGGGTCATCCATGGATTGGTTTTCCAGACTCCCTCCTGGGATACGATCATGGAATGAACTAGCTAAAAATTTCATATCACACTATTCACACAACATCATTATGAAAATAAAATTGATGGATCTCTACACTACCAAGAAGAAGAGTAGTGATAACTTTGCCTTGTTCTTAAAACTTAGGATAAATGTTTCCTCCATGGCATCTTTCCATCTACCCATGAAAGAGAAGATACATATGCTCATAAAAAATGTCAACTAGACATGGTGTCTTAATTAAACTCCCAACAAATTGAGACGTTTAAAGAGCTAGCCGAGCAAGGGCTAAAGGAAGAAAGATCCCTCACCTTAAAGGGATCCATCAAGAAAGAGACCGTTAATTCAACACATTAAAAAAAATCCAAATACTGTTCTAAGAGAAAGAATGTGACAAATGATGGAATTGTTGTTGTTAAGGGAGCCCAACCAATCATGCGCATACAAGAACCACCAACACCTACTCATCAAATATTCAAACCCAACTGTCGCACATTGTCCAAAGGGTTAACAACACTAACACAGAGAAGCAGGTAGTTCACCTGGCCTTCAAAAGTACTACAAGAAGTAACTTCCCTCCACATTGAGACTTTATGCCTCTTGTATAACCTCTTGAGAAACTATTACAAACTCATTCAGTCACTCTACCCAAAATAAAACATTACGAGGGTCCTGGAAACCCAATATGGTGGAATGAAAACAATTTTTTTGATTACCATAGAACTAAGGGACACAAGATAACTAGTTGCATGCAACTGAAGCACATTGTCTAAGATTTCATTGACCATTGTGAAATAGAAGTTATTTCAAATTCATGAACCATAAATCAAGACCATAAAATATTCACAAAGCCACTAATGGATCATGAAAAAGGTAAGGCCTTCACATCTAGACATGACAATAAAGAAAAAATCACTTATGCCAAACCAGATCCCAATCTGACCATAAACACCATTACTATCTGAGGTCTAGACACCAATTGTATTGTTGCCACTTGTCTCTCTAAGATCATAGTACAAAGATCCTTGTCAAAAAATGTGGTCCCAAATAAGTTGTCCACCCTGCCACCAGGTTAGTATAGCCTATTAGACCATCTGAAGAAGACCTCATTATAAATTTCCATCTATGAGCTGCTTTGAATTTTTCCAAATCATAAAGCAACCTTAGACATATCTTTGCAACAGTCATCTATCCTGAAAGACATAGATGTTGAAGAATTTCAAGCCATGGTGGGAAATCTGTCCTCACCACACCATGTCACCTTCACTGAGAAATACATCCCAACACATAAACAATCTCACAATGATCCTTTACATCTTGAAGTCTTTGTCCACCTCTACAAAATCAAACGAGTCTTGATAGATAGTGGAGCGGATCTAAATACTTGTACACTAAAATTGGTAAAAGCATTGGGATACTCTAACATTTGTATAAATGTTACCAAAAAAATCATAATAAGAGAATATAATGATGAAGAATGTCCTTCCCAAGGCATAATAAGCCTCCCAATCAGTCTGGGTCCAACAATGCAAGACACTGCATTCAGATATAGAGTTGGGTTATAATATGATCCTGGGACGACCATGGATCTATTCCATGCAGGATGTACCATCTACTTACCACCAATGCTTGCAGTTTCCTCAAGGTAGAGTTGAAATTACCATGTCTGGTGATAGAGATATTTTTTTTTACTACACAATTCCTAGAGGAGGTGTGTCTAATCATGTACCCAACAATCAGGATGTATCTTCTACCTCCTCATATCAAAACATAGATTGTGCAAACCTTTCTAAATCAACTAAAGGACCCACATCAAAGCTCAAAATCAAAGTTCAGGAAAATGGATGTGGAGAGTACACCTATGTAGATTTCTTCTATGTGGGAAAGCTACTGATCTCACTCCATTCTTATGGAAAACCTAGGCAACCTCTTCAGAAGAAGAAACAACTATCAATTATCTACCCAATAGAATACACAATGAGATCATTCAAGACAATTTATCTTCTTGGTTGTATGTAGAAGAAGAACCCCCTGAGATCAAAATTCCAGTATATAAATATGGATGGGGGTACACCATTGTCTTAAAACAAGGGTATAATGGATGATTTGGCTTAGGAAAAAATGAACAAGGAATTGTGGATCTAATTTCACCTACCCAAAAATTGAAGCTTCATGGCTTAGGTTACAAACCACCTGCAGAAGATATCATGAATACCTCACTACCCTCTGATATTAATGCTTGTATTTATAATGAAATTAAGACATTTGAGGAACTCCATTAAGACACTAACTCGAATTACTATGAGTGGAATTCCCCGCTGACCACCAACACCTTACATCTTAACCCTGTCATTGCCCAACTCTCTTTACAAGATAGGCCCACAGACCACCGAGCTTGGATTGAGGAATTTTGGAAGTGATCTGAACCTTCATCCTCATCCTCATCAAAAACTTATGAATCCGTGAGTGAGTCATATACCAATATATTGATCAAAATCCCAATTTCGTCCTTCCAAACCAAGGATAGCATAGATTTGGTTTACCCTGACCTTATTGATTGTGAAAAAACAAATCCACCGACCATAGACATTTTTGAGAATGATGAAGCCATTGCTGAATTATTCAAAATAAGACAACGTATACCCGTGGGAGACCACAAAGAAGATTTCAACATTGAATTGGACAACACAACATACTTTGGGGATCTATATCAATCCCCTAGTCGTAGAATTGAAAAATAAAATATAAGGCTATTAGGTGAAACTCGAAAGGCACCTTCTAGCTAAAAAAATAGTAAAAACAAAAGGCATTTCCGAGGGTGAAAGCCTCTTTGAGGCGCACGAGGATGGAGATATTTATATACTTCTCATTAAAAATGAAAAGTCACCACTACTGGTGGGGAAAAAAATAACAATTAACATTGGCACCACATAAACACAAAGACTAATCCAATTGGTAGAGTAATTAATACTAGAAGAAAGAGAACAATTCATTCAGTTCTTTATGGACATGCAAATCAATATTCTTTGGTTGTACTCTGACAAGCTTGTATTAGATCTAGAATCAGTGCCCCATCATCTTCCACTAAAGCCATGAGAAAATCCATACAAACAGAATCTCCACAAGATGCATCCAAAGATTGCACTATTGGTCAAAGAAGAATCAAAGAAACTATTGGATGTAGGCTTTGTAAGACCTATTGACTTTGACAATTGGATATCTAATTTGGTACTTGTGTCCAAATCATATAGAGCCATAATAATTTTCCCTGGCTTCATTAATCTAAATTTGGCTTGTCGAAAGGATGAATTCCCCTTGTCGAACATAGACATGACCGTTGATCTCACTTCAGGGTATAATATGTTGTTGCTCATGGATGGTTTATCTGGATATAATTAGGTCAAGATTGCACTAGAAGATCAACACAAAACAACCTTCACTTGTACCAAGGGCATTTACTGTTGGTGTGTTATGCCCTTTGGTCTAAAAAATGTTGGTGCTACATATCAAAGAGAAATGATGACTATTTTTCATGACATGATGCACATTACAATGGAAGACTATGTCAATAACATATTGGCAAAATCCTTGGGGAGGAATCTACATTTATCAGTATTAGGGAAAGTCTTTGATTGACTCTAGGAATACAAGGTAAGGTTAAACCCAAAGAAATGTGTCTTTGGGGTCACATCAGGGAAGTTGTTGGGATTCATTTCTCCCATAGAAGAATAGAGATTGATCCTGAAAAGGTTCAAGCCATTATCAATATGCCTTTGTCACCAAATCTTAAGATCCTCAAAAGTCTTTAGGAAAGACGACAATCAGTAAGATGATTCATTTCATAGCTAGCTGACAAATATCATCCATTCCAATACTTGCTACATAAAGATGTAAAATTTGCATGGACAAAAGATTGCCAAAATGCTTTTCAAGTATTGAAAGATTATCTTCTCTCAACACTAGTCTTAGCGGCACCCATTCTAGATCAGCCTCTACTACTATACATCTCAGCTAAAAAACACTCACTAGGGGCATTATTAGCACAAAATGACTAAGAAGTAAAAGAAAGAGCTATTTACATATATCATTCAAACACTCGTGGATTATGAAATAAATTATAGTGAAATTGAAAGAGAATGTTTGGATGTAGTTTTTTTCTTCCCAAAATCTCAAATATTACATGTTAAGTCACAAGATGATCCTAATAGCTAAAATTGATCTATCGAAATATCTATTGAGTAAAGCCACATTAACAGGGTGGCTCACCAAATGGGTCATGATTCTCAGTGAGTTTGACATTGACTATATGGACAAAAAAACAATAAAAGGATAAGCTATTGCCAGCCAACTAACAGATACAACATTACCTTCTAGTCATCCGATGTTGATAGAGTTTCCAGATGAAATCATATTTTCCCTTGAGGAGCAAAAAAATTGGAAATTATACTTCGACGTCTCTCATACACAAAAGGGATAAGGCAACAACGTAGCATTTATCAATCTCCAAGGAGACCCCATTCCTAGGTATTATTGGCTAAGTATTGAATGCACCAATAATATAGCCGAGTATGAAGCATTGATCATAGGGATCAAAACAAATTTTTAGTGGAAAATCCAAAAACTACAAGTGTTCAAAGGTTCTCAACTCATTATCAACCAATTCAATGGTATTTATGACACTAAGGATGACAAAATGATTCCCTATTAGGCCATGAAAAAATACATCGAGAAAATTTTTAAATTGATATCATTTGAGAAAATCCTGAGAATCAAGAATAAAGCAACACATGCCATGGATACTGTAGGATATTTTATCGACATGATACTAGATGTGACACATTGTGAGTTCATGGTCAAATGGCTCATGACCCCTGTCTTTGAAGTCCCCAAGTTTGAGGTTGTGTGTGAATTTTTTGGTCATGATTCTCCCTGGTACCAAGATATATACACCTACTTAACTAGCCAAACTATTTCCCCTTAATTGTCTCAAAACCAAAAGAATTCCTTGATAAGGCAAGCCTCCTGTTACACTATGATTTCCAATACACTTTATCGATGTAGTCTAGATGGAACACTCCTCATATGTCTCAACTCAAAAGAATTAGAAGAAACAATATTAGAAGTACATGAGGGCATTTGTGGTTCTCATTCTAGTGGCTTGAACTTAGCCAAGAAACTTTAAATAATTGGGTATTATTGGCCTAGAATGAAAATAGATGCTTGCTTATTTATGCAGAAGTCTAGAAAGTATTAGATTCACGGGAACCTCATCCAATCACCTTCTCAGGATTTGTAGCCACTAACATCACTGTGGCCCTTTTTGCAATGGGGGTTTGACCTAGTTGGAAAGATTCATCCCTTATCCTATGATGGTCACAAGAACATAATCACAACCACTGATTATTTTACAAAGTGGGTTGAATTAATTCCATTGACCTACACCACTGGAAAATAGATTTTCAAGCTCCTCTTGAACTATATCATAAGCCGATATGGTGTTCCACAAACAATCATTACAAACCATGGCTCCCCCTTCAAAAATAAACAAGTAGATGGGTTTTGCAAAAAATTCCACATCCACCATAGGTATTCTTCACTCTACTTTCCCCAAGGTAACGACCAAGATGAGGCTACAAAAAAAATCATTATAAAAATAAAAAAAAAGGCAGTCAATGAAGTTGGTCAAGACTAGCACCTTCAAATCAACCCAACCTTATGGACATATAACACTAGTTTCTGTACACCCACAAGATCCACTCCATAATCACTAGTATACAGTACTAAAGCTATATTTCTAATAGAGGTTGAGCTCCTATCATTGCACGTATCACTTCAGAGCATCATTTCAGATGAGGATTATAGAGTATCTTGAATACATGAGCTGGGGTTTCTTGATGAAAAGAGACAAAAGGAACTAACACATTTGAAAGCATATCAACCATGTCTCAGGCGAAGCTATAATAAAAAGGTCATTCAAAGATCTTTTGAACTTGGTGACCTAGTACTAATGGAAAATTAGAAAATTTAAATGGAAAGAGAAAAACCAGGAAAGTTTTAACCAAACCACTTGGGTCCTTACATCATTACAACAATTTATGTGTCTAGAGCATATCTGATATCCACATTAGAGGTGATCGGTTCTATTTAAGGTATCAAATACTAGGCAAGTACCATAACTCAAGGATTGGGCACCCGACCGAGAAGCTATCCTCCTGTCTAGAAACTCATTTAATTTATCAATCTAGGGACGTGTTACTTGAAATGGGTCAGCAAAGTATATGCACCAAGGATTTTTACTCAGACCAGGCTATGGATGCAGGAAACAAATTGATTTTGAAGGGAAACTATTCTATGGCTGCAAGAAGTAAATTAATTTTGAAAAGAAACTATTTTAAAGCTGTAGAGAATGCTAGAAAGGAAATGCAGAAGTGAAAGTGCTTGAAGGAACACTATAAATTGAAAAGGTTGGAAAATATAATCATAGTGCTTCAACAGCTCCGCCTCTTTGGCTGCAGGAAGTGTTGGACTACCTTGCAACTTTTGGTTGCAGGAACTATATTAACACCAAAATTATAAAGCCAAGATACAGGAAACTTAAAATATATGCAAATGATCCTATCTATCTAACATAGATTCCTCAGCAAGTGGCCCCCCTTGATTGAGTATCCAAACTCAATTATGCTGAAATATAGATTTAAAACTTCAATCGCTATTGATAAAAAATGTATTACAAATTCAACTGTAAAGAAAATAGAATGTAAACTATATCTGATAACGCCCTCCTTCTCATGCAAGAGTGGGGATTCATTTAAAGAAAAACATCTAACTTCTATCTAGTCACACCATAAAGATAGGCATAGCTTTTATTATAACCCTACTAAATATGAAAGGAAACTACAAAATTGGAGATTGAATCGATCCATGAAAGAGGAAGGAAATTCTTTTGACAACAAATCCAACTTCCCACTCTTCCCTAGATTTCCTTAGAGAATTTATTATGATGCTTGGTCTTTGCTTGTTTTCTGCCACCTTGATCATCCTGAATCCATTTGCGCTACGCCTGAGGCCCCATATGCACCTGCTGCAAGACTGGGTTGAGCGTCTAGAACATGGGCGTGGTTTACCTGGTCAAGGTACTGATTTCTAATTTGGTGCACTGCACTCCAGATGGTAGAGACATTTATGATAATAGACATCAAGATACACATTCATCATTCATGTTTAAACAATAAATTCATTTCAAAAAGACATGAATATAATTCCAAAATAAGTAATCTAGTATCTTCATCCTAGCGTAGCATGTTTAAGTATTTCCAATCACAAAATAGGTTCAGTGGCAGCATGCCACATAACAAAAAATATAAGTAAAAGTATCTAGAAAATAATAATAAGCATGATGAAAACATGGAAAATATCCTAGAAAGAGTGTGTTCTAGGGCTTCTACAACATGGCATTAATATGCCCTATCATTTTTTACCTCTACGAAGACCAACGCTTGTCCTCAGGCACCGAGACATTCCTGATCTTCACAAGTACTTGAAGATCCCCTTCCTATGTCTCACCAGTCATAGAGGTGCCTACGCACCAGTAATAACCATTGGTGCGCTCCATTTAGATTTCCTTGCTCATTTCCAGTTGTTCATCTACCTCATTGTCAATACATCTATATAGTGTCCATAGGAGAAGAGGGGGTTGGAAGGAAAGTGGAAGCCACCTTTCAGGACAAGGTTGTCTGCATAGGCATAGGTACCATTGAGCTCTCTATACAATAGCTCTTAAGTTGATAAGGCTATGAGGTTCAACCTTCTTTAATGCCAATGGTAATCTTTCCCATCTCTGTCTCAACCCTTTTTCTGCCCTATTCCCATCTGATAAAGAGAGCTGCTCAAATGATTCAAACACCTCTTCCCTGTTATTCAATATCCTTTTCTAGTGGGTAGAGTCTTTCATCCCATATACTATTTCCATCCAATCACAATACATCCTACAGGGATTACCACTCTCTGGTCATAAGGGAAGTGTAATAGTTTGTTCAACTCCCCTGTATTTTCTTAATTGTTCCTCATAGTTGATCTCATTATTGGACCAAGAAAGTAAAGAGGATAGGTGGACATCTCCAATAAATAGCAAAGGATTCTAATCGGTATTAGAGGGAACAACATAATTATGTAGGTAAATTTCACACAAAAAATTCCAAACACAGTCTGGGGACTGATCATATGCAGCCACAAACTCCTATGGCAAATCTTTGCTTGTGTGTAGATCCCAAAGGACCCTCATCAATTTATACATGAGAAATTGTTCTTTCAAGCACAAAGCATCGACCCTAGGAGGTGGTCTAAAATCTATCAATTGTAGAATTAGATGTGTTACCAAATCTAATTTTCTCTATAGCAATTGCACCTCTTGTTGTTTCCTGCCTAATTCCCTTTTTAATCTATCCTTTTCCAGCTCCCACATTGACTTTTCATATTGCATTTGATTAAAATAGTCAATGGAAAGGGAGTATAGTGTTACCTGACTCTTTTGAAATGGAGTAGCTGTAGTGACTATGTCTGACCCATCAATGGGTAATTCTTCTAGGGTTGGAACTAGGGCATATTTCCCTTGATCAACTTCCTACTGAGAGGAATGCATATCTGTAGTTTCAGCTTATTATGCCTCCATGCATGTTGTTTCCAATTTACTATTTCTGTGTCCCTTTCCTCAGCTGTAGGATCTATTTCCATAATGTACAGACATTCTATACATGGGCTTCATGCTTGTGGTTGTTCTTTTAAAGATTCCTTAATTGGATCTTTAAGAGATGACCCGATCATCGTAGGTGAGTCTATTTTGTCTACCTGTGGTGTGCTCAAATGACTACTTTGTTGTGGAGGAATTTCCATAGATGCAATAGAGCACTTTTGTGATGTCCGTTGTTTCTTCATTGACATGGCTGTAGGAAAAACAAGGTTTTATGATAAAACAAGAATTTCCTCCTCAACATCCACAACTATCTTTGCCTTGCCCTTTTCTTTCCTCTGGGCACTTTGTGGGGTCTGCAAATTTGAAGAACCCTCAATTTGACTACTCCTTGGGCTAGGGTTTGGTTTACCCAGAGTTTTTTGTTTCATTTCAGCCTTTGAAGAAGATGGAATTTCATGCATGGGCTCCAAAATAATGGTTTCATCCTCATCAGGTGCATCTTCCCCAGGAACATTGTCTTATTTTTCTTGTAATCTAGGTTGTGGCCCTTCACCTTGTAATTGTACATGGGGTGCGGTGATAAATTCATCCCATGTCATAGGAGAATTATCCCATAAAGACCTCTCTACCATAATTTTTATCAACCCATGGTGAGTAGCAGCGTTCAATTTCCCCTTTCTAACTTCTCCTGAGCTCAGTTGTAACAAAGAATACAGTAAATTGGGTACATTGACAAGGTGGTCATGCCATAAATGAATCAATAGTTTAAAATGCACAACATGCAATTAGGAAATTGTCATTCACAAGTAATGTAACTTATCACATGGACATCCAGTCAGGAGTAATCTTCTAGAAGAGATGTTCTCTTTGCCCCTTGCTTACTAGTTTCCAATGCAGTGTCTATGGGAAAGGAGAAATCTACCTTGGTCACTCGTGCCTCATGTTCATGTGGAAAAAATTCACCCGTAGCAAGAAGTCTTGAAACCTCTGCAATCTGTGCTTCTGAAGCTTCCACCCTTAATCCCTTTACATAAGAAACTCCATTGTTGTAAGTACGCAAGAATTCCACTGCTATAGCTTCGTCATAACCACAGAGCCTGAAAAAATAAGTAAGCCAAACCACATGGTTAAAGACTTGGACACTTGCTTGATCTTGTAATAATTATGAGTGATCCCCTGGCTCATGGTGTATTGGTGGTCCTCCCTTTGTTACTGTAAAATGTGCAACCCAAAAACTCCAAATCACTTGAAACTTCCTCTGCAACTGAAAATGGATTTTTCAAAACTCTGCTCTCTGTATCCTCAATAAAAATTCTTTCCTCTTGTGTTGCCCTATATTTTGCATAAGATTAAGACTAAATAATGCTAGATAAATGCTTGGTGTAGGGTTCTGGGGATTATAGCAGAGGAGAAGTTTGAAAAACTAGAGCTGGAAATATGAGTTGGGTTTGAAAATTAAAAACTTAGCAGAGAATTTTGCATTATTTGGGGTTGTCACATCAATTAATTGCAAAATAACTCTGCAGTACTGCTTACACAAGGGTTATCATGGAAAAACATGAATTAATGAGTTAACAAACTGCCCCCTACAAAAATTATGACAGGTGTCCTCACATGTGTGGTTAGGAAGTACAACAACACTCGGATGAAGCACTAATATTAATTACAATGTAATTTATAATAACGTCTAATGAATAAAAAATGTTGTAAACAATAAATGATGGTGTACCTGGAGAGTAATCATGAATAAATACCCAAATCTAGAAAGATCAGATGACGTGTGCAAAGTGAAAAGTAATGAGTGACATAATAATGATAGGACACGTAAGTGAAAATGGAAAAAAAGATTGATGGGATGTGATGTGATGGTGACTTTATTGCGAAGAGAAATATTTTTGTGGGAAACAAAAATTTAATTATGACTGTTTTGCGATGAAGTTAAAGAGACGACTGAAATAAAAATTTGCCCTAATTGGCTGCAGGAGGTTCGTTAGCTGGAGGAGGTCCATCAGCTATAGGAGTGTCTTCAGCTAGAGGAGGTCCATCAGCTGCAGGAGTGTCTTTAGCTGGAGGAGGTCCATGGGCTGCAGGAATGTCTTTAGCTAGAGGAATTCTTTTTTAGTGGTCAGTTTATGGTACAGATGGAGAGTGTGACCATTGACCAATAACTTGAAGCGGACATGGTCAATTGTAGACAATTGGACTACATCATTAGAAAACACTTTGCCAACCTCATAAGGACCAAGCCAATGAGTTGTAAGCTTAATTTGATTCTCTTGAAATTGGGAGTCATATAGAAGTTCCCAGTCACCAAGAACAAACCATTTATTTTGTATGTGTGAATCATGCCATTTCTTCTGTTGAAGCTGTATCAATTCGGTATTCTGTAAAGATGCCTTGTGGATCTCATCCAGATAACTAAGCTGCAAGAGCCGCTCTTGCCGAGTTATAGGAAGATTTAATTTGAGCTATAATGTTGTGCATAAATTTTTATTCTCAAACTCGTTACTCAATGGACATTACAACTATATTTCCATACACCAACTCAAAAGGTGTAAATCCAGTAGGGGTTTTCCATGTGGTGCGGTAGGCCCACACAACTTCCTATAATAGGCTACTCCAATCTATTTTTTGTAACTATACTATCTTAGTGAGGATGGCCTCAATTTCCATGTTAGTGATCTCGACCTGACCATTTTCCTGGGGTTGATATGGAATAGACTTCCTATGGCGAATGTTGTATTCCTCCATAAGGGTAGTGATCAGATTTGAAGTGAACTGAGCTCCCTGATCTATGACTAGTTCCCATAGAACACCATATCTAGTAAATAATTCCTCATATAAAAATTGTGCAACCCTATTATCCCTTGCATTCCTCATAGCCCACACTTCCACCCATTTAGTAACATAGTCAGTACAAACCAAAATGTAAGAGTTTTCATTTGATGGGGGATGAATTGGTCCCACAAAATCTATGCCTAATTTATCAAATGTAGTGACTATTACCTAAGGAAATAGAGGCATTTCATTTGATTTGGTGGGCCGGCCCATATGCTGACATCTACCACACTTGTGGGTGTAATTGGTTGCATCTTTATAGAGAGTGGGCCAATAATAGCCGGTATTGAGTATCTTCATGGCTGTACGTTTGACCGCAAAATGGATACCACAAGGTTCATCATGGCATGCATGGAGTATATCATAGGTCTCATCCTCATGAATACACCTTCTCAGGATCTAATCAGGTCCAATGTAGAAGAGACATTCGACCAGCCAAGAAAAATTGAAAGTCTTTTCAATTAATAGCCTCTTTTCCTTGGAAGAAAAATGTGGTGGTACCTTTTGAGTAACCAACTAATTGGCAATGTCGGAATGCCAGGGGGTATGAGTGGAAATATAAAATAGATGGTCATTTGGAAAGTTGTCATCTATGACATGTGGGTCATCATCATTCTATAATCTGGAGAGGAAATCAGCCACTACATTGGTTTTACCCGATTTATCCACTATCGTGATGTCAAACTCTTGTAGCAACATGAGCCATCTGGAAAGCCTACCTAAAATAGCAGGCTATTTTACCAGATACTTGATGGCTATATGATTAGTATGTACAAATATTAGGTAACCAGTTATATAGTGGCGAAACTTATTCAGTGCATAAATTACATCCAAGAGTTCTTTTTTAGTTATTGTGTAGTTCAACTCTGCACCGTGCATATTCTTACTGATAAAGTAGATGGCATGCTCTACTGGTCCATCTTTATATCTAAGAATAGTTCCCACAGCATGGTCAGAGGCATCTATGTGGATATGGAATGGTAATTCCCAATTAGGTCCTCTATAAATTGGTGCCTGTGTAAGTACTTTCTTCAGTTGCAAGAAGGATTGTTCACAAGAGGTTGTCCAGATGAACTCTGAATTCTTTGTGAGCAGGGAGTACATGGGCCTGACTAATTTTTTGAAATCTGTTATGAATTTTTGGTAGTAACCAACATGTCCTAGAAAGCTACGAACATCCTTCTACTTGGTGGGAGTAGGGAGGTTCATGATTACTTCAATTTTCATTGGATCCACTTGTATTCCCTTGATAGAGATGTAGTGACCTAACACCACACCTTCCTGCATCATCATGAAGCATTTATGGCTGTTGAGGGACAAATTATTCTCCTTACACCTGGTAGGAACTTTGCCCAAATTGACCAATTCTTCCTCATAGGTTTCCCCATAAGTTGTGAAGTCGTCCATGTATATTTCTATGCAATCATGGGAGATATGAACAAAAATGTTGATAACTACACACTGGAATGTGGCTAGGGCATTACAAAGGCCAAAAGGAATTACATAGTAAGAAAATGTTCTCCAAGGGAAAGTAAATGTTTTTTTCTCCTGATCTTCAGGAAGGATCCTGAAATGGTTATAGCCACTATATCCATCCAGGAAAGAAAAATAACACTTTCCTGCGAGGGAATCTAGGACTTGGTCTATAAATGACAGGGGAAAATGGTCCTTCTTGGTGGCATTGTTAAGTTCCCTATAGTCGACACATACTCACCACTTTCCTCCTTTCTTTGGGACAATAACTAAAGGTGAGACCCACTATATCTTAGAGATTGGGTAGATAAAATCGACGTTTAGTAACTTTATTTTGACAATTTCTCTTAACGCAGGGTTTATATGCCTATGGAATTGTCTGAAAGGATGTTTGTCTTCTTTTAGGAAGATCCGGTGGGTACATAGTTTGGGGTCCAAACATTTCATGTCAGAATAATCCTAGGCAAAGGCCGTAGCATGTCTTTTCAGCAGGCGGTCAATGATGTCTATTGTTGGTGTGTAAGTTGGCTATTAATATGTAAGCAATGGCCAGGGAAAACTTCCAACTTCTTTGTGAGTTCTACCATAGATGCGTCTGTTAATGGAGGTTCTTGGATCTCATGGGGAAGAAGTTGGTGGTAGAGGTGCTCGGCTATAGGAGAGGGAGGTACGAGGCAATCAGGGTATAGAGCTTGCAGGGAGCAGTTATGGGGATTGAGACAGTTAATGGATGTTGAATCATGACCATATTGGTTTTGCATAATGTTGGTGATTACGATGTCCTCCTCCTGTAGCTATAGGAAATGATCTCTTTCTAACATCATGAGTTGGGCTGCTGAATTGACTACTTCGGCCTCCTCTCCAATGTCAGGTCATATTGGTGAGGCAAACTCCATTTATGGTTGTGCTGGCGGATATAAAGCTAATGTCTTAGTATCTTGACCATTAGAAATGGCCGTACTGCCATAGCGGCATCCGATAAAGGCATCAGTAGTAGCCAACCAGGGTCAACCAAGAATAATGGGATAGCCTCCTAATGTGTCTTTAGGTGAGAGCATCATAAATTTGGCTAGGTAAGACCAGTTTTCAAGGTCAATAACTATATCCTCCACTACCCCATCAGGTTTGACTGTGGGGCTGTCTGCAAGCTGTAGGAGAGTCAGTGTTTCTTGGAGGGTAGTGATGTGAAGTTGCTACATGATATCCTTTGTCATGACATTTATGGCAGATCTTAGGTCAATTAGAGCATTTTTATGGCTATCTCATTAATGGTTACTTCGACAACTAGGCTACCTAGATCAGAGTACTTGGGAACTACTATCTTGCCAAACATGATATCAACAAGTTTAACCAGGACATGGACTATTTGGGGGTCCTTTCATGTATGAACATGCTTTTTAAAGCAGGCTTCCTTGATAGCCTTCCCATATGTGGGAACATCCTTTATTTCTTGGAATAATGGAATCTGAACATTAATGTTGTTTAATTGATCTAGGATGTCAAAGGTTGCATCTTCCTTAGGTTTAGAGTTGTCAACACACAACCTTTGTGGGAATGGAGGTTGATCTAGCTACACTGGTGCTAGTAATATTGTTAGACCTACTGGAGTGGACTCTGGTGTAGTTTGAGGTAGGGGCTCATCTAGAGTTACTTCAGTTATAATAGGAGGTGTGGGCAAAGTTGTGCCAGACCATAAATGAATTTCATTGATTGCATATGTAGGGTACTAGTTTGGATCAACTTAATAGACATTTTGCTGAGGTGTTGGTGGCCTATTATTAGGATTTGATTGAGGTTGTGCAGGGAGTTGAGTAGGCTTAGGAGGTGTTGTTGTGGTTGTAGGAGGTGATAGAAGGGCTTGTTGTTGTGGCTATAGGAGTCCCTACTGCTAGTTTGGCCATTACTGACCCCCACGCCACTGAGGGTTTTGTTGCCAATTCCCATGGGGTTGTTTCCAATTCCCTTGGAGTTGTTGCCAATTCCCTTGAGGTTGTTTCCATTGAGGAATTGGGTAAGGTTTCTACTGAGGTTAAGGATTAGTCCAAGGAGGGTATTGATTATTCACAGATTGTTTCCATTGATTACCATAAATAGACCAGTAAAAGTAAGCGAGTCCTGAGGCATACCTTGTCTTTGAGCCCATGGTCTTCATTGTGCAATGAAGAATAATTTCTCATCATTCCCTTCAATTGGCTTGTAATAAGTGGGTAGTTGTGTATTCTCCATGTTGGTAACCAATTTGCAATGATAATCTCTCTTCTTCTGTCTATAATGTGGACAAAACATTGCTAGCATAGCTTCAACCTCCTCATGTTTCTTTTTTTCCTACATTGTGTCCAACTGGGTGGCCATGTTATTGATAATGTCCTGCTTAAAGTTAGAAAACAAATGTGTGATTTCTACCCTTGAGGCTCTAGCACCAATAGTTTTGCCTGTTGTGGCTCTGTATCCTCTGCCCTTCTTTGCCGCAACTCTTCAGTAATTGAGGCAGACTTTCTTGATATCACCCCATGTGGATTGGGTGATATCTCCTCCGGCCATAGGTTCCAAGGCCTCAGTGCATCCTTCATTTATACCCCGTAGAAAGAGAAGTTTTTGAGACTCCTCATTAAGCTGATGATGAGTATTTTTCTGCAGGCTAAACAATAATCTCGACACATAATCCTCTAGGATTTCATCCTCCTTCTGGGTCATCTTGAAGATGTCATCCCCTCTCATATCATTTCCCCTGCAGTATTCTTTGTATTTCTCCAGGAACATTAGCTTCATTTCATCCCAATTATGAATAACATCCTGACCCAAGCCCATAAACCATCTTAATGCAGACTCTTTAAGAGTTGCAGGAAACAATTTGAGCCTATGGGAATTCATGTAGTCATAACTACAACATAGGATGTCAAACTCAAAGAGAAAGGTATCAAGATCTTCGGTCACTAGGCCATAAAATTTGGGAAGAGCTGATGAGGGAATATTCTTGAGGTTGTTGTTATCATACTGATCAGTAATGGGAAATGGAAAGTTAGGGGGGTTCACCATCCTGGGCAGACCATGAGGAAGACCTTACGATTGGAAAATGACTAGAGGCAGTGGATTTTCTTCTTTATTGTCCAGGTTTTGAATTCTGAGATTGGCTAAGGCTTCTGCAAATAGATTAAACTCCAGTTCACCTTCTAGAAGGTGAAAGTTCAGTGGATCACCTTCTGAAGATGATGATGATGATTCTAATAAAGGAAGGTTGAAAATTGCATCCATGAACTAACCCTCCTCTTCATTTTCATCTGGTACAAATATATCTCCTAAATGACTATTGGGGTAGTTTGGTAAGTACCTTCCTAGAGTGTCTCTTCTTCTTCTATGCATACAAGTAAGTCAAAGATTTCAGTGGTGGAGTGAAATAATTCTTGATAGAAAACCCTATTTAAAAAGGATGTACATGCTAGAATTTAAATCTATGAATGGCTGAGGGAAAATACTTGGCCGGACACCATTCCTGACAATAACGCCAAAAATGATTAGTTTTATTTAAGGTATCAAATACTAGGCAAGTACCATAACTCAGGGGTTGGGCATCCAACCGAGCAGCTATCCTCCTTTCTAGAAAATTATTTAATTTATCAACTCAAGGACGTGTTACTTTAAACGGGTCAGAAAAGTATATGCACCAAGGATTTTTAACTAGGCCACGCTATGCCTGCAAGAAACAAATTTATTTTGAAGGGAAACTATTCTATAGCTGTAGGAAGTAAATTACTTTTGAAAAGAAACTATTTTAAAGCTGTAGAGAATGTTGGAAAGGAAATGCAGAAGTGAAAGTGCTTGAAGGAACACTATAACTTGAAAAGGTTGGAAAACATAATCATAGTGCTTCAACAACTCTGCCTTTTTGTCTGCAGGAAGTGTTGGACTACCCTGCGACTTTGGCTGCAGGAACTGTATTAACACTAGAATTATAAAACCAAGATGCAGGAAAATTAAACTATATGAAAATGATCCTATCTAGCTAACACAGATTCATCACCAAGTGGGCCCCCTTGAGTGAGTATCCAAACTCAATTATGCTGAACTGTAGATTTAAAACTTCATTCACTATTGATCAAAAATGTATTACAAATTCAACTATAAATAAAGTAGAATGTAAAGTATAACTGATAACACCCTCCTTCTCACATAGGAGTAGGGATTTATTTAAAGAAAAATATCTTACTGCTATCTAGTCACATCATAAAGATAGGCAGAGCTTTTATTATAACCCTAATAAACATGAAAGGAAAATATAAAACTGGAGATTTAATCGATCCATGAAAGAGGAAGGAAATGCTTTTGGCAATAAATCCAACTTCCCACTCTTCCCTATATTTCCTCAGAGAATTTATTATGATGTCTGGTCTTTTCTTGTTTGCTGACACCTTGATCATCCCAAATCCATCTGCATTGCACCTGAGGTTTCCCCGTATGCACCTGCTGCAAGACCAGGTCGAGCCTCCAGAACATGGGAGTAGTTTACCTGGTCAAGGTAACAGTTGCTAATTTGGTGCGGTGCACTCTAGATATTAGAGACATTTATGATAACAAACATAAAGATACACATTCATCATTCATGTTTAAACAACAAACTCATTTCAAAAGGACATAACTATAATTCAAAAATAAGTAATCTAGTATCTTCATCCAAGCGTAGCATGTTTAAGTATTTCCAATCACAAAATAGGTTCAGTGGCAACATGCCACATAACAAAAAATATAAGTAAAAGTATCTAGAAAAGCATAATAAGCATGATGAAAAAATGGAAAATATCCTAGCAAGAGCATGTCCTAGGGCTTCTACAAAATGACATTAATATGCCCTATCAAGAGGGTCATTCTCTATCAAACCCCATTAATAGCTTGCATCTACACAGGTACTATTCACAATTCTCTGAGTAGACATATTTCAAAAAGGAAATAAAAAAGAAAAAGAAAAAAATGGTTACCTTGGAAAAAACCTAGCAATCATGCGTCTTTGGTGACACAAAATAGAAATACAAGAGAATTAAATTCATACTATGGTAAAAAACACTTTGCTGGTGCCTTGGGAAATGACCATGGTGAAAAATAGGCAATCTTACGCCATGTATAGAGATCATTTCTCTACCATCTATCATAAATTCACACTAGTTTCACTTGTCATTTCACATCATATTCCACAGTAAAATCCATTGTCGCTTGATATTTGTCAATTATCCTTGTCCCACTATCTCATATTCAAAACAAAGTCAGTACACCATGGCCATTCCATAATAACTTTCCAATTCTGTCGTAACTGGGGGCACTCCAATCTCATGATCCATCAAGTTCTGAAAAATACAAAAAAAACAATATTTAAAAAAAAAATACTAAAATATTGAAAAACCCAATAAAATTGTATAATAAATATCCTTTATTTATCAATCCAATTATTTTTCATTTCAAAACAAGAATTGAACGCCATCATACAACAAGTCTAAGCTCAACAAAAGCAAATCAAAATAATCAAAATTATCAACAAGTCCTCAGTCAAATTGATCACACTGTCCTATCTATCAACCAATTCTTATAGAAAAGTCTTTTATCAAATAGTCATGTTGTCTTAGACAAGGGAATGGAAACTCAAAACTAGATGGAACAGTCTTAGATGATGTACCTTATTCTTGAAATCAGATAGCATCAACGAAACGTTAAAATTCAATGTCCAAACTACTACAAAAACAAAAACACATAATCAATATGGCTTCTTACTTGTTGAGTGGAGTTGGTATTATTATGTCTTTATTTTTGCAATTCATGATCTTATGCATCTCCATGATTCCATAAGAGATTAGAGATGTCAAGATGGTTCATGACTTATCTTTTTTGTCTGTTGTTTATGGGATATTTTTTGTGAAGTCTTAAATGAGTATTTTGGGTGTCTGTGGTAAGATCCTTCACATCCACATGCAATATCTAATTGCATCGCTTGTTGTAATGGATAAATTAGTTATGATACGTCGTCCATACCTTGACTCTTAATGCTTGACCTAGATGGATCGACCCATATTCCTTATCTGTTATAAGTGTTTGTTAGAATGCAAAAGGATAGTCATTCCTAGGTTGTTAATATTTGGGTATGATGGTTTTCAAGTTTTTTATAATAAAAATGGCTCAATGTTGAAATAAATTGCTCAAATAAGTTGGAATTCAAAGCTGGTTAAAAAAAATTCAGGTTTCAATCAAGATTCATTCTTATTTTACCTCTCATTATCTCTCATTTCCTATCACTACTAAAAAATCTCTCTGTCAGTCTTAACAAAATACTTAAGATAAAGTATCATGATACAACAAAAATACAACATCCTGCATCCAAAAACATGCTAGTTTGCAAACATATAGTACATATCATAATACATCCATCTATCATATAAAATCATATAAAACATTAACTCATTTAGCATAGTCTATCATCTAAACCGCGTCACATCTAGTCATATCATATAAAGTGCATTTGAAAATATGAAAATATTAAGTGCATAAAACATCATCATATCATCACATCATATAGGAAATGCATACATCCATCGCATAGACATAACATAAAAAACATATCATGATTCATTGCATCTCATAGCCATCACACAGTCATCATAATTTACCAACATTATTCACTTCTTACTAATTATTCATTTTTGCATCATTTATTCTAAATCTTCTTTCAAGATATCATTGATGACATGTAACTGATTGAATGTTTGATAATGTTAAGTTTAAAGATAATGCAAGTCATTAAATCAGTTAATGGACTATATTGTTATTGATTTCAACTTGATATCATCTATACGATCATGTACATAATCCCAAAGACTTCAGAGAACCAAAGGAACCAAATTTATGCTTTCAACAATGCATAAAAGTCAAGTATTCACTAAGTGACAAACAACACCGATAGAGTGCACACCATTAGACAAAGAAAAGAAGAATAGTCACAGTGATACCTAACGATCAGAAGCATATTGTTGCCCGACGAAGAGAAACCATAGAATTACCGACGAGCAAAGTTAGAAGGTTGCTTGATGAGCTAAAGACTCAAAATGCCTGACGACCAAAGATACAGAGCTTCCCGACGAGTAAAATTCCAATGATGCCCGACGGATGGAGATCATGAAGCTAACTAGAGTCTCACCGACGAATCAGTCAGTTTTCACCAATGAATAACTATAGTGGTGACCGACAAAATAGAGAGTTCAGAAAATGATGAAATATCTAGATGGTAGAGCTAAATATAGACTTAACTAGTTGTCTACTTTGTTTTATTTGACCAGAGATAAGTGATTAATTTAAAGCTGATTTGTACAGTTGGCAAGAAGATATCTACGAGACAAATCAAGAGTTATGCTTTAAATTTAATTGGCTGGATTGTTTATCATGCCAAGAAAAAATGAATATTATGTCTATATAAGAGACAAGCCTAATTCATTTTCAAAAAGGGAATATGGGATTAAGGGGAGTGAAGAGAAAGAGGATGTTGAAGAGAAACTGATGAAGAACAACTTCATGCAATACTGATCAAACAAGTTGAAGGAGAGCTAAGAAATTCTGAAGACATTGATGAACAATGAGCATAGCATCACAGAGAAGAAAGTGTGGAGCACAAGGATTGAATTGATACATTGGTTAGAGAGGTAATGTACTTAAATAGATCTGAAAATATGCAATTCAAGTTGCAATATGAGCAATTCATAGTGTTTCAATTTAACCATTGAAGCACCAAGTCTCTTAATTGAGCAGGACTTAACAATCTTCTATATATTGAGGTACATCTCAAGGAGTGCCAAAAAGGTTGATTCACGAAAGTAGCATTGGATTTTCTCGATACCTATTGACAGTCTAAGGAGGCTGATTCAAGGATGGTAGCAATAGATGCCCGATACTAAGTGACAACCTCTATGTATAAAATCCTCTAACAAGGTCACACTTAACAGTATGTTTGTAACCTTTAACATGGTTTCCTCCTAACAGGGCTCACTTCAGAAGAGTGACAATTTTGGGTACCAGTCCCAGTGGTTTTTCCCTTAACAGGGTTTCCACATTAAAATTCATGTGTTATGTGTGTATGATTCATTTCTTTAGTGTTTTGCATCTTACATAGCCAACTTTGGATTGATTGGTATACTCTTCTTATTTACTGAGTTTTGGTAAATAGTTATACTGCTTATCAGTAATCAAGAGAGAATAAGGATTGAAAGAGAAAACCGACAGACAGTTAATCATTATTAGTATTTCATGGCATGCATCTTGTAAGGACATAATAATCTGAGATTTATTGATTGGTGGTTAAGTTTGAAGCATAGATTTTTGAGGCCATTGATTCACCCCCCCTCTCAGTTATTACTAACAATTGGTATCAGAGCTTGTGTGCTTAGAAAGAAAGGTTTCAAGACCTAAGCTAAAGATCAAAAGATGAATAGACGAGATGTGCCCAAGCTGAACAAAGATAACTTTTCTTCATGGCAAAGTAGGATAAGACTCCACTTATCAGGTATTGGTAATGATGTTACTAAATTCCTAGATACTGAATATGTGTTTCCCACAGGAGAATTAATAGTAGATCAATTGAGAGAGAAGCATGAGCACAACTGCATGGTCATAGAGCTTTCTTCCTCACTCTTTGATGCTAAATTTGAAGATGTCAAAGATTGCAAAACTGCAAAGAAGATGTGGGACAAACTGAAGCTTGTACATGGAGGTGATACAAATGTTCTGAGAGCCAAGGAAGAAATCCTTAGAGGAAAGTTTGATGATCTCAGAATGAAAGAAGGATAAAACATCACATAGTACAACACAAGAATCAAAGAAGTAGCCAATGCTATACAAGGAGTTAGAGGTACACTTGAAGAGGAGACAGTGGTAAGTAAAATCTTAAGAACCTTACTGCCTGTATATGCTATTAGAGTATCTGCCATTTAAGAGATGAGACCAGTAGAAAACAATATAGTTACTCTTGATAGTTTATTAGTAGATTAATTTCATTTGAGATGAAGAACTTTGATAATTGTGTCTTACCAAACTTAGACTCTGCATTTAAATCTTCTATGAGAATAAGAAAATCAAGTCATAGACACACATCTAAAAGAGATAGTGAAAGTGAAAGTGAAGAAGAAGATCTAGATGAAATAGAAGCACTTATGGCTAGAAGAATGCAGAGAGGCAAAGGTAAATACAAAGGTAGGTTACCACTTGTATGCTTTAATTGTAAAGAGATTGGACACTTTTCTGCAAGATTTCCTAACAGAAGAAAAGATGATAGAGTTAATGAAAGATCTTTTGAGAAGAAATTTGACAGAGGTGATAACAAAGATTTTATAAGTTACTGACAATCAAAAAGAAGAGATACTCGAGACTACAATGACAAAGGAAAGAAATCCAGCTACCTAGCTACTTGCAAAGATGAAGATAGTGACACTGAACCTGATGAAGACATCAAGATGGTGTTTGTGGCTATGAAAGATGATTCAGATGAAGATGAAAGGTATTTATAAACTGCACTCATATCTAAGGTTAGCAATAATGACACTTGGATTATAGATAGTAGCTGCACTCATCACATGACCGGTGACAAAAATGTTTTTAACACTTTTGAGTATTATAATAGTGGTACTGTAAGAATGGGTAATGATACACCTTGTCCAGTTGAAGGTAAAGGAACTATAATTTTGAATAACCTGATTAAATGCAAAAATGCTTATTGGGTAAAAGGATTGAATTATAATCTGTTGACTATTTCTCAGCTGAATAATTCAGGTCACAGAGTAGCATTTGAGAATAAGAAGGCAAAGATCTTCAATGAATCGGGAAGATTGATTGGTACTGGTGAACAGACAAAAGGTAACTTATTCTATCTGAATGATACTAACACCACTTGCTTAATGACTAGAAACAAAGACATATGGTTGTGGCACACAATATTATTTCATGTGAATTTTGACAACATGATGAAAATAAGCAGAAGGAGAAATGTAAGAGGCTTACTGACGATGTCAAAGCCTGACAACATCATGTGCAAAAATTGTTAAAAAGGTAAGATGAAAAAGTCTAGTTTCAAAAGTAAAACCCATACATCTGATGATATTCTAGAATTAGTCCATACTGATCTATGTGGACCAATGAGGACAAGGAGTTATTATGGAGATAGATATTTTATTCTCTTTGTTGATGATTACTCTAGAATGATGACAGTTATGTTTCTAAAAGATAAATCTAAAGCGTTCAAGATGTTTAAATGGTATAAGGCTATGGTAGAGAAACAAAGTGGTAAGGATTTTAAATGCTTGAGATTAGATAGAGGAGGAGAGTTTATATCAGATGAATTCACTAATTTATGCAATGAGCATGGTATAAAAAGATAGGTTTCTGCACCAAGAACACCACAACAAAATGGGATTGTTGAGAGAAGGAATAGATCCATAGTTGATTGTGCTAAAACATTGATGATAGAGAAAGGAATCACCCAAATATTCTGGAGGGAAGCTATCAATACTGCTGTCTACACAGTAAACAAAGTACAATTGAAGAATGACACAAAGAAGACACCCTATGAGCTATGGTATGGTAAAACACCCAATGTAAGTTACTTCAAAATCTTTGGTAGTCAATGTTATATCTTAAAGGATGATATAAATGGAAAGCTTAATTTCAAGAGTGATGAAGGTATCTTTCTAGAGTGTTCCACCAAAAGCAAGGCTTATAAATGTCTTATTAAGGCTTCTAACAAAATTGTTGAAAGTGCAAATGTGAAGATATATGAATTTGCAGAAAAGAATGAGCTGGAAAGCACAAAAGAACCAGAGGACTACAACAAGTTTGTATACTATGAAGAACCTAACACTTTGCCCGAGCAACAATGTTTAATTCCAGAGAAGAAGAATGTTGTAACCGACGGCCAGGCTGCAAATACCGACGGTTAGGATAATAATCAAAATAATGTACAGAATGATGAAGAACAAAATGAAGGACAAAATGATGATCAAGATGATAGAAAAAAAGATGAACCAGTTCTTGCCAGATATGTAAGAAGGAACCATCCAGAGATCCAGATCAGAGGAGATAAGAAAGTTGGTACAAGAACAAGAAGTAAGTCTCTAAACACAAGTTGTTTAATTTGTGAGTTTGAACCAAAATTTGTCAATGCTGCACTTGATAATGAAGAATGGATAAGTGCTATGAATGATGAGATTGAGCAGATTAAGAAAAATAAGACATGATCACTTGTACCAAGACTAGATGACAAGAATATCAATGGTACTGAATGGATATTTAGGAACAAGCTGAATGAGAATGGAGAAGTCATAAGAATCAAAGAAAGACTAGTATGCAAGGGGTATGCACAAGAGTAAGGTATTGACTATGGAGAGACCTTTGCACCCGTTGCTAGGCTAGAAGGTGTAAGAATACTACATTCTTATGCTGCATTCAAAGGATTCAAGGTATACTAGATGGATGTCAAGTCAGCATTCCTAAATGGAATACTGGAAGAAGAGGTATACATTAAGCAACCAGAAGGGTTTGTAGATCCAGAAAAGAGAAACATGGTATGTAGACTTCATAAAGCCTTGTATGGATTGAAACAAGCTCCTAGAGCCTGGTATAAATGACTTCATTCCTATCTTATAAGTATTGGATTTGTAAGGACTAGTGAAAATAGTAATCTTTATTTGAAGGAAGATACTGATGCTAACACTTTGATTGTTGAAATATTTGTTGATGACATCATATTTGGAGGCAATGATATGCTATGCAAATCATTTTCTAATGAGATGAGCAAAGAGTTTGAGATGTATATGTTTGGAGAGATCAAGTTATTTCTTGGGCTATAGATCATGCAACAATGTGAAGGTATTTTCATTATACAGTCCAAATACATTAAAGAGGTCCTGAAAATATTCAAGATGGAAGATTCCAAACCAGTTGGAACACCGATGGCTAGTGGATGTAAGTTGAAAAAGGAGGAAAAGACATTAGAGGTAAATCAGACTTTGTATAGATCAATGATTGGAAAAGTCATGTATGTTGTACACACTAGACTAGATATTGCACATGCAGTAGGAATAGTTGCAAGATTTTTTGCTAATCCTAGAGAATCACATATGACTGCTGTGAATTTTTTTTTAAGATATCTAAAGAATACCGAGGAATATGTCTTATGGTATAAAAGAGAAGGTAAATTTGAACTTAAGGTGTTTACCGATGCTGATTGGGCTAGAAATCTTGATGACCGGAAGAGAACAACTGGAGGAGCATACTTTATGGGTGACACACTTGTCACATGGATTAGCAAAAAGCAAGGATGCATCTCTCACTCTACTACAGAAGTAGAGTATATTGCTGCTATTGCAAATTGCTCAAATATTGCATCGATCAAATAGTTAGTGGAAGGTATGCATATGAAGATCCTAGAACTAGTAATTATATATTTTGATAACATCAGTGCAATAAATATTTCCAAGAATCCAGTCAGACATGCTAAGACTAAACACATTGCCATCAAGTATCATTATTTGAGAGAACAAGTTCAAGAAAAGGAGGTGACACTTGAGTATGTGCAATCCAAAGAACAATTAGCTGATATCTTCACCAAGCCACTAC
>MU226747.1:3696352-3719979 GCA_018584345.1 Thuja plicata
CTTAAGCTAACCTTAGGTTTTCCCTTTTAGGGTTTCATGATTCCTTTTATAAGGATTCACCTCTTAGTTTTCTTTACAGAGTTTTTACATCACATTGTAATTCATAGAAACATATTGTTAATATATTGTTTTCTGTTGCATACAATGTCTCCTCTGTCTTTTTGGCCTCCATAGCTTCTTCTCTCTTCTTCTGTCTTTGCTTCTTCTCTATGACAGTCTTGCATGCAGGTGTTCTTGGGTGGATTTTTTTTCCTCAAATCTAACAATGCACACTTGGTCATAGGTTATAGACATTTGGCATTTTCAGGTTTTTGTTGTTCATTTTTGCAAATCTGCATTCATACTTCTATTCTGGGCTTAGAATAGGGGATTTATGTGTTATTGATGATCTTTTCAGCACCTTGGAAATCATGGGATGAAAGATAAATGATAAATTACTAATGTGTTTGATGCAGGATTCTTGACAAAGACCTTGTGTTTCTTTCAAAACTTTTGTGCTTTTTTAGTAGTTAGCAAACACTTCAATTTGGCGCATTAAAGAGAACAACTTTTCTTATGTGTTTGAAGTGATTTATATTTTTATCCAAAGGTTTGATGAACGTATCCTCTCCCCTTTCCTTCATGGATCTTTGGTGAAGAGAAATGCATTCAGTCTTTGAGAGGGCTTGCCTCCTAAGTGCTTTAGCATAGCCGTTGAGAGGGAAAAACCCAAGTGGGAACAAGGCAAAGCCAACCTCTTCCAACCCACTATAATCAAATACCTCCTTGAGATTAAAGTCTTGAAGGCTTAAGATCACTTGTGTCTGGTATTCATGGGAGTATAGGTCTCAATAGCACTTTCACTACCACGTTGCCTTGTATGATTCACAAGTTATCTTCAGAATGGATGCCCTGAATAAGGACATCTTGTTGTAGTGGCCAAATAAACCCTTATATTCATTGGTGCAGGGGAAAACCACGAAGACATCCCATACTTTTGTAGATCTTGGTAGAGATAGCAGTCCCTTGGGAAGTGATTACCCTTGGGATTCAAAGCTTGGAGTTCCTGAGAAGTGAGTGCACTGTAAGGAGGAGCCCATGCCTCCAAGCTTCTAGGATGTCTTCTTTGAGTAGGCATGGTTAAAATTTGTTCAAGTGGGAATTCATTGGATATAGTCCTTCCCAGCCTAGATTGTGACATACATGTTTATTTCTACAACACCTATTCTGCTTGATGTGTCTTGTGCGAGTGTCCCAGTTTTAAAAGAATTATAAAAAAACACTCTTAATTACACATTTGGACCTCATTCAAAAACATTCTGAGACATTCAAGATTGTTTCAAAACCTAGTCATGAACTTTGAGAAAACATGAAATTGCATTGAGATCTTGTTGCTTGCATTTTCATTATCCTTCTTCTTTTAGCTTGCATTTACATTTTGAATATCATATCATCGTCTCTTCAATTGTCAAAATCATTGTCATAGTTTCATATTGCCTTTATAATTTTATATTGAATTGACATTGCATATTTCATATATTTTCCTCATTTTTCACTTAGAACCTTTTAAAAAAACTTCAAATTCTCAAAAAAATATAAATCTTAGTCTTTTCTTATGTTATTGAAAATGGGATCTTGACTTGGTCCCTTAGTCCCTTTTATAATATTTTTTCCTTTATCATTTGGTCAAAGTTCATCTTTGTCATGGTGAATTTGACTTAGTACCTTTTTATCTAGTTATCAAATTGTCCCTTTTATCCCTTTTAAGTCAAGGTCCTTATTCAATTTCCTAAGGAAATACTCTTAGGTTTACATTTTCCAAAGATTTTCCAAAGTTAAACATCCCAAAAACATAGTTGCATAAGCCTTTTCATATCCTAGGTTGCATATCATTCCAAAATATTCAAAATACAAAAAAAAGCACATTTAGCATATATCCTTTCATACTTAGGTGTATTTAGTCATCATTTTGATAGTGACAAGATCTCAATTTCCTTGCAACCAAGTCTCAAATAAATCATTGAACCAAGTTCCAAATCAAAACTTCCAACCAGAGCATGACATAATTCAATTGGGGCCACCACCAAATTATGAACCAATCTTTATTTCAATGCAATTGTGTGTCCCTCAATAAATTTCACAACTATTTGTGCCAATAATGCAAACAATTAAATCAAGATCACCAACAAAGCCACCCAAGAAGAAAAAAATCTCATCTAAATCTTTAAGGTGGTTTATTAAAGCATTATATAAAGAGGATGAAAATAAAAATAATTCACCCATGTCTAGAAAATCCTCAAGAAACATACATGTCTCCCACCATTCCTTCGTCCCCTCAAACCTCACAAGAAAAATTTCCTCCATCTCCATCAAGTGACAGTTCTAATGATGCAACTTCCCAAGGGCTATCCATAGAAGAAATCCAAGTTAATACATTTATTGAAATAATTCCCTTCATGCTTCCCAAATACTAGAACGAATGTCACCATGTCCTCCATTTTCAAGAAATCCCATTCAAGAGAGTCCAATTCAAATTCCATCTCCTTTATGGCTAAACATTGATCCTTTTCTAGAGTCTCCCATGCATATTCCAATTCATATCCCATGTCAAGAGGATGATCTAAAGCACAAAAAAATGAGTCCTAAAAAAAACAATATCAAGATCCCAACAATGACCAATCCCTTCTAATTGTAGGCCAAGATCCTATTTCTCTTGAGTCTCATAATGATCCCACCATCCATGTCCTTTCTATCCAAGAAGATCCCATTCCATATCAAGAACAACATATCATTCCAAGTCCCAATTAATTACCTTCCACTTCTTCCCATGATCCAATTCCAAGTCAAGATCAAAGTGTCTCTTCTCCTTCATGTCCTCCACAAGATTCCATCATCCCTCCATATCCTCCTCAAGATCCCTCCACCCATGCATTTCCTTGTTCTACTCCTCCAGATCCCCTACAAGATCCTATATTTCCAAATGATCCTATAATTTCTCCTATTCCATCGCTGGATCTCATTATTTCTCTTTATCCCCCTATTGATCCTAACATATCTATGCAAGTTGTTCATTAACCCATTATATGTCAAATGAGTTCCTCTTCTTCTATCTGATTCATTTCACTTCATGTTCCTACTAGTCCTTGCATATCATATCCACTTAATAATGGACTCACATCTTGTAGCAAGTGTCCTATTGGTCAAAGCAAGCATTATCAAGTCAAAGGGTTATACCTCCACACAAAAGGTATATTTGAACCCTTCCATGTCAAACAAAATTTTGATGGCCATAGTCTTAATACAAAATCATAATCTCAAGGCATTAGTATCACTTCGAAATCCAAATCCAAGCATATGCCTCCCCCTTCATCACTTCCATCCATCCTAGGTCCATATATTCATTCATACAAGAGCTCACAATCCCTTTACCCATTCCCACATGTAGTTCATCAATGGCACACATCTTGACGAACCTTCCACCCATCCAGAAGGTCCATACAACTCTTATCCATCCATGAATCTTGTTCCCTTATAAACCAATTTGGATGCCAAACATAAAGTCCACAAGTCAATCAATTCACATGTTGTCAACAATCAAAATGTCTAGTTTAATCGACATGTAAAAATAAAGCAAGATATGATCCAAAAAGAAAAATAAAGCTCCAAAAGGCCACAAAGGCCCATTAAACAAAAAATAAATTCAAAAGCAATATGGGTTCCAAAATCCATTGTGCAAGCAATGCATTCCAAGGATCTACAAAAAAATGAAAAATCAAAATGCATGTAGATTCCCAAGAAGCTTCTTGAAGCACAAAGTCCTAAATAAAAATCCAAATTGGCATCCAAAATTTCTATCCCTCCATCTAGCCTTCCATCTTCCAAATCCATTTTGGGTCCTTGTGTCACAAAATCCATATTCATTCTTCCATTAAGCCTTCAAAATACAAAATCGTATTTTACTCCATCACTCCATCACCCTTCAAGGTGTGTGCCAATATTGTTCTTTCCTACATATCCATCCATTCAAAAAATTCCTACCTACGTTTCCTCTGTTATCCAACACCTATTTTTCATCCTTTCATCCATCATATCCAAACCTTTGTCTAAACCCTTATCCTATCCTATCCAATCATCCATGTCATCTTCCTTTTTCATCACCCTACCAACGTCTTTGAGTATACTATCATAGTCACAGTCTATTATTTTTTATATTTCAAGAGAAAGGCTTTTGAGTCCTTCATTAATGTCATGTCAAGCATCCACTATCTTCCAAAATGTCAAATAAATGAAAAAAACAAGAAAGAAAAAAATTGGAAAAAAGAAAAGGTGCCTCGATGAAAACCTGACAAACAAGCATCTTGGTAACACAAAAAAAGAATAAAGAGAAATAATTTCATCCAATAGTGAAAACCTAGCAAACAGGAACTTTGGGAAAGTACCATGATGAAAACCTGGCAAATAGGAACTTTGGGAAAGTACCATGATGAAAACCTGGCAAACAGGAACTTTGGGAAAGTACCATGATGAAAACCTAGCAAACTGACGTCATGTGTAATTTATGAACTTCTTGCATTCCATACTTGGGGGTAGGTTTGATCCATGTTTTCCTATCCTATCATACCCTTTTCATTATCATCCATTAGCCATGTCATTTTCTCCATTATTCCTATGTCCCTCATATCATTTATCTTATCACTGTTCATATTCCCCTTTACCTAACTTTGAGCTTGACAAGACTACAGATTTCCCTAGAAGCATCACATGTCTTATCTCCTTTACATCGTCTGCATCACTTTGGTCCATATTTCCTATCCTATCCTAACCTTTCATTAATATCCCTTACCCATTTTCCATTCTTGATCTTTATTATCCTATCCTATCCAAATCCCTCTCTTGATCTTGACATAGAATAAGGACATTAAATGAAAAATGTGTTTTCAAAAAAAACTTCTTGACATGTCCATTCCTCGCATGCCATCCAGTGCACCATTTCATTACCCTATCATTATCATGTCCAAAACATTAGCTTGGAAAAAACATGTTATCCCATTTATTGGATAGTCCTTGGCACCCAAATAGATCCAATGCAAGTGACCCTTGTCCTTCATCCATCTACCAGTCCATCCATCAATCCATAATGCCCTTGCCTTGCTAGACACTGGGGGAAATTTCATTACATCTTGCTCATGTAAATATTAATGTCTTGAAAAAATTCAAAAAATTGTATAATGTTCTGAAATAATCCCTAAAAATCATATAATGTCCAGAAAAAATTCAAAAATTTTTCCAATATGTCCTGAAAAAATCCCTAAAAAATCATAAAAAGTCTTGAAAAAGCACAAAAAATTTTGGATATTTCAAAATTCCTAAAAAGTAAAAATCATCCAAAATCCAAGCAATAAATTTCATTTTATGACACTCATTTCTTTTCTTCATCATGTGCATGATCATTTTTCATGTTATCAATAATTTTCTCTTCCGACAAGATAAACATCAAAGCAGATGCAATCTGAAGACTTGTCAAACATTGTGCTTAATGAAATCATGCATTAATAGATGAACTATCCAATCAAGTTAGAAATCAATCAGATCAAACTTGTCCTTTATCAACCTATCATTTGTCTTATACAGGGTGTTGTATACTCGAAACTAGTCGATATCTATCTTAGATGGGTTACTTCATTCCTGAAACTAGACATCATCATAATCATCATCATCAATCAAACAAACTATCAACTTTGACAACAAGATCATAATGGATATTGACTTGCTTGGTTTAGTGAGTCTTATCTTTTATTGATTTATCTTTGGCCATGTTCTTATGCTACTCCAGGATATTAGTAGGTGATGAGAGTGGTTGGGATGGTTCATGGTCCTTTATTTTTATTTTTTCTTCTGTTTGCAGGTTTCATTAAGTTCTAGGACATGTGTTTCATATGCTTTAAGATGGATGGAAACAATCCTTATCTTTAATTATATTTATTTTTACACAAATGGATTGTATTATCACTCTGACTTTCTGTTTCATGGTGCGACACATCCATTTTTCCATATTAAATAAAGCTCTCATGACAAAAGTGCACTTATGAAAGTAATGTTTCCTTATTACTAACTCTTCTATGTCTAATTTCGTCTTTCTACTTACATTTCTTCCATTAATATTTAGTAATCACTTTTATTTTCAAAAAATTTCCCTCCTGTCAAATTTTTCCCAATTTTTGAGGGGGCATCCTACCTCAATTATGTCGATACACTGGGGCATGATCTTTTAACTTTTCTTTGAACCAACGCTCATAATCACATTGTCTCAAAGAGGGGCAAAATGTAGACACCCAAAAATGGTTCACACCTATGTGCCCCTTTTTTAACATGTCTTATATTCACTAATATTTTCTCATTCTTCCATGTCATCAATTACTAACATTTCTCTCATTTTGGTCGAATTGATCATTTTCCTAATCAATCCCAATCAATCCTAAACCGATCCTAGACAATCCTAAATGTTCCTAAACCATACCAAATCTTCTTAAATTGGTTTGTTTCATTCCTAATCTCTTCTTGATCACTCCAAGATCATTTCAAACTCATTTGATCATTCTAGGGCATTGTGAAAGACCATCGATGCCTAATCAAATCACATTTGAATCACCTTCAAATCAATCAAATAATGTCAAATCATTATCAATATATTTCAAAATCAATCCTTTTGCATTTTCAAAGATCATAAATTCCTCCTCATCAAATCAATCCATTTTTTATCAATTTCATCATTTTCATCGATAGTATTGTGAAATCTCATCGATGCTATCATTGTCAAAGTTCATTGATTCCTTATCATCATCAATTCGGGAGAATTACCAAATTTCATCGATGTCTCCCCATCATTATAAATCCTCTGGAATTGTAAAAGTTTGTCAATGCCTCATCATTATCCTTCCAAGGCATTTTCAAAGTTCATCGATGCCTCATCATCATCTGGATTCAATAGCAATGTCAAAGTTCATCAATGTTATTTCATCATCAATTATTGTTTCGAGAGCATTATCAAAGTTCATCAATGCCTTGTCATTTCCTAAATCATTCTAGAACCATTAGAATCATTCCTAATCCTCATTGAGATCATCAAAATCAAGTCAATTTTGCATCATTGTCACCATTTTTGTTAATGATCAATTAATTTGTCCTCTTGGGATGAATAACCCATAGTTTATCCCTATGTCCTAATTGAATAAATAAATTGACTTTATTTATTCCCTCTTTCCTGTGTCTCCATAATTAATTAATTCTAATTAATTAGTTGACTAATTTTCCATGTTAGAATTTCATAATTCCTATTTCTATTTTTCTATTTTTAGATAGGAATAAATGAGTTTTTAAAATTCAAAATTTCTCTCCTACTAATTAGCCTCCATTTGTCATAGTTTATGACACTTTCTTCTTTTTCCTTTGTCATAATTTGTCATAGTTTACGAAAAAATTTCCCTTCCCTTATCCACACTATTTTTCCCAATTTGATCTCTTACAATTTGTCATAATGTATCATAATATGACACTTTTCCAATTTCACTCCTCAATTATGATATTTTTCCATTTGTGCATCTAATTGTCATTTCTACAATTTGGCTCTTATCCTATAAATTGAGATCATTTTCTCAATAAAATTAACCACACTCCCAATACTCTCATTATCACTATTTTTCTTTCAAGCTTTTGTGCATTTTGTCATTTTCAAAGAAAAACATTCATCCGTTTCAATGGAGAAGAAAGGTGAGAATTGGAACTAAATTTGAAGGGAGCTTTTATGTTATTTGCATATGGTTTTAACTCTCATTTCAAATGGTTTTAATGTTATATTAGATAGGTTTGCATATTGTTAGAGGTTTTATGGTTGCCTTATTATGCATTCTATGCCTTTTTCTGGCCTTACAGTTCTATGTAAAGGATAACATGAGGGAAATAATGAATCACATAAATGAGATACAAAGGTTTGGTTCTCAACTCACATCCATCTGGAAAAGGAAGCAACATCATTTAAAGTTCATGAAGCTTCTAGATTTTGGTGAAGTTGATAAGTGGTTGAAATTTTTTGAGATTCTCATCCAGGTGTACTTTCTTCACACTAAGTGTGGGTTCAAATATGTTCATTGATATGTTTTCCTTCATTCATTTCCAAAGGCAGATGGGCATCCAAATTTAGGAGGTTTTCCCAACCTCGAAAATGCATGAAATCACGTTTGTTTTTAGAAATCAGATTTTTGGAGGCATAAATCACTTTCTATGGGTCATTTTGGAGTATCTAAGTGTTCTCAATTAGTTACCTACCACATTATCCCTTCATTCCATAGATTTTGGGTAGTCGAAACAAAGTGGGAGTAAAAAACAAAGACATTTTTCTCAAAAGTAGTGGAACTATAGTCTTTCCCTGCAAATCCAGAAGCGTTTACAGCTCATTTTTGCATGATTTTGATGTAATAATGGATAAAAATATATGTCAAAACATTAAATATAGGCTTAGGAGTAATTTGTTGAAGTTAAACTAGAGATTTATTTTTATTTCGTCATTTTTACATGGATGGAAACCCTAGTTATGGGATTCATAACTTTAGATGTAATTTATATATAAACTCATTTTGGGGAATGTAACAGGGTTAGATATTTTGTAATAGAAAATTAATTCAATTGGTGTTGCATTTTTGGTGTGTTTTAGCTGCCATCTATGTGAGTTTTGATAATTTATTTTCAGAATTTGAGAACCAACCGTGTTTAATTATGATTTCCCTGCGGATTGTTAAATTGGTGTGGATTATTATTGAATCCAATTATTGTGACAAATGTTGGGAGAATATATTTATATTTATGCTAGATGATAATTTTTATCACGTGTGTGGATACATGAATGACTTCATGATATGATAAATTTTGAGAAAAAAACTATGATACTTAATTCTATTGGTGATTGCATCTGCAGGGAATGAGTTGTGAGTTATTTAGATGCATGTTTTGTCAGTTTCTTTTATCATCTTTGACATTTAATATGCGAGTTGAATCATTGGTGGTTGATGTCGGTTAGGGATTTATTTTTAGTAATTTTCTTGAAATCTCTCATTATCATTTGATATTTTTTTTTGGAAATTTGGTGAAGTGTAGAATTCATCTTAGATTTTAATTTAGATTGCATGAATAGAATTTCATGTATTTGGAAAAATCATAAAAAACAACAAAAAGTAACTAAAGCTATTATGCTCCAGCTTTGTTTGAAATGAACCAACAAAGGCCTCCTTGTGAACATTCACATTTATCTTCAATTGAGTCTCCATGTGGTTGTACCATGACCACAGATAACGTTGTGAGTGACCTTGTTACTCTTTCAAGAGGGGAATTTGTATCACTTATTTCTAACTACTACTTTGTGTAAAAGCAACCCTCAACAGAAGTGGCGCTAGAAGGAGGGCCTTCAAACAATAGGCTGGAGAATATAAGATCTTTCTCTCTAGAGAGGTTTCAAAAAGTACTTAGATCATCTCCTAAAATGAGTGATTTCCTTGAGCTTACCCACCATCTGAAGGATTAAAATGATAAGGCACAATAAAAGATAATTCCTTCTCATCATCCAGTTGGTTTGCACAACTCACTTGGACAACAATCACATATTTCTGCCCAAGTTGTTACTACAGTCATTAATCAAAATCAGAATTTGTCACTACCTGTCCAGATGGATTTCTTTGGCAATGCTCAGAGTTCCCCATTGAAAATAGTTGGTTAATTTCATGAGTTGCCTAAGAATCCCAAGAATTTTTGTGCCAAGTTTGTATATGGTGAATCCAGGATAGTAGAAGAGCACATCCGTTCCTTTAAAGAAATATGCAACCAAAAGTAAATTACGCATCAAGATTTTGTATGTAATTTATTCCCATATGCGCTTGGTGATTTTGCCTACAAATGGTATCTAAATTTGCCTAGGGGATCCATCACCACATGGGTTGAGTTTGAGACCAAATTTCTAAATCAGTTTAAACTCTATGTGGATCCCGCTAATCTCCACAACCCATTTATCTCAGCTAGAAAAGAGCTAAATGAGCCTATTTCCATGTTTAATCCTCATTTCCAAAAGATGCACCAAAATCTTAAAGATCCTTACATGGTGCATGCACTCGCTACTATACAAGTGTTCCTAAGATCCTTAGATCCATTGACTACAATTTTATTAAGAAGGCTCCCCCCAGAAGATATAGATACTTTAGAAAAGGTATGCAATGAAGCCATCACTTTCATGTAGCATGTGGATCCATAAGTTGGTGGAAAACTTTGGTGCTTTATCATCATTTAGAATGCTACCACTGTGAACACATTCCTATCCATTAACCATGCCTAAACAATCATACCTCATTGCTCAATCCCATACCAACCCAACAACTCACTGTCCCACAACCAGATATCACATATATGGGCTATGAGGCCTATAAGACAACCTTCTTTGAGTAACAAATTGTACCTCCCAATGAGCTTGATAATCACTTAGCATCTGATTTAGATACCGTGAAAAATACTTTGTCTCAATTGATCAACAAGCTCACTAGGGTGAAACTTAATCTATCTCAAAACCAAGGAAATTACCAAAGATAGAATTTTATCATGAATTATTATCCTCAGAATTAGAATATAAGTTATAAAAATTACAACAATAACACACAAGATAGATGATTTGTGCAGAAGAGACCCAAGAGACCTTGGAATACCTGTAAGATAGACTTATACCATGAATTCTTATCCTTAGAATTAGAATAGAAGTTATAATAATTACAACAATAACACACAAGATAGATGATTTGGGAAGAAGAGACCAAGAGACCTTGGAATACCCGACCCAAAAATGATAGTATACCTATTGATAATGCTAATGCGTATGAATCTGTTGATTTTAACTTTGTAGTAACTACATGTGCATGCCAAAATGACAATGGGTAAAAAAATGATATGTATAATCAACAACCTCAGGGTTCTAATGACCCCCCTATTAATTTCAATGCAATGTTGTTTGATTCCTATAAACCTAAGAGAGGGGAAGGTTGTGGAAAGAATTACACATGAGGAAGAATTTATGTTTCCTTTCCAAAGGGAAAATGAGCCTGAATACTCTAAGGTTCATGCATTCCAGAATAAAAATTGAAGCACTTATAACTTGAGAAGTTGAAAACAACCTCTGACTGATGGTATCCCCCCAAGAACACAACCAACACAACTATATCCGCAAGCTAGAAATAGTCCTACATTCCCAAAGGGACCAAATGTTGCTACTTTATCACCACCAAATGTACCCACTATGCACAAAAACCCAACTTGGTCCACTGAAAAGTATAGTGTTGTTGAGGAAATTAAAAGGACAAAGGTAAATATCTCAATGTTAGACATGTAACAAGGTTTTCCTTATCAAAGGGAAGCACTCCTAAAGTCCTTGGACCATTCTATAAAAGTACAATAGCTTACAACACATGATCTCCCACATCAAATGTGAATGCTTCAGAAGCATTTCCTATGATGTTTAAAGACAAGTTGGAGATGCCCCCATTCATATTCAGTGTGCATGTATTTGGTAAAAGTTTGCACAACTAGTTGATCAACTCAGGGGATTCATGTAATTTTATCTGCTCTCTATCTGCCAGAAGTTAGGGATGGTTCCTTAGACCAAAAACATAGTGGTAATATAGCTGGACAAAATGGAGGTCAGGGTCCAACAAATCAAATCTGATGAAAAAAAGATCTATAAATATAAATACATGCAAAGAGGATCTAACTCACAATATCAAAAGTATTTAAGAAGAGTTGGGTTCACCAAAATGAATAATAGGTGAACATATATATCTAAATGCATACAATGTAGCAAAGATATAATGTGAATATTGACTAATGCAATGTATATAAAGGAGATATAGACACCAAAATTGGAATGCTAATGTTATGAATCAGGTTCACCAAAATGAACAATAAAAAAATGACGACATGGGAAAATAGGTAGATCATTACAGACCTTATGGAAAGACATCTTGTCAATTAGTGTCAAAACAATTAGTCATCCAGCATCACCCGAGTGATCAGTATTTCCTGAGTGATCAATATCGCCTGAGTGATCAGTATTGCCTGAGTAACTACCATCGCCCGAGTGATCAATGTGACCTGAGTGATCATCATATTGCCCGAGTATCAGTTTATCACCTGAGTAGAATTCTGGACACAAGTGACAGTATTGAGCTGCCTTTTCATATATTGTTTGATATCATTGTATGTAATGGAAGCCGACTTATGAAGTCATTTGTTTTGGATAAGATATATATGTAAGATATTTTATTTATCCAAAATGTGTATGTGAACAAGTGTATATGCGAATATGAAGTGGCATATTGATTAGAAGATTGCAGAAGTATAAAAGTACAATAGAGTCTCATCCATCATAGTCAAGTGATTAGTTATAAATCAAAGGGTCTTATTTAGAAAATCAGAGTTGCATAAGCAGATCATCTACAGGTTCATTCTAACAGGTGGATAAACAAAATCCTCTAACCAGGTGGACCTAACAATCTTTTATAAATCTCTTAACAAAGTTCCATAATTATTGTATTGTATTAAGTCCTTTAACAAGGTGGACTTAATAATCCTTATTGATCTTAACAAGGAAGGCCTTCAGAAGTGGTCAATGTAAGCTCTAACATGCAAAATTTATACTGCAGTACTAAATCTTGTTGGTACCATCCCCACCCAAGTTTTACTTTCTATTTGGAAGGTTTCTGGGTAACCAAATATTATGTCATGTGTTATGAATGGTTATTTATTTTCTATTCATGCAATAAGATTAGATAATATAAGTGAGGTTAAATAAGAATAAGTTTTATTGGTTCCTGATTCACCCCCCCTCTCAGTCACATTGCATGTAATATATTTCCAACAATTGGTATTAGAGATAAAGGTTCTCTTTATAGAAGTTTAACATCTTGAGCAAAGATCAGAGGCAATGGAAATATACAGACTGGAGAAAGCCATTGAAAATGAAAAGATAGATCTAGAAGTGGCCATGGATCAGATCAAGAAACTCAAAGAGAAGCTCTCTCTTTCCCTGAAAAGAAGAAAAGATTTAGCAATACAAATGAATGATAGGAATTACATAGAAGAAAGAATTGAATATTTTTGCAAAGAAAGAAGTTTTGAAGAAGCTGATGTAGCCATTGAAGACTTGCTTGCAAAGAATCTCAACTTACATGAAGAAGTCAGAAAGATGAAAAGAGAACAAGAAATTCATTCAGTCAGATTATGTGAAGTCATATATCAAAAGAATCAAGAAGAAGATGACAAACATTTGGCACAAGAACATAAGAGATTGATGAGTACAATATTAGTAGAAAAATAAAATTAAATCCATCATTTGTCACTCCAGCAAGAAGATTTGGAAAATCAACTCAATAATGCAATTCAAGAAGTTATCAACCTAAGGACAGAAAATGAAAGACTGCAGAATGATCTAAACACTGAAAGGAAAACTAATGAAAGTATGATGAATTCACAAGGTAGTACAGATCAGTCAACATAAATCAGACATCATGGACAGACTGGACTAGGTTATACTGAACAAGGTGAATCCTCAAAGAAAGGAGCTCAAAAGAACATGAAACCTACTTGTAACCACTGTGGTAAGTTAGGGCATACATCAAATAATTTTTGGAGCAATGTAAAATCAAATTTTAATGGTAAATGCTATAGTTTCAAAAAACATGGACATAGAGAAAGTGAATGCACTGAAAAACCTAAGTTTGAAGGAAAAAGTTTCAAATGTAACAAACAAGGTCATAGATCTTCCGAGTGCAGAACTAAGAAATGGAACCCTACTGAACAATTGGCCAAAGAAAGTTTTGGTTGGGATTACAACACATGGTACAAATGTTGTCATTATGGAGAGTATGGACACATTGGTGAAAATTGTACAAAGAATCACCTCTAAAAAAGAAATCCTACTAAGAGATGTTATGTATGTAATCAACTCGGTCATCTAAGCAAGAATTGCATGAATAGAGAAAAAGTAGATACTAGTTTTGAGAAAGGAAAAGAAAAGGTCTTAGAAATCATAACTCAGATGAATCAATAATGGGTAAGGAAATCCTCTGAAAGTTTAGACCAAAGAAATGAAGGATCAAATGACACCCAAGATAGTGAATTGGGTGGATCTACCATCACAAAATTGAGATGCAAGGAGATGACTAGAACTACGAATTCAAACCATCATACATCAGTTCCAGATATGCTAGCAAGTCCAAATCTGCATATTGATGCATTAGGACATATTATGGTGCTAACTGAGTTAGGATCTCAGTTGCACCCGAGCTACTCTATAGCTTAACCGAGCTGAGTCAGGTTTTTCAAGAGTTGGGAAGTTAGTTTTCGCCAAGCTTCCAAGTAAGGCTAGGAGAACTACCTGAGCTATGCCAGCTACTATGTACAGAGCATTTAATGAAATACTTAAACTGTAAAAAAAAACTCTTATAAATGATGAATTGAAAAGGTTATTATTTACAAAGATTTTAGTTTGCAGAGAAATTCAGAGCCCTTAGTGATTCAGAGTGAATTTGTGTTTGAAAGCAAAGTTTAATCAAATTATTTGAGCGATATGGCATCCACATCTAGCAGAAAAGTTAAGAAAGGAGTTGAGATGTTGGTGATAAATGTTGTCTATAACCCTTTAGATTTTAAGCTTCATCCAACAGTAGTAGAGGAAATAGATCCATTGGGAGCTCGTTCACTAATTCCTCCAAGGGTATTACTAGTCAATAACATTCCAAGCTTCTATCATTGTAACATCCAGGATCTTAGAAAAATTGAGATGAATCAAGCATATGAGAAATTGTGCATAGATAGGAATCTGAAGCCCAAGCAAAAGAATCTTGAGGTTAAAGGTTTAGCCCACATCCTGCACATGCCGAAGAATTTCCAAATCAAATGGATTAGATTCATTCTTAGCCACATTCATGACATGTAGCTATGGTTGGAACAACCTGTGAAGATGACAAAGACAATGATACACCAAGTAAAAAGGTATCCCATGCACGAAAAATCTAAGGCTACCAAAACTTAACCAAAGATAAGCTATTTGAGTTAACTCTTGCTGAGTGGGACGAATGAGGCATGAGACTAAATGGAGTTCTTGACATGGAATTGAATTTTGGGATTCATGTGATAGCTCAACAGATATATATTTCTAGCAGACCAAATAGTGTACCATGTGAAGCTATGGACTTAGCATACAAGGTGGTAAAGAACAATCTGGTATTTGACCTTAGCCGAGTTGCAACTTATCCAGCTAAGCAAGAATATGGAAAGCATCCGGGCATCCAAGACAAATCCATGTAAGTTTGGTTATATTCTAGTCTGTATATTATTTTATGCTCAAAAATTCTTTCCTTACAAGGGAACAATAGTATGGAAGAAGGACAAACCTATTATCCATCAGATAAATGAATTCATAGCTGAATTAGGAGATAATTTTGAGAACATCATGGATGGATATTTTGAGAATTTTATACAGAAGATTCAGAGTAGATATAGAATACCTAAACAACTAGTTGAAGATTATAAGGGTGATATTTGTTTCCTAGTTGACTGTGATAAGGTATACATTCAGGCAGTCAAGCCTAGGGTTGAATGGGTGAAACCTCTTGCATATGAGGTTAACATATATGAGACCAAGAACATCATTGAGGCTCTTTTGAATCAACCTGCCAATCCCAAAGCACCTTATTTTGGTACCTATGAAGAAGAAAAAGGTAGAATATTTTTGGAAATTGAGATTCCTAAGATCTTGAAAAGAGGAAGGAAGAGGTTAGAGAAGTTTGAGAAGAAGTATGGAAAGACTTTATACTCTCCTTCTATCATTGAAAGTAAAGGAGATATAATTAAGATAGAAGATGTTGAACCTGAGAAAGAAGAGGAAGAGGCAAAATCAGAACCTTATCAGAAGAAGAGGAAGGTAGCCCCCAAGAAGAAAGAAAAGGCCTCTACCCCTGTAATCACCACAAGGAGATCAAGAAGGAAACTTATATTGGGTAAAGCTGATGATGACGAAGAAATTGATACAATTTTCTTCAAGAAACCACCACCTACACTTGAGCAGAAGATTGAAGATCTAAAAGGAGGTAGTGGTATGGGTTCTCTTAAGTCATTGAATTATGCTTCAAGGACTAAGGAGGAACAAAAGAAGATTGAGGAAGCAGTTGTGGAGAAAATGGCTAAATGGAAGTATGACCCCTCCGAGTTGAAGAGCCATATGACTGAAGATCTGTTCGAAGCAGTATCTATTCACTGGTTCAATGTAATCTAAACTACAAAAGACATAAGGGAACAAAACTTGAGGCAAGTCATGCCTGCTATGAAAAACAAAGAGATAATAGAGGCAATGACCAAATATGAAAATAATCACACTTTGAGGTTTAGGAATTTTCAGATATTGAACAAGAAATGAGAAGATGTGAAGTCTGCTACAAGAGTGTGGAAATCTATATTTGAAGTCAAGGAAGATGATAAGGTAGAAGAACCGAGCACAGACCCTCCTATACAAACTAATGATGAATTACCTGAGGTATAGACAATTAAAGAATCTAATGCCAAGCATATTGTAGTAGAAGTGATGGCATCCTTGCGCCAATCACCTATCCAGAACATATTGTCTCCGATCAAGGATAAGGTTACAAAATCAACATTTGAACTAGTGGGAACCAAGAAACAGGCTCCACCTACTACTGGGCCAAGCATAACCAAGTCATAGATGGACAAGGTAAATGTTTCTTTAGCCAGTATTGATTCTACAGTTAACCTTGATTCAAAAATTGGTACAGTAAAGGTCAATGACCTAATTCAATTGAATAGTGAGGTACAAGATGAGAATGGAAAAGGTAAGGAAATTTTTCCTTCACCTAATCCCAAGATAAAAGGTAAGGAGAAGGAAGTGAATACTGATGAGATTGATCTTGAATAAGACATTGTGATTCCAAATTGGGATCTTTCCAACTTGTCCGTCGATAAAATGGATATACTTGGAGAGCTATGGAAGAAAAGAGAAATCCAAAAGAATCTCCAAGAAGAGAAAAAGAGGAACAGAGTGCTTGAAGATATAAAAGGCATATTCCAAGATACACTATAGATTGAAGTCAATGAGAATGACTCTATTATGGACCAAATTGTTGACATAGTCCATAAGTTTAATATAGACTTAAATGGTCAAGAGAAACTACTTGAGAAATCATAAAGAAAGTTTAAAAACAAGCTTCTAGAAAAAGTTGCAAAGAAGATTGAAATTGACCAGGTGCAGCTAACCAATGTTATTAGCACTCTAGAAACCACCGCGACCAATGTAGTAGCATTATTTGTAAAGTTGAGTGATACTTCTAACTTTATTGCGGAGATAAAGAATAACTTAGTAAAGATTGATGCAGATCTAAAGGAAAGTGCAAAGCAGTTGGCACTTGATCTGAGCACAAGCTCAACACACTTTTTGAAGATCAATTATCTGACTAATCTACAGGCTGAGTTATTGAGAGAAGAAGCAAGGACTAGAGAGTCTCTTATATCCATCCAAAGCCAACTCCTACCACACATGGATGCAATGTAGAAACACATCACACATGCCAAGACACTCATTCATGACAATAATTTCTCAGTTGCAGAAGTTATGATAGAGTTTTCAGCCAAGCTACAGATAGAATTGCACATCATAAGGGTGCTACTGGACAATTGGGACAACACTCTGTCTCAGATTTTGAAGGTACATTATGATTTCCTATCCTAATTTGGAATTACCTTGTAGATATAGTTTGGCATTTGTGTCAAAAACAAGGGGGGAAAGTCATTGTATATACATTGAGGAAATACATGTACAGTTGATTAGAGAATAAGATATACATTACATAAACAATTTTGCAAAAAAATAGAGTCAGTTGCACCCGAACAGTAGAGCAGGTGTCAAAACCTGAGCAGATAGTAAGGGGGAGTTTTGACCTATCAGATTTAGAGTTCAATGATAAGTGTTTTTGTCACTAATGCCGAAGGGGGAGATTGTAGACCTTATGGAAAGACATGTTTTTAATTAGTGTCAAAACACTTAGTCATCCAGCATCACCCAAGTGATCAGTATTTCCCAAGTGATCAATAGTCATCCAGCATCACCCAAGTGATCAGTATTTCCCAAGTGATCAATATCACCTGAGTGATCAATATTGCCCTAGTAACCAGCATTTCCTGAGTGATCAATGTGACCAGAGTGATCAACATATTGCTCGAGTATCATTTTATCACCTGAGTAGACTTCTAGACCCGAGTGACAGTATTGAGTCGACTTTGCATATATTGTTTGATATCATTGTATGTAATGGAAGCCAACTCATGAAGTCATTTGTTTTGGATAAGATGTATATGTAAGATATTTTATTTATCCAAAATGTGTATGTGAAAAAGTGTATATGCGAATATGAAGTGGCATATTGATTAGAAGATTGTAGAAGTATAAAAGTACAGCAGAGTCTCATCCATCACAGTCAGGTGATTAGTTATAAATCAAAGAATCTTATTCAGTAAATCAGAGTTGCATAAGAAAATCATCTACTACTTCATTCTAAGAGGTGGATCAACAAAATCCTCTAGCCACGTGGACCTAACAGTCTTTTATAAATCTCTTAACAAAGTTTCATACTTATTGTATTGTATTAAATCCTTTAACAAGGTGGACTTAACAGTCCTTATTTCTCCTAACAGCCATCAGAAGTGGTCAATCTAAGCTCTAACAGGCTAAATTTATACTGCAGTACTAAATCTTGTGGGTACCATCCCCACCCCAGTTTTACTTTCTATTTGGAAGGTTTCTGGGTAACCAAATACTATGTCATATGTTATGGATGATTATTTCTTTTCTATGCATGCAATCAAATTAGATAATCTAATTGAGGTTAAAGAAGAATAAGTTTTATTGGTTCATCATTCACCCCCCCTCTCAGTCACATTGCATGTAATATATTTCCAACAATCACACCTCCATTTTCATGTATTGTACATGTGGAAGGAAGATACCCCATTAGGCTCAAGTGCTAAATAGGGAAGTGATCCTTCACTAAATATGGAATTGGTGAAGAAATGATGGGAAAATGTAATGTAGATGACAATATTGACAAGTAACTGAAAAACTAGAAATAATAGACTCATGCAAATTGATAAAGAGATAAAATGTACAAAAATAGAAAACATAAGGAAGATCTGACCAGTGGCTGAAATATGGGGACATCATGCAGGATACATAAGATTTCAAATGACCTAGGGATAGAATGGGGCCAAAACATGTGGGGACAGAACATTTGAAACATTTTATCAAAGGGAAAAAATGTTTAAAACATTTTGTCCCAAGGAAACAACATTTGAAATATTCTATCCCAGAGATGAAATGTTTGAAATGTCCTACACCCTAGAGAATGAGCCCAAAATTGGATAGGATGTCAGGATGGGTGAAAATATGTGGGAGAAAAAAAGATAAGTTTCTAAGATCAAGCATAATGGGCATTCATACCTTGAAATCACCAAAATGGGGTATAATAGATCCTAACAAAGAATCCAATCATGGGTGCTAACTTTTTAGGATCATACAACTATTAGCCTAAAATTCAATGCTTAGTGTGTGTGATTAAACCATTTGGTTTGTTTTTTTATAATTCCTTTAAATAATTGAATGCCCATGTAAGTAGTGAGAAGTTTGTCAATTGTGAAGCCTGGGAAAGGAGGCAATCCTTTGCCTCATATAAATTTATGTATTGAAGAAAAAAACATTTCTCCTTGTTATTATGTTGACCATAAGCCAAAAAATAATTGTGGGGCACCTATTTAATGGTCCTAACTTCTTACATTGAAGATTGTCCATATAGTAGAGTATCACTATAAAATAATTAATGAGAGAAATTTGGAATTTGTGATTTTTCATTGATTCCCTTCCATATATTGGATTGGGAAAGAGTTAAAATCTTCCTACCGAGGATATCAATCATTCAAACAAAAAAGAAAGGGTGACAAAGGGTTTCCTTATTGCACCTTGAGAACCCTTGAAAAACCACATGTAATACCATTTATCAAGATGGAGTATCATGATGGGGAAATGCAACTTAACACCCAATCAATCCACTTCACACAAAATCTATCACCACTACACATGATCATGTAGGCTTTACTTATATCCAGATTAAGATCCATGCCATTTAAACCAAATTTCATGTTTGAATGTAATACTTTGTGGGTAGTGCTACTACCATCTAAAATGTTCTTATTTTGAACAAAGTCACTCTACTCTTGAAATATTAGTTTTGAAAGTAGTTTTTCCAATCTTTTTGTCATCACTTTAGTTATTATCTTATATATGGTGTTGCAAAGTGATATTGGAAAAAAAGTAAGAAAAGGATTAGTTATCTTATTTTTCTGAGATTATTGTGATATTAGTCTTGTTTAGTTCTTTTAAGATCAACCCTTTCATCCTTGACTCCAATACCATGTCCAAAATATCTTGTTCCATGAAATACCAAATTTTTTGGAAGACTAGTATCATTAGACCATCGGACTCAAGAGATTTGCTGGGTTTTAGTTTGAATGTGATAGCTTCTTACATTTCTACTAGAGATATCACAAGTTTGTTGTATTCATTTGAAATTAAATGTGGAACATTGTCAATAGAATTACATTTTATTAATTGCATTACCTGACACATTCATAAAACCATTTAGTAAGTGTGGTCCACACAATTTTCAAGTGCATTCTTGCAAAAGGAAAAGTTGGAGACCCAAAGTAAGGTGTGAGCTTGTGAGATTTGACCCATGGTGAAGGATGTTGGTTGATGCAATAGTTTATAGGATGACATATAAAATATTGTATCAATTGTTGAAGAATTATAGGAAAATACTTTTCTAAGTATATGATAGATTTTTCAAATGCATCTCTTAAACTTATAGATTTTTCCATGTCGATTCTCATTAGGGGTGGAAAAATCAAACTTTAGAGCAATTTTTTGGGCAACCTATTTGATCTAGCGAGCATTAATGGTGGAAATGATTGCTACCAACTCAATTATTTACCAATTTAATCAAATAAATAGTTCATTATGTATGCTATGACATCTTTTTTATGTTGCATGAAGAATTTAGATGTTGATTGACATCTGTATAATTTATAGGAAAAACTAGGCTTATGACTAAATTCAAGTAATTTTTCCTTTTGAGTTGCAATTTTCCAAATTTTCTTCTATTTCTATTTCTATTGCTCTTTTTGTGTGTGGAGGAAGGTGAATTTTGGATTGCCATAATGACTTGTTGTTGAGGGAATGTATTAGGAATATGAGTAGGTTGTGGATTCAAATTATGTTGTGATTGTAGTAAGTCATATTAGTTGGTGATAATTGTTGATTCCACCTTCATGGTTGTGACCATGTATTTTGGGCTCCTTTCCACTAAGTATAATTGGGTTCTTGATATTAATATGACTAAGGCCATCCCCCTTTTCATGTTGTCCAATCTAAATTGGAATTACCCTGTCATAGTTAGTTTATGGGTCCCCATGACTGAGCATTCCATCTCATGGAATTATGATTGAATGTAGGGAACATATTACCATAAGATAATGGATCTGAAGGCATACCTTGTCTCTATTGTCAAGGTTTTTGTTGAGCGATGTAGTACACTTGTGTTGCAAGGTGTGCACCCTTTCTCTCCTTGTGATGTATAGTGTGGTGCTTGGGTTTGTGACATGGCCTAACCACCTCTAGTGCTCTATAAGTCTATTGATTGTGTTGGGCATTACCACAATAATCTTTTGGTGTAACGACCACCAATAGTTGGTATTAGAGCCTAGGTCACGAGTTCAAAACTTGCGGTTGTCATGGGGGGATTGTTGCAAGATGTGAGACCTTGGTCTCCTTGTGATGTGCACTGTGAAACTTGGGTTTGTAACATGGCTTAACCACCTCCCTTTTTCTATAAGTCTAGTGGTGGTATCGAGCCTTATAAAATTCTTATTTTGGTGCAATGATAACAAACTTGTCCCTCTTCATCCTCTACCTTGTGAAACTTTGGGAAAGAAAAGTTTGTTGCAAATATATGTTTGGTTGTCTACTGTCATTGATATCAAACATTGTGTTTTGAAGGTGTTTTTGGTCTCTCAAACACCATAGTTCAAAAGACTACAATTATAGGAAAAAAAATTATGCACTAAATCTATAGAATAATGGAAGACAAAATGTATTTAGAATAGTGGAAGACATGTATGCATTCATAGATATAGTAAAATGGAATAAAAGTATACATTCAGAATGGTGCTACATTGTGGTGGAATACAAGTATGAATTCAAGATAGTGGATGATTGTTAAGTATCTTGTGATCATGTATATATGATGTTTAAAAGTGCTTCAGTGTTATACTCTTGTATCCATTTCAGTCTGTGTGGTTCGAATGCCTATGGTTCAATGAACAGGGAAATACAAGTTTACTCCAAAAATAAGGGTTGAAGGTATGATAATACTTATATATAGATGGATTCAAGTTTTGGTCTCGGTTGTAATGTTCTCTAGTGATCCATAAATTATTCCTTGTGATCTAAAAATTGTGTCATTCAATATTGTAATTTTGTTCAGTTATTGTCCTAGTCCAAAAATGTGTTGTGATGATGATGAAGGGCAAGGTAGGAGAATCCCCAATGGAGATGTCCTAGCCCCCAACCAATAAAAACACAATGGAATATAAATAACAACATAGATATTTATATCCACACAATGCAATTACTCATAATAGAATCATTATATTTTCATCCAACATGCTCGACTGTAAGGCCTTCCGGGTTACGACCAAATATAATGCAATTACAATAGAAACTCCATAAGATCTCGCAAGATCCAAATGAAACCCTAGCTAGCCCAGATCCACACACTAGTAGGAAAACCCAAGGAAGATCTAAACTTGTGCTCGCAAGCCCACCAAGCAATCTCCTTGTTTCCCAAGCCGCAACCACTAGCTCCTCTCAAAACTCGCTCCTCTACCTCTTCCTCTTCTCCGGGATGAATGAATAATCCTAGCTAGTCCAGATCCACACACTGGTAGGAGCCCCCAAGAAAGATATAAACTTGTGCTCGCAAGTCCACCAAGCAATCCCCTTGTCCCCCAAGCCACAACCACTAGCTCTTCTCAAAACTCGCTCCACAACCACCTCCTCTTCTCCTAGGTGGATGAATAATCCTAGCTCTGGATGAATTAGGACTCGTGCTTCAAACCGTAGGTATAAATATAGGCCCTCTTCAATCCCTAAAATTTTTATCCTCTAACTCTTTGTGGAAAATTACTTATACGGCCTGTAATAGGCACCAAATTCCTAAGCAAGGCCGAGCTCCTCCCAGTCCATGTCGAGCAACCAAGACCATGCCAAGTTCCATTAAATACATCAAAACCAATTACCAAAGATCCAAGTAGGTCCACAAAACTTTACCAAATCCCTCACACATGAAAATAAGTCCACACAACTCCATCAAATCTCCCAAACATGCAGGATAGCCAACTACCCTGGGATGCTCCTGCATCAGACTCCCCAGGTGTGAAAAGAAGTATGCCTC
>MU226747.1:3778437-3789461 GCA_018584345.1 Thuja plicata
TTCCTTAAGGTCCACTTTCTCAAGCCACCCTCTTACACCCTCCCTTGCTTCTTTAAGGCTTTCATTAATGCCTTATTAATGAAGATGCCTTAAGCCTATGTCTCCTCCATGCCTTATTAATGCCTTGAGCATTAATGGCTCTTACACCTCCATTAATGAGTCCCTTAACTCATTAATCCACCTTCTCTCTCTCTCTCTCTCTCTCTCTCTCTCTCTCACACACACACACACATTCTTCTATAAATAGAAGCCATGTTTGAGAGTAAATAGGCCTTCATCTTAGATTACAAATACATTGTTATGCTGTTGAATTAATCCTAGGCTAACATTTCACTTCTTAAATCATGCTTTTTCATTGTTATTACTTTCATGCTTAAAGCTAGAATGCATGTCTTCTCATCTTTCTAACTTGTTTATAATCTAAAATCTTTCATACTAGATCGTATATGTCATTGATTGTAGCATAAACTAAGGGCTTTTATGTTACTAATCACCCTCTTCCTAGTTAGAAGGCAATAGGTTGATATTAGGTGGTTTTACATGCTTGTCTAACTGTTTTGAACTAATGCAATGACTTATTGATGTGTTGTGTCTCTCTTATCAGGTACCAAATACACACACACACACACACACACTTATCTGCAGATAGTGAAGTCTTGTGGGTAACAATCCCCATCGCAGTTTTTACTTCCTAACAGGAGTTTTCTGCGATATCATATCTTGTGTCATGTGTTATCTATTTTCATGAATGTTTCTGTTATGGTTACATACTAAAGAATTTATGATATGATTGCATATACATAAACAAAGACGAACAGTTAGATAAGATAATTTACAAACTGATGATTAAGGGTTAATGGGCTAACTAAGAAAAGTTTTAGAGGTACTGATTCACCCCTCCCCTCTTAGTACATCATTCCAATATAATTCCAACATTTTGGTGGACCTGGACATTTATAAGGGTCTTCCGGAAAAGATTATGCTGCAACACTCTAAAGGTGCCTAGATCCAATCCCTGGATTATGAAGGGCTCCCCTTCAGGTGCAGGAGATGTTTCAAAACTGGTCATTTGTCTGATCAGTGTGGCTTGGAGAAGATTTTAAAAAAATCTGATTCTTGGTGGAAGGGGGCTTCTTCTCAACATTACACTATTGGGAAGACTTCGTTTGTCTGAAGCTTTTCTCAGGTGGTTTATTCTGCTCTGGAGGTTGCTGAGGAAAATGAGCCTCTTGTGTTTGGTGAGGTCTCTTCCCTGGGTGAGGCCTCTCCTCCGCCTTCTTCTGCTGCCTCTGTCCCTGCGGTGACTCTTTGTTCTGAGACTTGTGTTCGGGTCTCTGATGGAGGTGAGGTTTCTTATTCTCTTGCTTGCAACGCTCCATTGTTTTCTTCTAGCCCAGTGGATATAGGCTCTTGTGTTGTACCTGTCCTGTTGGTTGTCCTTGGCCCTTCTATGGTACCTTCTCCTGACTCTATGGATCTGGGAGTTTCAGTTCCAGATTTGCTGGGTTTGGCCAGTGTGGTGTATGTTGGGTGGACTACTGTGAAAAGGAAAAAATCTAAAAATTCGCCCACATTTGTTATGGCCCTTTGATCCCAAAAGGGGAAGAAATGACCCTTCTTGTGGCTTCAGGTGTTGGCTGCTGGTTCTTTGTTGGTTGTTCCTCTTACGGGATGCATCTGGGCTGTTGGACTTCCATGTCTTATTTTTTTAATGCAGTGTTGATGGGTTTCCTGTTCTCTTTTTCTGTGGCCCTGGCTGTGGCTTGTTTCTATTTTTGTTCCCATTGTTTTTTTTGTAAGAACCTATTGCTATATCTTAAGCTTTGTATCGGGTTTGAGGAACCCATTAAAACTTGTTTTACTTAATCAAAAACATCACTTTTATCTTAAAAATTTAAAATTAAAATATAATAATATATTATCACTAAAATAATAAAAAATTCTTGAAATATACATACCTTCAAGCATAAACTCTCTAGATACTTCTTCCTGTCCTCATGCTTTTAAAAATCCCCACTAACTGGCACATCATTCTTGGTAATCATTATGAGGTCAGTTCTACAATTTTAACAAGAATTGTCCAGCACTATCTAGAAACTTCCCAATTTCATAGGTATAGTTTCTAGTCTCCCCTGCTCGTTTAGGTGAATTTTAAAGAAACCTTGATACTGCAAACCTAGTTCTTCACTTTCAAATTGACTTATACTCTCTCTAGTGGAGACCACAATATCCCTCTATCATAGGTAGGAACAACGTACTATGACATTCGTTGGTCATATCAAACCAAAACGATGGGGGAGCATATTGAAAAAGATTGACGATATTTCAAGATTGGCTGTAAAGAAAATCATCGAGGAAAGAGAGATGGATTATAGTAGGAGCTGGTGCACAAACGAAAATGTGATAGGGATCTTTATAGCTGTTGCATCTCGAGCCAAGATCAAATATTGGCACATTAAAGATCTGTGTCTTGCTCTATTTGATGAAACATGGTTAAAATGCCTCAATAATGTGTTAGAGAGCATCAATCATCGACTGGAAATCCCCTACCCTGAATATTACATGACCTGGCCTGTGGGTAGCCTCAAATTTCTCAATATACCTAAAAGACCAATTTTGTATATCAAGGATGATGCGGTTTTTGAGAAATTATGGTCGGAGATGGTTAAATATTTGCATTTTTTGTTAAGGTGGCACAACATCATAAAGGACAATATCAACTGGGTAGAGGTTTTCTTCCATTCTATGGGGGCAGAGGCTTCTGCAGCCATGGAATATCATGACCGTCTGCAATATGTTGTACTCTTGCCACTTCTTCGCAAAGTTACCAGGCCCGAACACAACAAACACCCTAGGTTCGAAGCAGAGGAAGCACTTCAGGACTTGGACTCTGAATCAGATGAGGACATTATAGTTATAGAGCCGCGCAACTAGAAGAATTAAAGGTTTTTGCTCTTTGTTATGGTTTTTTCGCAAATCTCGATATTAAGATGCTCTTCGATGTTAGATATTGATTAGGGCTAATATATTGTAAATACCTCTATCGGAAGTAACTGGTCTTTGATCCTTGTCAGATAGATTGGTAAGTATCTTTTGGTTTGCTTTAGGTAGGTCAGAGTAAATCTGTTTCCTGACTTAACGTTCCTAGCTTCCTTTCATAGATCTACACTGTAACTCTCTCGGCATAGTAACTGTGTAAAGTTTGTTCAGTGGAAGAATGACAATATAGAATTAGTACACAGAGAAAAAGGTTTTTTGCAAAAGACAATGGGATATAGAAATTTTATAATAAAATGTATGTTATAAAGAAAGTATAAAGTATTCTTTTACTATCTTGATCAGTAAACAAAATATGAATAATAGAATAGAATGTAAGAGTTTTTAAAGGAAATTCAGAATACTCAAATTTAAAATAATAAACAGATTTAAATAAATAAGATTTAAAATAACAACCAGATTTCAATCTAGGTTTAGAGAAAAATAAGATGGATATTATACAAGAAAGCCAAAATATATATAGAAAGATCATTTACAAAAGTAGGATACATAAACATATAAATCAATACGTGATAATGGATTAACAAACTAAGATAAATAATAGAATTAATGATAGTATTTGGACTACTCAATATTCTAACAAACATGCGTAAAGGTAAATGCAAATTTTTATTTATAAATTCTACTCTTGTTGTTTTATCATAATATGAATGGAATAACTCAAAGGACAACTAACAATGATCTCGCCTAAGAAGATTTGTGTGCAGTTTTTGATACAAAGTGGGATGATCTAAATCTGAATTTGCAAACAATGTTAAAATGTCAATTTCGCCAAGATATAGTGAAAAGGTCAAACAAAGCAAGACCTTCTTTTATGTAAAATGCAAAATGGATTTTGTAATTAAAATTTATTCATAAGGAAGGAATGCCTTTCTGAAGACCCTAAAATTTTGGGGCACTTGTAATTAAATTTCCAAAAGTAGAGAACTTATGGAAAGGGTTCACCCTCAACTAAACTGGGGTATGCCCCTTTTAACTTGTAAAATTTTAAAACCAATAGAACTTATGTCCCGGGCTAGACTAGAGGTTTTCTTCTCCGTTCTTTCCTACCAGTGCCCGTTTGAATGGAGGCTTCTCTTTGTACTTATCTTATTTATATAATATATAGGGCCTTGGCCTTTTACCGATCGAACAACAACAACAACAACAACAACAACAACAATAATAAATTATTGTTATTAAATAAAAAATTAAATGTAAAAATTATTTAAAAAACAACATAAAGAAAAATAAATAAATAAGTATTTTTACATAACATAAACATTATAAATTTAGTTTGATTAATTAAATATATGTTTAATTAATATGTAATTTAATTTTAATAATATTGACTTTCTCTAAAACTAATTTAATCTTAATAATATTTAATATTTACCCTTCCAAAAGTAATTTAATGAGATTGGCACAGTACAATTGTGATTGGACATGATATGATTGTGAGAGTTGCATGGCAGACTATGACCATGGGCATGATATAGTGGATGGGCTCCATAGGGAATTTATCGATTGCATAACCAGTTCCAATTTGACAACAAACAACTCACGTGCTTTGCATACTAAAATTATTGGGTAAGCCTGCCCATACCATCCTATTATCGTAAATCCTTTTCTATTTTAATCGTGATGGATGATTTGGGTGTGTGAATTTATCTGATAGTGGTCATTCCAATGAGTAATCAACACATCTACGATTGTAGCTTTGGCATTTAGTACCTAATTGTTTATGTGTATTGAAGATTGAGCTCAAGGATAAATATGCAGAGTTGTATGAAGTGAGAGATCAAAAGGCAATATTTGTGTTTGGGTGCAGGGGGCAATTATTTGTACGCCTCTCTGATCTTTGATGCTCACGCCATGGTTTAACGTTCCTATTTTGGCACTTCAAGTAGGAAGGAAATTAATGATGTTTGTAAATCTCTGACTTGCCCTGTGCTCAATGAGTTTTCTTTTCCCGAAGTTTTCCCAAGGGACGCAGTCAGTTGGCAGCGGAGAGAGAAGAGAGGGAAAATGGAGAAGAAGCAGTGAAGAAAGAAATTGAAATTCCAGAAGATGTGAGATTGAGAGATCCTGACACTTTATGCCAAATTTGTATGGGAAACCACCAATGATATTGCTTGAGCAAAAGCTTACTTTAATGTGTTAGAGCAGAGTTTTCTCGCAGGGCAAAATTTATAAAAAAAAATGTCAGACAACCACCTAGAAAATGAACTCCATAGTGATCTTCAAAGATGGCACACTACCATTGGACAGTGCAAATTGACTCTAAAGTTTGGATCTATGCCTTTATGGATCACTTACGTGTAGCCTGACAACGTGATACGAGTAACTTTGGAGAGAAACTTTCAGTGACCAGTATAGTAGCTTCCATCTCACCAGCGTCTTGCTTGTCTTTAAAGCATTCATGTCTACCATATAATTGATATCCAATGTGGAGTTGAGAAGATTTTTCATTTAATCTTATTTTTCCTGTTGACAATCGTACATTTCCTGCTTGATCCCTCAATCACCGACTAAACTGCAAATAACCACAATGGTCTACCCATCATTTTCTCTATCATCATGCTTTGGAGTTGGACAATGTTGTAACTACCAAGTTGGCAAAGCATATCAATGTAGTCATTTAATATTTATCTTTTACGATGATTGCAAGACCAAGAGATTCGTTGGGAGGCCAAATATTACCAAAAGATTGAAAAACGAGTAAAGTTACTGCAAAGGGATTGGTTTTTGTTCAAGTCAGGAAATTCTACTTTTGTAGGGCTTCATAATATATTTCATGCAAAGTGTATCCATTTTTTGTCATCGGCATCGTTGGTAGCGCACACGACCCAAAATTTTCCAAAATATTGAGGTAAGTCATTTATCATGGCTTCACTGATAATTTTTTGGTAATTTGTACACAAGCGATTTGTCTTGTTTCGTTTAGTTCATTCTAAAACAATTCTCATGTCATCTTTAAATGAAGGCATTTGTTCCCTGGTTCTATGTTGGATTGTTTTCATATATGGGGGTCCCCTTCAACTAATAGAAAATGGATCTTATTTGAATTTAGTTCCTCTGATTATCAGGGTAATGACTAGCTTTGTTTTTAATTTTCCTTTTTTTAACAGGTACATTCGACATTATTTAAAGAAGAAAGAATAAAACTTTGCAATACAACCAATTACCAAAAGCTTTCTTTTGAAGCGAATAATCTCATTGCTCAAAATCTTCAATTTTCATCAACAATAGTTGTTGAGGTTCTCCGTACTCAACAAGACAAGCTCATAAGCATGCTTGATAGCCACTACACCAAAGGTTCTCCAGGAAGAATTATTAGTGACACTTCCTTTTATTTTGTAAAGCTTAATTTATGTTTTCACATCAAACACCTATAGGCTTATCCCTTGCACCTCTTTAAGTGCAAGCGCTAGTTTAATTTCATTCTAAATCTTAATAAAAGATTATTTATTATGCCTAATACATACATACATATAATCTCGAGGCATAAAAGTTACAAAAATTGTAAACACTATTTTTTCTTTCCCATGCCATATAATCTCAGAGTTTTGTGAATATAATTTGGTATTGAGGTGGGTTGTGATCAAATTATAATTAGCTGATTTTCTACGATATAATTTTCATTAAAATAATTCATTCGCCATATTTGCATTAGTGGTTATCCTAAATTCTAACAAGACGTCTTGATCTTTCAACTAATCATAAGATTGAAGCTATATAACCATGAAACTATGTAAGATGATTGCATAGAGACTGAACCAAAATGATGATTTCAATTTTCACTCTTCTGCTCTGTCTCTTATCACTAAAGGATTTTCAAGTTCATGGAGATACACAAACAAATTGTAATTTATTCTCTGGTACATGGGTCCATGACCCCTCCTCTCCTCTCTATGATGCTTTAAACTGTCCTTACATTATCAAACAATTCAATTGCAAAGCAAATGGTAGACCAGATTCTGATTATCAGGAGTGGAGATGGCAGCCAAATGGCTGTGATATTCCAAGGTCAAGTCTTTAAATCTATATGAGTCCAGCTTCAAATTTATTTACATTGAAAAGTTTGACTCATAATTATTATGGACTGTAGATTCTCTATTTAAATCATATTTTTTAAATCTTATTTCACTAATGGTTGGATTAGTATTTCAGATTCAGTGCCAGGGGATTGCTGGAGAAGTTGAGAGGGAAGAAAATAATGTTTGTTGGTGACTCTGTTAGCCAAAACCAGTTTCTATCTCTCATCTGCCTTGTCTCTAAAGACTTTCCAACTACATTTGTTCCTGGCAATAACTTGAATAATAAATTCATTTCTACTGTAAGCAAGCAGATGGATGGATTCTCCTTTCTGGCTGATCTTTCATGAAATTTTAATGGGCAATCAATCATAACAAGTTTGGTTAATTGTTGGCAGGAATATGATGTTTCAATTGAGCTTCTCTGGGCTCCATTTTTAGTTGATCTTGAGATCAATAATGAGGGTAAGAGAATTCTTCATGTGGATGAGATTCAACAAAACTCAATCCATTGGGCAGCTGATGTCCTGATCTTTGAGTCATCTAAATGGTGGCCAGAGACTTTGGGATCACAAAGGTATGATAAAATTGTTCCTTTCATGCTTTGAATCCATTTTAAACCTTCATTCCCACGCTCTTGGTATGTGCATATAGTTTAAGATGGGATAATTATTTGGTATATGTAAAATTAATCTATAATTAGAAATCAATATATCCAATTGAATAATATCATCTTCTATAATTGATCTACTTTTGTGACCACACAAATTTGCTGATAAACAAACAGATGAACTATTCAAATATTCCTACCTAATTAAGTGTTTATTCCTGAGAAATTCCAGTTGTATCTTTTTCTTAGAGACTGAGGAATCAACATCTAATGGATCCCATGAAGTGAAGTTTCAACTGGCATCATTATATGTTTTGTTGGCATGAACTGCTCTTTATTTAAACAGAGTAAATTTGAGGATAGCAGATGTGACACTATCATCCATGTGTTCTAATGACTGTATGATCTACCACTAAAGACTGATTTTCAATATATTTTTAATCTTTAAGTTTTTTTATTGAGGTTAAAGCATGTTTTGAAGGGATCCAAAACTCTATAAACAAAATGTTGCCATTAAGATACTTACAACCAATTAGCAGTCAACATCTAACAAATAAACAAAATCAAACAAATTGGCTATTAAGATTCCAGTACAAGCAAAACCTAAAAACACTATTGTAGGTGTTTGAAGGTCTGCACAACCTCATCCTTCAATTGGTTAAGTTTTGCTATGTAATTTTCTGAGGTTCAATTGTGCAAAAAAAATTTAACATCAATGTTTAGATCACACTCCATGATCCATCATCAGAATGCAAGAGAACATATGAAAAAGAAAATTACATATTTTTGATGTTCTGCAAATCATTTTTATCAGCAGGCTTTTTAAGGTTTCCCCATTGCAAGAACAGGGGTCTTTACTCAGCAACTCCCTGAATACCCATGTCAGCACTCTACAAACCACAAAGGCACCATCAAAAAATTTAGAAACCTGAAACTTCTGCCACTTTTTAACTTAAGAGTTAATACTTTTAGCACTATTATGAATGGACATAGCTAAGCTCTCTACAAAATGATCATTGACCAAATTTTAAAAACCAGAAAATCCAACATATTTTTGCGAAATTTTCAACATCTGTTCTTCATGATCTGCATATTTAGTGATCGAAAACCACAAAAAATTTACAAAAAAATCACTGTGTTTTTCACGAATTTGAAAAAAAATAAAAATTTGACTATTTTTTTTTTTTCTTTGATACGTTTTATCTAGAACTTATGATCTTAAAACTTATATTATTAGCCAAATTCACCACATTAATCTTTATATTAGGAATGCTGCACAATGAAAATAAACCACTGAACCAAACCTCTTTATACTTTATGAACAGATGGGACATGGTCATGGAAGGCAAGCAAAACTATACCAACATGTACCCACTGGTAGCTTACAGGAAGGCACTCACTACATGGGCACAATGGGTCTCTTCAAATGTGAGCCCCCAAACTCTGGTCTTCTTTCGCAGCACCTCATTCACCCATTACAACTGGCAGAGAAGGTAAGAAAGAGCAGGGCATATGCTGAAACTTCTATTTTTTTTTCCAATTTCTTCCTTACACCATTTCCTTCCCTGATGACATTAAAATGAATGGAACAGATGCGCCAGTGAGGAGGAGCCAATTCAAGATCCCTCATATGACCCTCAGCCAACTGCTCATGCTGCCATACTCCACCAAGTTCTGAGCACCACTGAATTTCCAGTGAAATTTTTGAATACCTCTCATAATTCAGCATTTCGCAAAGATGGGCATCCATCAATGTACACGAATCCTAACACCACTGGATCTGAGCGCCAAGATTGTCTCCACTGGTGTTTGCCAGGCGTTCCTGATAGCTGGAACCAGCTACTTTATGCGACCTTATTGGGGACCTAGCCATTAAAGCTTACTGTTCTTCATGGGTGCAAAGAAATTCCCCATGAATGTAGTTTCAAAAAACAGAGAAAAAAAATCTCATTCCCCTCTCTGTCACGGTATTCACATTAGTGTCTCTTTGTTTTGTGTCACACTACTCACCTTCTCTCTGCCTAGTGTCTTTTTGTTACATTATCTATGTACCTCTTATCCTTAAAAAAAAAGAAAAAATAGTACTAGCACTTGCATTCAAAAGGGAGGCGGATAGGTTTTTTATTTGAAAGTGTAAATGAAATGTTAGATAATAAACGAAAGTGTATAAAAGTGACGATCTACAAACATTTAGCATTGTATAAAGAAGTCTTGTACATGGTAACATCCATTTTGGATGAAGTAAAATTACAAATAGTGTCTTATTGTATTTTTTGTAGGTCATCCTAATAAAACGTAGCATTGAAATGCATAGAAACACAAAAAAAAACATTGTATTTTTAAATATAAATATGTTTTGGTTCCTCTTCTTGATCAGGAAGTGTGAACCTATATAACAGAAAATGTTATAGTTGACAAGGAACAAAAAATGCAGACCATCTATAAAGATGTAACCATGAGCATTTACCAATTTGTAGGCATCCTTTCCACAACATTCACATCTCGAATAACCAATACAAAAATAACAACATGAACGTACATTAACAAATTATATATGTATTTACCAAAAGCATTTACATATTATACCTAAGAGTATTTACATATCATATCTTGGATGCTAAAACCATTTTCATTGTCTTTCTTTTGCACTTTTCATAGAACGCATGAATTGACATTACAGTTTTTTGCAACCAAAAGTTTATGTACAAGCAACAATTGTCAATCATATTTATAATGCATTTTATCAAAATTATATATTGTTCCAAAAGTTAGAATTTAAATGCTTGTAATAATTTGATCCATCATATTTCAATTGTAAAGCAAGAATAATCCCACATTTTCTAAGCTAGATAAAAGCCTAAAAAGTTATGTTTTGTACCAATTGATTTGGAATGTATACAATCAACACTCATCCACAGTTGTACTCAATCCATGGTTGTACTTAGACCCCACATAAAGAAACACAAAGTAATGATTTTTTTAATTGAATCATTTCATCGATATGATTATTTGTTTTTTGTTTACACATTAATTACATATATATTGTTGGGTTTCAAATATAAAGGAAGTGTCTTTGTCCATCTTAAATATTTTTTGAGATTATTACTTTATCACAAACTTTATTTATAAGTGAAAAGAGTGAAAATTTTATATTAAATCTACATTCAATAATATATTTATATCACTAATATTGTAATTATTAAACGATATATCTTTGCAAATATACGTTGGATGCTTCATTGTCTCTATTCAATAATTATTAAATAAATTATTTACAATCATTAGAAATGAATTTTTAAATGTATTATTTATTAAATACATTATGTAAATTAACTTAGAAA
>MU226747.1:3805005-3826974 GCA_018584345.1 Thuja plicata
TGGTTTTATGAGTAATCCCGGTAAAACTCATTGGCAAGCAGTTCAATGGATTCTTCGATATTTGAGAGGCACTTCCTCTCATGTTTTATGTTTTAACAGTAAGGCCTCTTATATTTGTGGATATGATAATTCTGATATGGCTGGAGATTTAGATACAAGGAGGTCTACAATAGGCTATGTGTTTACTTTTGCCGGAGCAGCGATTAGCTGGACTTCTCGGAAGCAACAAGTGGTTAATCTTTCCTCCACCGAGGCTGAATACATTGCTCTCACGGAGGGAGCTAAAGAGCTGATATGGTTGCAGCGATTGTTTGGAGAGTTGGGATTTAAACAATCCACATTTACCTTATTTTCTGATAGCAACAACGCCATTCAATTGGCCAAAAATTCAACTTTCCACAGTCGCACAAAACATATTGAAACCAGATTTCATTTTATTCGTCATGCTCTTGAAGAGGGAAGATTACACTTAGAGAAGATTGATATGAAGGTCAATCCGACTGATGCATTTACAAAGGTTGTACCTCGAGAGAAGTTTGAATTCTTTAGGACTTCTCTCGGGATCGTGACGACATAGCCATAAGCACCAAGTGGGGGATATCTCTGAGTAGCTCGTCTCGTAGCATTGATTGGACTTCAAGTGGGAGATTGTAACACCTCTGTATGTAACGGCTATGATAGTGGGTGAAGCCCAATCTTCACCTGCTGTTGTAACTGATTATTCCTGACTTCCGCAGATGCTAAGAGACGGTTTTGACCATGCATTGTAAAAGGCTTATGAGCCAAGAGCTGCTGTAACATTGTAACAAGTATTATCAATAATAGAGATATGCCTTGCTTCTGAAAGTGGATGTAATCCAGACAATCTGGATGAACCACTATAAATCTTTTGTCTGTGTATTGCTTTGATTCTTTTTCTTACTGTTCTGGTTTTAGCTTTTAATTGTTTTTGGGTCTGCATTGAATTTCAACAAGTTTGGGATTATTGAGGATCCTCACAAAGCGCTAAAGTTTGGGATTATTCCCTTTATCCAGTGGCCAAATCTTGTGGACAAGGTGAATTAGTTGCAGAAAAGATGGTTGATGTGGGAGGAATTGGCCCTGCATTTTGGAATGGTAGGAGTACGTGACGGTGAAGAAGACAACACTTTTTTTCACGGTATGCATACACATGGATAGAAAATCCCTCTCTTTTAGTCACTCTGTGTTTTTAATGCAAATCTGTGTTAGGGTGGTTTTGGGTATCCGGTTAGGGTTAACGGATTACATGGTAGTTTGTTGGATACCGCTTTAAATGTAAATTTGTAATGGGGATTAGGGTTTTTTTTGTTTCTAGTATGCAAAATGTATAGTTGTAATAGGGGTTAGGGGTTAAACAAAAATTTGGATATTGCATAGACTTTTTTATCATTTCTCAAAAAATTTAAAAAAACTCGTTCATATTCAATTATTAAAGCTATTCAATTTAAGGGTCCTTATAGCTTTAGATCATTCTCACATTTGTAGGCAAAACATACATCATTTGACATAGAAGCATTCATTCTTTAAACTAGAGTAATATCAATCATCATCATTTCTAAATTTAAACTCAAAGTAATTAATCAAGGTACTATAGAAATAAAATATTACTGTGATATTACTATCAATATTCAACTATGTACATTTTTTAGTCAAACTCATTAACCCATGTATCATGGGTAGTGCACAAGAATCCATCTCTCATGAGAATAAATGGAACAATTAGCACTCATTTCATCTAGGTGATGCTCACAAAGGTGAAGCACCAAGACTTCTGAGGAGGTCATCCATCCTAGCAGCTTAAGCACACTTAACAATGACATTTCCTCCAAGATTAAGCCCACTTTTCTTGCAACCCTGATTGCAAAAGCTTCAAAAAGTGTTGTTCCTTATGAATCATTCATTATAAGTATCGTTAATCTTATCAAATTTGTTGGAAATTGATATCATCATTCAGATAATTAACTTGAATATATAAAGATACATATATGTACATATTAATATATGTAATTGCTATTACATACATATTCATATATATATTATTATTGATATCTATTAATATCGATCATATTATGATCGACATATATATATATATATATATATATAGATATTAATGAGTGATTATAATATCGATGTTTATACATATTATCGATCACATAGCGATCGGCATGCTATTGCTACCAATGGTTACATTAATATGTAAACCACATGCATTGTAACGAAAGTTGACTATGTATAAAGTCGACGGGTTGTTATTAATCATATGTTATGTTAAGAATGGTCACACCTATGATAGGCTTGACTCCTTGAGAAGTCACATCTATCATAGACGTGACCCTTATTCATTGTATTTCACATATATATATGGTGAAATCTGTGTTATAGAAGACACCGAAGTACAAAAATCGATAAGTATCAAAGTGTCTTGCAACTATATATATATATATATATATATATATATATATATATATATATATATATATGAACACTTACAACAACATTAAACTTTCGATATTCAATACTGATTTCTATAGAAGTTTATCATCTTTTACATGGTATTAGAGCGTTGGTTCTCAAGGATCTGAGTGGTTGATAAACTTGAGTAATTCAATTTAGATTGAATACATTACATTCCCAATGGTAGGCATTATCATATTCGAGGATAGGCTAGACGGAGAAGACAACTTTCAATCATGGAAGTTTAGAATCATAATGATATTAAAAGAAAATAAAGTCAAATATTTCATAAGAGAAGACAAATTAAAACCAGAGGTGGAACTTGACATATCAACTTGGAATGAAGGAAATTATAAAGCAATGAAGATCTTCATCGATGGAGTTAGAGATCACATTGTTCCAATATTAAAAAAATATGAAAGAGCGTATGAGATGTTCAAAGAACTAGATAAAAATTATGAAATAAATAATGCAAGAAAGAAATTATTCTTGAAGAGGGAGATAATCACATAAGCATGAACAAAGGTGAGAAAATCAATTCATACTTTATAAGAGTCTCGGCTCTAAGAGATAAATTATCAACACTTGGCCATGAAATCAATTGTAAGGAATTATCATTGACTGCATTAGATGGCCTGCCTGAATCTTGGGAAACATTTGTCTATGGCATAAGTGCTAGGTCTAAATTTCCAAAATTTGACCGACTGAGAACAGATTACATACAAGAGGAATCAAGGCTAGACAAGAAAGGACTAAATAAGAAAACCATTTGATGAAGATCTCCATGTACTAAATGTGGATACCCACAAGAACAAGAAAAGACACTTCAAGGAACGGAAATCTAATCATGAAAATAATAAAAGAGATGTCAAAAGTTTAGTGCTTCAGATGTGATAAATATGGACATTATGTAATCAATTTTCCATACAAAAAGCATTAGGTTTCATTCACCAAAATTAAGAAGCAGAAGACTAAGGAACAACCTAAAAATGAGAAGTTTGTGTTCTACTCTGCACTTTCAAACCAAGTCTCAAATAAAAGTGTAAGACCAAAAAAAGGAAGAATAAGCATATCTAGGTAACCACCAAACCCTAAACAATATGCAAACCTATCTAATCTAACATTAGAACCATTGAAATGGGAATTCAAAAACATATGAAATAAACACATAAAACCCCCTTCAAGTGATGCTCAAATGATCTTCTTTTTTCTCCATAGAGTAGATTATTGTTTCTCTTTGTCAATGAAAAAAATACACAAGTATTGAAAAGCCAAAGTTGATAGCAAGAATACTAGGAGATACTGGTTCAAACTGGAATGAGATGATTGCATCTCAATTTATAGAAAATGAAAATAATTTGCAGAATTAGAATGCATAAATCAATGCATAATGGGGGGAAAATGAAGATGCAAATTAATAGGAAATGGAAGCATAAATTAGGGGAAAATGGATAGGGAAAGGTGGAAGAAATCATGAAGCACATTATTAGGGATATGAAGCACAATTAAGGGATATGACAAATTAAGTGGAATTCATTCAATTAATAAATTAATATTCCTAATAAAACAATAATTAGCATTTATGAAATTTTAAAATCTCATAAACTAGAATTAGCCAATTAATTAATTAGAAATTAATTAATTGTGAAGACTTAGGATAAGAATGAATAAATATGATTTATTCATAAAGAATAGGGACAAATCTTAGGTCATTCATCCCAAGAGGATAAATTTGTAGATTATTGATCAAATGAAGGCATTAATGCACAATTGATTTGATTTTTGATAATATTGATAGGATTATGATAGGTTCGAGGCATTGATGAAATTTGACAATGCGCTCAAATAATGATGTTTGAAACTGATTGAATAGCATCAATGAACTTTGATGATGCTATAGGATTAATACAGGTATAGGGAAACATCGATGAACTTGGATAATGTTCCTGAAATAATGATGATCAGAAATAACATTGATGAACTTGGACAATACTATCGAATTGATAATGATAGGTTGATAACGATAACATCGATGAACTTGGACAATGTTATCAAATAGGTGATAAAAGGATACGAAGCATTGATGAACTTGGACAATTCCCCTAGAATGATGATAAGATTTATTATATTTAGAAAAGGGTTTGATCGATTTGAAAAGTGATTTAATTAGGCATTGATGATCTTGGAAAATGCCCCAGAATGGTTGGAATGAGTCCAAAATGATTCTGAAATGATTAGGAAGAGAATATAATAGATTTAAATTGATTTAGGATGATTTGATATGGTTTAGGATCGAATAGGGTCGGTTTAGGATTGAATAGGATCGGTTTAGAGTTGATCAGAATTGATTAGGAAAATGATCAATTTGACAAAGAGAATAGAAATATTAGTATTTATAATTGAAAGTTTTTGCAATATTCAATTATCGATGAAAGACACAATGTTGTCATATAATAAAGGTCATATGCGCAACATAGAGGAATAATTAGATTGCAAAATAATGTTTCTATTGTAATACAAAAATGTTAAAACACGTAGACTAGCAGGCTCAAAACATTTTTGGGTGTCTACATTTTGCCCCTCTTTGATACAATGCAATTGTGAGCGTTGTGTCAAATAATCTTGAAGGAAAACACATTAAAATATGCCCCAAAAATAATGGGATACATAGGTGCCCCCTCGAGAAATTGACCAAAAAATGCAAGTGATAGGTCAACTTGTCAATAATGACAAGACGGGTCCATGACAACAAACAGACAAAAAATCAGAGGGTCAAACACAAAAGTAATGAGGCACAGAGTGAAAAAGCATCTTGACCAACACAAAAGGAAAAGGTTCCACGTCCATCTAGGCAACCAAGAGTCTATAAAAAGGCTTGGAGAGGGATTTGGAGGTCATTTTCACTCTCACATTTGGAGGAATTTGAGCTCTGGAGCAAGGACAATGGATCAAGTGCCAGTGCAGAATCAGTGCGGGGAATGAGTGCGCAGCTATCAACATCTAGCTGACACAAGACCAGAGGTGAGTGCATTTGAGCCTCTCAGTCATTTCTAGGGTTTTCACTCATTTCTAGGCATTTAGGGCTCAAAAATGGGTCAAAATGAGGTCAAATGGGGCCCACACGTGCCAACTGTGCTGCTCATGTAACCAACTGTGTAGCTCACATGCCCAATTATGTAGCAACCACACTTGGCATGACCAAGTGTGCAACACACATGCCCAAGTGCGCTGCCAGCACAGTTGGTTAGCCAAACTGTGTAATTGGTAAACAAAATTGCAAATAGGGGGAAACAAGGTCCGGGGGTCCTAAAACTTCCCAAATAGGTCAAAACCCTGGGATAATGTCAAAATTAGGTCAAAGTTGATCAAAAAAGGTCTTGGGTTGGTCAAAAAGTAACAGATAGTATAGAAAGTTGACCAAAGTAGCATGGTAATTGCAGGAGGAGCTTGCTTTGCCGCAAACACAGGAGAGTAGACCAGCATGCTTGGATATCTGTCATAGACTAAGAGGGAATGAGAGGCAGATCCTAGCATTGTTATGGCTCTACTATATCACCTATATTCCTAAGATTAGGGAAAATCATAGATTGATTACAACACTTGCAGAGCGATGGCACTCGGAGACGAGTTCATTCCACCTAGCGACAGGCGAGGTGACTGTGATATTGGAGGACATGTGGTGCATCCTTAGGATTCCTATACACTATGAGCTAGCAGAGTATAACCCTACGACATGGAGATCAAAATGACACCAGTTGTTCAACAAGGACGATGAGGATCTAGACATCCGAGACTATGAGATCAGGTGGGAGATAGTGGCGAGACAACACGACAGACTGATCGCAGTGATATATTGTATGATCCAAGCATTACTAGTGATAGAAAGATGAGGCCATGGCTTCCCTATTAGCTAAGGAAGAGTCCTAGAGCGCATGATTATAGATGATACAATTTTTGCATGGGGTCCGTGTTGATGACATGTAACTGATTAAATGTTTGAAGATGTTAAGTTGATGATCATGCAAGACATTAAATCATTTAATGTATTGTATTTTCATTGATGCCAACTTGATATAATCTGTATGGTCATGGAAATACTACCAAAGACTTCAAAGAACCGATGAATCAAGGCTATGCTATCAGTAATGCATATAAGTCAAGTATTCACAAAGTGACTGTATACACCGATGGAGTGCACACCGACAGAGAGAGTAAAAGAGAAAATTCATAGTGTTACCCGATGAGAAAATGCACAACATTACTGACGAGCAAAGTTAGAGTGTTTCCTGATGAGAAAAACACAGAGTAACCCAATGGAAAGAATTACAGTGTTGCCCGATGAAAAAGACAAGGATGGAGATCCTGATGACAACTGAAGTCACACCGACGGAACATTCAGTTATCACTGATGACTAACTGAAGTGTTGACCAACAGAACAGAGAGTTTTAATCTGATTGGTTGAATCTTTTGTGATTATCATCGACGCCAATTACTAACAGGAGATACTTGTATTAAAAAGAAGCCAAGCCAAAATTTAGCTATGACAAAGTATAAATAGCTGAAATAATATTAATATTTCTATAGACTCTATAAATAAACTTAATGGATACTTGTCATTTTTTTAGTCATCCAGATAAAGCCAGAGATAAGTAATTGATTTAAAGCTGATTTATCCAATTGGCAAGAAAATCTCTTTGAGATAAAACAAGAGTTTGCTTTAAATCTAATTGGCGAGAAATGTGGATCACGTGAAGAATCAAGAAATCCAAGAAAAGGTTATACATGTCTATAAAGAGACAAACCCAATTCATTTACAAATGGGGTGTGTGGGGTGAACAAGAGAAGAGGAAAAATGCTAAAGAAAATCTAAAGGGGAAGAAAGTCTTCATTCAGTCCTCATCAACAAGCTAAAGAAAGAGCTAGATTCTATAGACACTGACGGACAGTGAGAAAACATCACAGAGCAGAACAATGTGGAGCAAAGGTATAGAATTGATTATATTGATCAGAGAGGTAATGCACTTAAAATAGATCTTAAAATTTGCAATTGAGTTGTATGTATGAACAGATCATTAATGTTTCAGTTTAACCATTGAAGCATCAAGTCTCTTAACTGAGTAGGACTTAAAATTATTTTACAATTGAGATACATCCCAAGGAGTATCAAAAATTTGATCATAAAAGTAGCATTGGATATGCCTGATACCTATTGATAGGCCAAGTGAGTGTTTGATAAAGGATGGCAGCATTAGATGCTAGATACTAGGTGAAAAACTATCTTTTAAATCCTCTAACAAGGTCACACCTAATAGTGTGTTTGCAACCTTTAACAAGGTTGGCTCTTAACAGGGCTCACTTTAGAAGAGTGAAAATTTGGGGTACCGGTCCCAGTGATTTTTTCCTTAACAGGGTTTCCACGTTAAAAATCCATGTGTTATGTGTTTATGTTTTGTTACTTTAATATTTTACATTTCACATATGCAATTCTGGATTTATGGGTATACTTTGCATATTTATTGTGTTTCGGTAAATAGTTGATTGCTTATCGTTAATCATATAGAAGAGAGATTTACAAAGCAATCTGACAAGTAGAAAATTGATATAAGTATTTCAAGGCATTCATCTTGTAGGACAGAAGATAATTTGAGACACAATTTATGGTTATAAGTTTTAAGAATTGATTTAAGGATTAATTTTTGAGGCCACTGATTCACTCCCCCTCTCAGTTATTACTAACATGTGCATGTTGGCGATGACCTACTACCAGCTCCATCAGGTAGGTTACAGAGGAGGGTTATTGATCAGTAGAAGGATCACATTGCTACAGGTGTGGGCTTATGAGCACGTAGCTATCTTTCGGCCCATTATAGAGAGGATCGTACTGCTAGACATGCCATATGTGTACTGCTATCAAGGAGCACTTGCACAGGGGCCACTAGGTTATGCACTGTATTTCAGACATGAGATAGACATTCTCAGAGATTTCACATGGAGATCGTATAGAGATTGCCCTGAATGAGATGATGAGAGAGAGAATTTACCCTACTGCAGGCACAAGAGATACCTCATTGGGAGGACTACTGTAGGTCATGTGGTGATCGAGATGAAACTATCGAAGAGAGTGCGCAAGTAGTTCAAAGAGAGACAAAGAGTACTGACAAGCACATCACTATTTGCATGATCAAGGGGTGAGGTCAGGGCTTGGGGTGCAGTACTTTAGACTCAGGTAGCATATGCAGAGTTTGAGCAATTGTAGCCTAGACAGTGGGGAGCAGGCGCATACATAACAGATGTAGGGACAACAGTTGATTATGACCAATGGTTTGCCCAGCATAGGCATGTTCCTCTGATAGATCTGACATTTCCAGTACTGATATTGCAAATGGCTAGGGATGAGAGCACGAAGGAGGAGGATGAGGAGAGTGGTGAGGATGGGGAGAGCGTTGACAGTGATCCTGACATGATTCCTATGTAGATGGATGAGGACAGAGATGATCTGGTACAAAATGATGACATATAGGTGCGTGATGATAGGTTTGAGAATGATAGGTAGTAGAGATAGTGCATTGCAGATTTGAATAGCCAGATAGACCGACTGACACTTGAGAGAGACATAGATAGAGCCACATGGGCTGTAGAGTGAGTAGCATGGAGTGCAGAGTAGGCAACACTCGTGGATATATTGACAACAAAGAGGGATGAAATGATAGCCTCTCAAGATACAACTATGTCCAGAGCATAGAGGGCTGAGGAGGAGTCACGATAGTGTTAGTAATAACTAAGGGGGGGGGGTGAATCAGTGGCCTAAAAAATATTCCAATAATCAACCCTTAAAAATTAGTACCACAAAATTATACCTCTAGTTATCTTTAGTCCTATAAGATGAATGTCTCCAAATACTTATATCAATTTACTACTCCTTGGAATGCTTTGTAAAATCTTCTACTATAGATTTACTGATTAATAGTCTGTCAATTTACTGAAAGATAGTAAATTATCTAGAGTATACCGATCAATCCAATTAAGTTAAGTGTAATGAAAAACACTAATGTAATGACTCATAAACACATTGACACATGGATTTTTAACGTGGAAACCCTATTAAGGGAAAAACCACTTTGGACCGGTAACCCAAAATTTTCACTCTTCTGAAGTGAGCTCGGTGAAGAGCCAACCCTGTTAAAGGTTATAAACACACTGCTAGGTGTGACCTTGTTAGAGGATTTAAAAGTTTAGTCTATCACTTGATATTGGACATCTCTATGCTACCATCCTTGATCAAACACTCACTTGGCCTGTCAATAGGTATCTGGCATCTCATGCTATCTTCATGAAATTTTTTTTTGATACTCCATTGGATGTATCTCAATATAGAAAGGATATTTAAATCCCGCTTGGTTAAGAGACTTTCTAAATCAATGACAATATGATTTGTTCACATATACATCTTATACTTTTAGATTTTCAGATCTATTGTAATCTCACAAATTATTCTGATCAATATAACTTTGTTTATACTTTTGCTCCACTTTGATTCTTCTCGGTGATGTTGTGCTCTGTTGCTCAGTGTCTGCAGAATTCTTTAGCTCTTTCCTCAACTTGTTGATCAGCACTGTATGAAGTTTCTCTTCAGCATCCTCTTTTCTTTTTCTCCCCACACCAATTCGTAATGAATTGAGTTGTCTCTTAAATAGACATGATATCACCATTGTTAGGTTCTTGATCTTCTTGATCTTTGCATGATCCACAATTCTCACCAATTACATTTAAAGAAAAACTCCTATTTTATCTTGCTGAGATCTTCTTGCTAACTGGACAAATTAGCTTTAAATCAATCACTTATCTTTGTCTTATCTTGTTGATGAAAACAATGATAACTACCAGTTAACTCTATATTTAGCTCTGCCAGCTAGATATTTTTTCATTTATGAACTCAAGTTAATTTTGGGTTAACCCCATGATAGCGTCGGTCAACACTCCAGTTCTCCTCAGGCTTCTTCGCCGGTTTACACTATGTTTCTGGCCGTTGGATTTTCTTGTGCTTCTGTTCATCGGTAATTCTCATCAGTTTTCTTGCTCAGACATCACTGTGACTTGGCTGTCGGTGATCTCTATCAGTCAGGTTCCACTGACCGTCGATGTTTGTAGTCACAATGTAAATGCTTGTCTTTTATGCATTACAAAAAGCATAATCTTTATGTCTCTGATCCTCTAAAGTTTTTGACACTTTGATTATAACTTATTAGATTATATCAAGTTGACATCAATGACAATACAATCCATTAATTGATTTAATATCTTGCATTATCCTTCTGCATTTCGGTTATCAACTTAACATCTTCAAACATTCAATCAGTTACATGTCATCAATCTCTCCCTTTGGCATTGATGGAAACATACTACATTATCATACTATACTATCACTAATACAATATGAAATATACAGTTTCATCAAGCTTTTCTAATGTAACTATTACAAATGTCTGGTTCTCGGTAAGATCAAAATTAGCTTAGATTTGTTTCATGCAGAGTGGTTGTCTTCAATCTTTAATCCCTTCACTGGATAGATGTATCATCTGATATCTCTATTCTGATATGTGCTCTTCCTTGACTGTTCCTCTTCTTGATAATCTCTTTTTCCTTTGACAACAATCTTTCTCTTGTCTAAACTCTCTCCCTTTGTTACTTCTCTCCCTTAGATGGATATTTCATATGTAATCAATTTCTCTCCCTTAGAATATTGATTAACTCTTCATTTATGATTCTCAGGAACTTCTCTTCATGGATAATGATATAATCTATCCTTTTATCATATCTCTCTGTTTGATAATGAGATCATCTTTCCCTGATGGTAATTCTCCCTTTTGTATGATAATGAGATATTTCTCTCCCTTTGACAACAATGCTAAAAAAAATACTTCTCCTTATTTTATCATCTATATAATGTTCCATCCCTTTGCATAATATATTCCTTGAATTTCCCTATCCATCAACAATACAATGTTCTAATTTTTGGTGCAGATTTGTACCTTGCAATGTATAGATGTATCTATTGCTATCCATCTTAGTGTTTGCATCAACATGACTGATCTTTTAGATGTGGTATAGGCTGATGCAACCTCCTAGTCAGATTACTGATCGATATACAAGCGTTGAACGCCTAGTCTCTATCTCAGATACTCAAATGTATCCTTCGGCAATGGCTTGGTGAATATGTCAGCTAACTGTTCCTTTGATTGAACATATTCTAGTGTCACTTCCTTTGCTTTCACTTGTTCCCTCAGATAGTGATACTTGATTGAAATATGCTTAGTCTTAGCATGCATGACTGGATTCTTAGAAATGTTTATTGGACTAGTATTATCACAATAGATAATTACTGGTTCAAGGATCTTCATATGCATACCTTCCAGTAATTGTTTGATCTATGCAATATTAGAGCAATTTGTAGTAGCAGCCACATACTCTGCTTCTACAGTAGACTGAGAGATGCATCATTGCTTCTTTCTTATCCATGTGACAAGTCTGTCACCCATGAAGAATGCTCCTCCAGTTGTTCTCTTTCAGGCATTAATGTTTCCAGCCCAATCAACATCTGTATAGACTTGTAGCTCAAATTTTACTTCTCTTTTGTACCATAAGCTATAGTCTTCGGTGTTCTTCAAATATCTCAAAATTATTTTGACAGTAGTCATATGTGATTCTTTGAGATCCAGTAGCCATAGGTGTTCCAACTGGTTTGGAATCCTCCATCTTGAATATCTTTAGCACTTCCTTGATGTATTTGGACTGAGTGACGTAAATTCCTGCATCTTGTTGAAGAATCTGTAGACCAAGAAAGAATTTGATCTCCCCAAACATAGACATTTCAAATTCCTTTCTCATTTCATCAACAAAGGATTTGCATAACAATTCATTCCCTCCAAAAATGATATCATCAACAAAAATTTCAGCAATCAGAATATTACCATCGGTATCATCTTTTAAGTACAGATTTCTATTTTCACTTATTCTAACAAATTTTATGCTAATGAGATATGAGTGAAGTCTTTCATACCATGCTCTTGGTGCTTGTTTCAATCCATACAAGGCTTTGTGTAGTCTACATACCATGTTTTTTACTTTCTGGATTAACAAACCCTTCTGGTTGTTCAATGTATACCTCTTCCTCAAGTATCCCATTTAGGAATGCAGATTTGACATCCATTTGGTATACCTTGAATCCTTTAAATGCAACATAAGCAAGTAAGATTATAACTCCTTCTAGTCTAGCAATGGGTGCAAAGGTTTCACCATAATCAATACCTTCTTCTTATGCATATCCCTTTCATACTAATCTTGCTTTATTTCTAGTGACTTCTCCATTCTCAGCTTGTTTCTGAATATCCATTTGGTACAAATGACATTCTTGTCATTCGGTCTCAGTACTAGTGTCCATGTATTGTTCTTCTCAATCTGTTCTATCTCTTCATTCATAGCACTGACCTATTCTTCATTCTCAAGTGCATTGTAAACAGATTTAGGCTCAAAATCACAAAGTAAACATTTTGTGTTAAGTGACTTACTTCTTGTTCTTTTTCTAGCCTTCTTGTCTCCTATGATTTGGTTCTGTGGATGATGTCTTCTGACATACTTGGAAAGTTTTGGTTCAGCTCTGTGTTCATCATTCTAATTATCTTCTTCACTTTCATTTTCATCTCCATTATTCGGATCATCATCTTGAGTATTATCCTGATTGTCGGTAATTGCAACCTGATGCTTGGGTGCAATGTTCTGATGCTCGGGAGCGACACACTGTTGCTCGGGTAGAGTGTCAGGTTTTGTATAAACAAACCTATTGTATTCCTCTAGTTCCTTTTTGCTTTTCTTATCATTATTTTCTGGAAATTCATCTATTTTCACATTTGCTCTTTCAATGGTTTTGTTAGATGACTTGTTAAGACATTTATAAGCCTTGCTTTTGGTTGAATACCCTAGGAAGATACCTTCTTCACTTTTGCAGTCAAGTTTTCCATTTCCATCATCCTTCAATATATAACATTGACTACCAAAGATTCTAAAGTAACTTACATTGGGTGTATGACCATACCAAAGCTCATAGGGTGTCTTCTTTGTGTCCTTCAATTGTACTTTGTTTAGTGTATAGACAACAGTACTGGTAGCTTCCCTCTAAAATGTTTGAGTGATGCTTTTCTCAATCATCAATGTTCTTGCACAATCAACAATTGATATGTTTCTCTTCTCAGCAATTCCATTTTTCTGTGGTGTCCTTGGTGCAGAAACCTATCTCTTAATTCCATGCTCATTGCAATATTCAATGAATTCTTTTGAAGTAAATTCCCCTCCTCTATCTGACCTTAAGCATTTCAATTTATTTTCACCTTGTTTTTCTACCATTGCTTTGTACCATTTAAACATCTTAAATGCTTCTGATTTATCTTTTAAAAACATTATTGTCATCATTCTAGAGAAATCATCAACAAAGAGAATGAAATACCTATCTCCATAGTAGCTCTTTGTCCTCATCGGTCCACATAGATATGTATGGACTAATTCTAGAATTTTAGTAGATGTATGGGTTTTGCTCTTGAAACTAGACTTTTTCATCTTACCCTTTTGAAAATTCTTGCACATGATATGCTCGGGATTAGTCATCATTGGTAAGCCTCTGACATTCCTTTTGTTTCTTATCCTTATCATGTTGTCAAAGTTCACATGACACAATCTTTTGTGCCACAACCATAAGTCTTCATTTCTAGCCATCAAAAAAGTGGTGTTAGTGTCATCAAGATAGAAAAGGTTACCTTTTGTCTTCTCACCGGTACCAATCAACCTTCCTAATTCATTGAATATCTTTACCTTCTTATTTTAAAATGCTACTCTGTGACCTGAATTGTTCAACTGAGAAACACTTAACAAATTGTAATTCAGTCCTTTAACCCAGTATGCATTTTCACATTTTATCAGGTTATTCAACATTATGGTTCCTTTACCTTCTACTAGACAAGGTGTATCATACCCATTCTCACTGAACCACCATTATAGTATTCAAAAGTCTCAAAATTTTGTTTATCACCAGTCATATGGTTACTGCAGCCACTATCTATGATCCAGACATCATTTTTACTAACTTTAGATATGAGTGCAGTTTCTACATACCTTTCTCCATCTTTATCTAAATCATCCTTCATGGCTACAAATACCATCTCAATGTCTTCTTTTGATTCAGTGTCAGTGTCATCAGCTCTTCTCTTAGCTAGGTAACAAGCTTTCTTCCCTTTGTGCTTGTAGTCTCGATTATATCTCTTTTTAGATTGTCAGTTGCTCTGGTATTCTCTATTTTCACCTTTATCAAACTTCTTCTCATAAGGTCTATCATTTCCTCTGTCATCTTTTCATCAGTTTGGACATCTTGCAGCAAAGTGTCCAACCTCTTTACAATTGAAACATACAAGTGGTAATTTACCTTTGTATCTACCTTTGCCTCTATACAATCTTCTAGCCATAAGTGGTTCAATTTCATCGAGTCCTTGATCCTCATTATCATTGTCACTATCATTTCTAACAACATGTCTATGACTTGAGTTACTTATCTTTAGAGAAGATTTGAATGCAGATTCTATGGAAGGTAAGACACTATTGTCAAAGTTATTCATCTCAAATGAAATTAGTCTACCAATCAGACTATCTAGAGTAACTGTATTGTTTGCAACTTCTCTCATTTCTTGAATAGCAGAAACTCTAATAGCATAAACAGACAATAAGGTTCTTAAGATTTTTGTTACCACTGTCTCCTCTTCAAGTACACCTCCAACTCCTTGGATAGCATTCACTACCTCTTTGATTCTGCAGCTATACTGAGTTATGTTTTCTCCTTCTTTCATCCTTAGGTCATCAAACCTCCCTCTTAGGATTTTTGCCTTTTCTCTAAGTACATTGGCATCTCCTCCATGTATAAGCTTCAACTTATCCCACATTTGCTTTGCAGAGGTGCAGGTTTTGACATCTTCAAACTCAGCATCGAAGATTGATGATGCAAGTTCTATCATCATGCAGTTATGCTCATACTTGACTCTTAATTGCTCAAGAGTATGAAGTCCTATAGGCAACACATATTCAGTATCTAAGTATTGACCAATATGATTTCCAATAACTGATAGGTGGAGTCTTATTTTTCTTTGCCTTGATGCAAAGTTGTCTTTATTCAACTTGGACACATCTCGTCTGTTCATCTTGTGATCTTTTGCTTGAGATGTTAAACTCCCTTTCTAAGCACACAAGCTCTGATACCAATTGTTACTAATAACTAAGGGGAGGGGGNGGGGTGAATCAGTGGCCTAAAAAATATTCCAATAATCAATCCTTAAAACTTAGTACCACAAAAGTATACCTCTAGTTATCTTTAGTCCTATAAGATGAATGCCTCCAAATACTTATATCAATTTACTACTCCTCGAAATGATTTGTAAAATCTTCTACTGTAGATTTACCAATTAAAAGTTTGTCAATTTACCGAAAGACAGTAAATTATCTAGAGTATACCGATCAATCCAATTAAGTTAAGTGTAATGCAAAACACTAAAGTGATGAGTCATAAACACATTGGCACATGAATTTTTAATGTGGAAACCCTGTTAAGGGAAAACTCACTTGGGACCGGTAACCCAAAATTTTTACTCTTTGAAAGTGAGCTCGGTGAAGAGCCAAACTTGTTAAAAGTTACAAACACACTATTAGGTGTGACCTTGTTAGAGGATTTAAAAGTTTAGTCTGTCACTTGATATCGGGCATCTCTCTGCTACCATCCTTGATCAAACACTCACTTGGCTTGTCAATAGGTATCTTGCATTTCATGCTATCTTCATGAACAAAATTTTTGATACTCCATTGGATGTATCTCAATATAGAAAGGATCTTTAAATCCCGATCAGTTAAGAGACTTTTTGAATCAATGGTTAAACTGAAATAGTATGATTTGTTCATATATACAACTTATACTTGTAGATTTTCATATCTATTGTAATCTCACAAACTATTGTAATCAATATAACTTTGTTTATACCTTTGATCCACTTTGATTCTTCTCGGTGATGCTGTGCTCTATTGCTCGGTGTCTGCAGAATTATTTAGCTCTTTCCTTAGCTTGTTAATCAGCACTGTATGAAGTTTCTCTTCAACATCCTCTTTTCTTTTTCTCCACACACCAATTCATAATTAATTGAGTTGTCTCTTAAATAGACATGATATCACCATTGTTAGGTTCTTGATCTTCTTGATCTTGGCGTGATCCACAATTCTCACCAATTATATTTAAATCAAAAATCATGTTTTATCTCGCTGAGATCTTCTTGCCAACTGGACAAATCAGCTTTAAATAAATCACTTATCTCTGGATTATCTTGTCAATGAAAACAATGAAAACTACCAGTTAAATCTATATTTAGCTCTTCCAGCTAGATATTTTGTCATTTCTGAACTCAATTTAATTTCGGTTTAACTCCTTGATAGCGTTAGTCAACACTCTAGCTCTCCTCAGGCTTCTCCGTCGGTTTACACTATGTTTCTGGCCATCAGGTTTTCTTTTGATTCTACTCTTTGGTAATGCTCATCATTTTTCTTGCTCGGGCATCACTGTGACTTGGCTGTCTATGATCTCTATCCATTGGGTTCCACTAACCATCTTTTTTTATAGTCATAATGTAAATGCTTGTCTTTTATGCATTACATAAAGCATAATCTTTATCTCTCTGATCCTCTGAAGTCTTTGACACTTTGATTATAACCGATTAGATTATATCAAGTTGACATCAATGACAATAAAATCCATTAACTAATTTAATGTCTTGCATTATGCTTCTGCATTTTGGTTATCAACTTAACTCTTCAAACATTCAATCAGTTACATGTCATTAGAGAGTTCATCATCACCATTAGAGATGTAGGTACATGCAAAATTTTAGGGATACTATGGGATGCTCAAGTAGAGTCATAGTATTGGAAGGACATGTACAAGAGAGATGTGCCACAAGAGAAGTGGGCACCGAGTTACAGAGCGTCTTCCAGTAGACCGCACTCCCGTAGGACACAGAGCAGCGGGGGAGTGCTAGGACCGAGGGGGCCACCTAGATCAGGATAGACAGGGCACTAGGGAGGAGACTCATCTTCTAGATAGGATAGGGATCAGGAGGACCAAGAGAGTAGAGGTTGACATGAGATTCTCTCTAGCAGAGGGACATTTATAGACATGTTATAGATTACGAGCATGCGGGCCTTAGTGTATACAGATACCTTGATTTTTGTACTCTAATACTTTTTGAGATATATATATATATATATATATATATGATATGCAGCTATTTTATGATGATTTTTCTTATGTGTGTGATGGATGCTTATGCACATGATTTTACTTTCCTGTTATATGATGATGCTTAAATATTACAATGTATCTCTTTTTTGTATGCAATATATACATGTATGAATGCAATCATTTTTTTTCTTTTTTTAAAATTTTGCAGCTTTTGAAATGTATGAATGCAAATGTATTTTTGGATTTTTTCTTGTTTGTAAATGAATGAATGTAAAATGCACATGTTTTTCCTTTTATAAATGCATGTATGCATGATGCACATGTTTTTGATATACCAAAGTACTAGACCAAGATGAATGTGAGGACTGACTGAAGAAGTGTTAGCAGAAAGAAAAAATTAGATGAAGAAATGTTAGTAAGATAGAAATAATTTTAGCTTTCAAAAGTGCAATTATGTTATAAGAGCTTATTTTGATATAGAAAAATCGGATGCGGTGCATCGCGACACAAAAGACCAGAGTGAGAAAGCCATCATTTTGCATAAACAAACATGATGCAGACAAAGGATGATCTTCTTCGTCCTGAAGCATATAGAAGACATGCCCCAGAATTTCATGAGATCATCAAACAGGCTAAAGATAAAGCAAAAACTGATCATGAACCATCCTGGCTACTCTCATAAGTTCAAATGATATCACCGAGTAACATAGGAACATGACCAAAGAAATAATCAATGAAAGATAAAACACTCATTGAAACAATGTGAACCAACAACCATTTTGATCTTTTTGTTACTTGCATTAAGTGTTATTTATTTGACTGATTGGCTTTGATTGACTGATTGGATATTGGTTGATATGTTGGACAAGTTGATTGGTTGATAGTTGAGATCAAAATATCGAACAGGTGCAACCAGATTGAATGGTGAGTCACAATGATTCGATCATATTTATGAGAGTGTGATTTCATTAAGCACAGAATGATGCATCTGCCATAGACGTCTTCACACATGGTGGTCGCTACGCAAAAGAAAGACAAGTATGTACAAATTTATTGCAGATTTTGGAGGGATTTTAAATTTTTTTAGGATTGTTGAGATATTTGAATTTTTTTTCGTTATCTTTTTTTTAGGACTTTTACGATTTTTAGGAATTTTTCCATGACTTTTTATGTTTTGTAGGGATTTTTTCAGCATCATATGTGATCTTTAAGGTCTTTTTTCAAGATCATAATTGATTTTTAGGGATTTTTCAAGATATTATGATAATTTTTAGTATTTATTTAGGACATTATGCATTTTTTTGGATTTTTAGCTTCGTATTTGGATTTTTAGGATTTTTTCAGGTATTTAAGATATATACAAGTTGTTATCTCCAATCTGATAGTCGAGGAATCTCATGAATAAACAATGTTCAAGGTCTTTCCCCCAATTTGAATTCAAATTCAAAATCAGTCAGTGCTTGGAATATGCCCCCAGACAGAAGATAGACTATATATAGAGGCCAAAGAGACATACAGAATGGGTGTGCTAGGGAAAAGACAATGGAAATCAACCAGTTACAGGCTATAAAGGGGCACTAGGGTCAATTCAAAGTGGAAGATATGATCAGGAAAGGACATTAGAATACCAGGTGGAATCACGATAGACGTTGGAGCAACAACTTATTATGTGTGGTGCCTGTTTGCCAGGTTTTCACAATGGTACTTGCCCAAAATGCCTATTTACCAGGTTTTCACTACTAGACGGGATTTTTCTCTTTATTTCTATTTTTGCATGCCAAGATGCTTGTTTACCAAGTTTTCATCAAGGCAGCCATTTTTCTCTTTTTCTCTTTTTTTTTTTGTTTTTTTTCTAAAAAATTTTGCATTTTTTTTGTATCATGCATAATACTTACGGAGGTGCATGTTGTTCAGTGCTTCTGGCAATGGTTATCCCTCCGGTTTTGCAAGTTGATACACTTAGAACCCATATGTTGCTATGAATATATAGGGGCCTTCCCATTTTGGTTTAAATTTCCCAAGCTTTTCTCTATGTGGCTAGGTTTTTAAATTCATTTTCAGGACCAAATCTCCAATCTCAAAATGGTGTGCTTGAACTTTATTTTTGTAGCTCTATTTGAGACGGTTTTGATATGCTTGCAAGTGGACCAAGGAGATTTGTCCCCACTCATCGAGCATTTCAAGCTCATGCAACCTAGAAACTCTGTACTGCTCATCATCAATAATGCCTTACAAAGATACTCCCAGTGATGGAATTTCAACTTCAAGAAGTAAGATGGCCTCAGCGCCATAGACAAGAGAGTATGGAGTGGCACCAGTGGGGGTGCAAATATGGGTTTGGTAGGCCTAAAGAGCTGGATTCAGTTGCAGGTGCCAATCTTGACCATCATCATTGACATGCTTTTGAAGGATCTTGATTATCATTTTATCATACACCTCTGCTTGACCATTGCCTTGTGGATAGTAAATGATGGAAAATCCATGATGGATTTTGGACTTCTCACAAAGCTTTGTAACATATTTATTCTAAAACAGGCTACCATGCTCAATAATGATAACTAAAGGAACTCCATAGCAGAAAATGATATAATTCAGAATGAATTTTGAAACTTGCTTGCCTGTGATATATGTTATAGGGATAACATCCACCCATTTGGTAAAATAATCAGTGGTTGTTATGATATACTTGTGGCCATCAGAAGATAGGGTGGTAATATTTCCTACAAGATCAAATGCCCATTGATAAAAGGGCCATGGGGAAATAACTGACTGTAGATCCTACGTTGGAGCATGAATCAAATTGCCATGGATCTGGCATTTATAATATTTTTTAGCAAACTTGTGTGCATCTTGATGTTAGAATAATAAGCAGAAAAATGCAAATATAAACACAGAAGAGAACATAAATGACACAGAGATTTAACGTGGTTCACCCAATCCCTGGGCTACGTCCACCAACAACGAGTCCAATACTTTTAATATTATCCAACGATTACAATCTGAAACCTGCAACTCAATACCATCACAGAAAGCTACAAAAATCCCTCATACATTGAAATATTGAAACCCTAAGCCCATTTCACAAGCATATTTGACCTAACCTAATTAGGGAAAAAATTACTCCGACTAATAGAAAATCAATGGTCGACCCTTTACAGATGTTGATAGGGTGATGGTAAAGAAGATTTATATGGAGGATAAGGAAGATGGTAGTGAAGGAATTATGCGATGGATTGGATGAGAGGAATATCAGGAATATGAGATGGATGCGTAGGAAGTAGGTGCAGGATATTGGATAGGGTATTGAAAAGTTTGTGTAGGCAAGATCAACAAAGACATACATCCTTGAATTCTCCCTATCACCCAATCCATATGACCCAGTCATATCAACCTCATTCATCCATAATTCCTAAGTCTTTTGGAAGCAATTTGGATGTACAATGAAGAAATCAGCAATACAAGAATCCACCTACATATGAAGATCACTATGTCCCATCTAATCGACATGTGACTAACAATACAAAGGAAATATTCAAGAGACCACATAGGTCCACTGAGCAAAGAACCAAATAAAATAAAATATGGGTTCCTAAATCCATTATGAAAGAATTTCATTCTAAATCATCTGATACAAAAGGAAAATCAAAATCTATGTGGATTCCCAAGTCTCTTTTAAAGGACTTGGATACAAAAAGAAAAGAAAAAGTTATGTGGATTCCCAAGTCTCTCTTAAAAGGTTTGAACAAAAAGAAAACATTAGAATTGGCATCCAAGCTTCCAAAGGCCTCCACTCCGTCTCATTTCAAACATTTTTCATCTCCTAAACCTATTTTGAGTCCTCATGTCCCAAAATCCTTTATTTTGAATACGTCTTCATTCATCTTGGGTCATCACACACCAAGATCCATATCAAAACCTAAATCCATTTCACACACTTTTCCTCTATCATTCCACCATCCTTCAAGATCTGTGTCGATGTTGATCTTGCCTACACAAACTTTTCAATACCCTATCCAATATCCTGCACCTACCTCCTACGCATCCATCTCATATTCCTACTATTCCTCTCATCCAATCCATTGCATAAATCCTTGTCTACCATCTCCCTTATCCTCCATATCAATCTTCTTTACCATCACCCTATCAACATCTTGTTAGTAATAACTGAGAGAGGGGGGGGGGG
>MU226747.1:3833159-3872651 GCA_018584345.1 Thuja plicata
AGATCATCAAATTTTCCTCTAAGGCTTTCTGCCTTGGCTCTCAGAACATTTGTATCACCTCCATGTACAAGCTTCATTTTGTCCCACATCTTCTTTGCAGTTTTGCAATCCTTGACATCTTCAAATTTAGCATCAGAGAGTGAGGAAGAGAGCTCTATAACCATGCAGTCATGTTCATGCTTCTCTCTTAATTGATCTACTATCAATACTCCTGTAGGAAACACATATTCATTATCTAGGAATTGAGTAACATCATTACCAATACCTGATAAGTGGAGTCTTATCATGCTTTGCCATGAAGCAAAGTTGTCTTTGTTCAAATTGGGCACATCTTGTCTATTCATCTTGTGATCTTAACTTAGGTCTTGAAACCTTCCTTTCTAAGCACACAAGCTCTGATACCAATTGTTAGTAATAACTGAGAGGGGGGGGGCACTGAATTAGTGGCCTCAAAATTTTATCCTTCAAACATTAACCACCAATCAAATAAACCTTAGATTATTATGTCCCTACAAGATGCATGCCATGAAATACTTATAATGATTTAATTGTCTGTCGATTTTCCTTGTCTGTCCTTATTCTCCTTGATTACCGATAAGCAGTATAACTTTTTACCAAAACTCAGTAAATAAGCAGAGTACATCGATCAACCGAGTGCTAACTATGTCAGATACAAAACAATAAAGAAATGAATCATACACACATAACACATGAATTTTTAATGTGGAAACCCTGTTAAGGGAAAAACCACTGGGACCGGTACCCCAATTTTTCACTCTTCTAAAGTGAGCCCTATTAAGAGCCAACCCTGTTAAAGGTTACAAACACACTGTTAAGTGCGACCTTGTTAGAGGATTTTATACATAGAGGTTGTCACTTAGTATCGGGCATCTATTGCTACCATCCTTGAATCAGCCTCCTTCTTATACTGTCAATAGGTATCGGGCAAGTCCAATGCTACTTTCATGAATCAACCTTTTTGGCACTCCTTGGGATGCACCTCAATATATAGAAGACTGTTAAGTCCTGCTCTATTAAGAGATTTGATGCTTCAATGGTTAAACTGAAACACTATGACCTGTTCATGATGCAACTTTGAATTGCAGATTTTCAAATCTATTTAAGTACATTACCTCTCTGATCAATGTATCTATTCAATTCTTTGTGCTCCACACTTTCTGCTATGTAATGCTGTGCTTCACTATTCATCAGTGTCTGCAAAATTATTTATCTCTCCTTCAGCTTGATTGATCAGGACTGTATGAAGTTATTCTTCATCAGTTTCTCTTCAACATCCTCTTTCTATTCACTCCCCTTAATCGCATTCATAAATGAATTAAGCTTGTCTCTTATATAGACATGATATTCACTATTTCTTGATTCTTGATTCTTGATTCTTGATTTTTGGCATGAAAAACAATCCAACCAATTTGATTTAAATCATAACTCCTGATTTATCTCATAGTTATCTTCTTGGCAACTGTACAAATCTTCTTTAAATCAATCACTTAACTCCGGTCGAATAAAAAAAAGAAAACAACCAGTTAAGTCTATCTTTAGCTCTTGCCAGCTAGATATTTTGTCATTTTCTGAACTCTCTATTCCGTCGGTCAACTTTGCAGTTAGTTGTCGGTGACAAATAACAGTTTCATCGATGTGACTCCAATTAGCTTCTTGATCTCCATCCGTCGGGCATCATTGAATTTTTACTCGTCGGGCAACTCTGTTTTCAGCTCGTCGAGCATCCTATGGTTTTTCTTTGTTGGGCAACACTGTCTTCTTCTCATCGGGTATCACTGTGAATTTTCTTCTTTGCATTTACCGATGGTGTGCACTCTGTCGGTGTTATCTATCACTTAGTGAATACTTGACTTTTATGCATTGTTGAAAGTATAACCTTTGTTCCATTGATTCTCTGAAGTCTTTGGCATTATGTACATCACCATTTAGATGATATCAAGTTGACATCAATGATAATACAAACCATTAATTGATTTAATGCCTTGCATTATCTTCAACTTAACATTATCAAAAATTCAATCAGTTACATGTCATCACATCTGTGAGCATACTTTCAGCGGCCTTGGCCTATTATAGTATATCTTTTAGAGGAGCACTATCTAAAGAGCTAGAAGCTTAAGTTACTCCATAACATCAAAACAAGAAAAAAATAAAAAAAGAAAACGTGCTTGGTGAAAACCTGGTAAATAGGCACCTTGGTAGCAAAAGTAAAGATAAATCAATCTGTCCTATGGTGAAAACTACTTCTTGTGGCACCTTGGATAAGTACCATGATGAAAACCTTGCAAACAGGTGTCATGCATAATTCCTCCTACTTGCACTCTTCACTTGGGCGCAAGTTCCTTCCACGTCATCTTCTCCCATCATATCTTACATCCAGCTAGCTCATGAACATCCATGTTCCTTCTGCTGATCTTGACAAGGTTGAGCCTATCCATGAGCATCATGTATCCTGACATTCATGATCCCTTCCATCAGCCTATTTACTTTCTCGCATGCATGCTTGATTATCCCAATCCTATTCTTCCTATCTCTATGCATTCCTATCATAATCCAAAACATGCACTTATACCTCCATCAACCTTTATCCTGATCATAGCTATATCTTATCCTATGAAATTGACCCCTTGGTCTTGATCAAAATTGAAAAAAAATTTTTTAGAAGTCTCTTGACATGTCCACTCTTTTGGACCACATACTTTTCATGACATCAGGTCATTACCCTAAATGCTATACAACATCGCTCCATGAGCCTACATCGCTATATTATTATTTCCCTAGCTTGGGTAATCTTAAAGAGACTGTCCTTGAGGGTCGCATTCACCCTCTTCATCCATCACTGGCTATTCGTCTCATACATCATCTTTATAATCCATCTGCAATGTCCTACACCTTTCTAGACATTGGGGCAAACCATTGTGATCTTGCTTGAGATCGAGTAATCTCTAAAAATCATAAAAAGTCCTAAAAAATTGATCATCTTGGTGGAAACCTAGAAATAGGCACTTTTGATGCATCCACCAAAAAAAATAAAAAATATGCATTGACTATCGTTCAATCAATAGGTATCAGGGCAATCTAACCCTGACTCCTGAAGATTGAGCCTCGTTCTGGGGACAGTCTTTTGAAATATGATAAACGTTCTAGTATCTAGGCAATCTAACCCAGATTCTTGGGAGTCAACATGCTCTCAGTTCCCATCAAGACACCAACTCACATGGATTGAAACTGGTCATACTCTTAGGACAACCCTCCTGGTCTAGGGGGCACTGTCCTATCACCTTTTGGGATCTACTTCATGATAGTCACCAGTGGTTCCCACTGCATCTACCTGCTATCACTTTGCTTATACTTAGATCTCTTTCCTTGAGAATCTCCCTCACATCAGTCACTAGTGGTTCTTACTGCGTCTGCTATTGATGCCTAGCTATTGCTATGATCTATCACCTTGAGAATCTTTCTCGCGTCAGTCACCAGTGGTTCTCACTGCGTATGCCTACTGTCGTCATACTAAGGAGATTTCTTGCACATATGTCTATATATCGACATCAATCCATTGTAATTAGAGTTGTACTCAATGCTCTATCTACTGATACTCAGTCTTGGCATTCTTTTCTTTAGTTTGTACATAGCTTTCAGTCACTTTTGTGACACTTTGGTTCCTCTGTGAACTCTCCTGACTTGACACTGATTCAGTGCCATACGCCTGGGGGCAACCAAATCTAGTTTTTCCTCGCAACATATGTCAAGTCAATCATTGCTACTAAGGGTATGGGTCCCCAAATTTGATCGCATCTAGAGTCAGTAATCTTGTCATTTCTGAAGGACAACTATCTATTGACACAAACTGGTGTTTCTCAACACCCCAAATCAAACAGTATTTCTTAACACTATCTTTGGACACATTTGCATTTTTCAACACACATTGGATATTGCCACATAAACATCTATCGATGAAAATCAAACACAATGCACTCACAAGTACAATGGTGTTTTTCAACACCCCTATACACATACATATTCAAAAACTTTGAAATTGGCTGAGCTATGATTGAATCTTTCTTTGTATGTTGTCTATTTTCATGGGTTTCATTGATATTTTCTTTGTCTACTTCTTGTTGGTGTAGTCCCGATGATCCGGCAATGTCAAATAAATAGGGTATATGTGATAAGAGCTCTCGCACTAAGGTGGAAAAGCCTCACATCCCTCGATCTTATTTATTTGTACGTCATGGTGAGGTTGATACTATCTCCTTGACTGTTATTGATCTATTTATTTATGCACAATCACACTCATGGTTACCTTGGCTTTGAATGCCTCGATACTAGTGTACTCTTGCAACATCAACTGGAGACAATGTTCAGGTCATCTTGGCTTTTGTGCCCTGGTGCTTACGTTCGTTTCCTACATCTTATCCGATGAAAGCCATATTCATATTCTTATGGTTACAGTGGCACCAGTAAGGATTGTATCGACTCCGATGTTCCAAAAATGCTCAATGATGATAATTATACGATGGGTCTCACAACCATGTCCTTGGTCTTGCATCTAGCATAGGACTGCATTTTCATTCTAGACTTGCATTGTGGCAGCAATTCGATGCTCACTTCATTGCGTTCTCCTGGATTTGGACATTAAGGAGTTCTTCTTCAGCGTTCTATCTTCATCCCGACTGCCCAAGTGTTCGATCCTCGCTCTCACTCTTCAAAAGTGGCTATATCAACCACTTTGAATCCATTTTCATGATCGAGATCGAAATCAAAATTTGACACCTATATCGCTCAAAATCGCATTTAAATTTTTTTGGGACCGACGCGATCGGACGCTTGTGCAGTCGACTTTATAACGTCGCTTTCTTGTCAGAATCATATCTAATCAACATTTTCTCAAATCTTCTACTCTTTTCATCAAAAGTCAACTCTGGTCAACCCTAGTCAAACTTGGTCAACCAGACCTTGAAATCACTCAAAATTGATTCTGGATCTTCCAGATTCTTTCGTAATCTATTCTCAAGTTCTTCTTGATCGTCAATTCAACATCTATCTACGATTTCTTTCTCTCAATCACCATTATGATGTGTCATCTTTCTATTTCGCTCCTGAGGGGTAGGATGATTACATCATTGAATCCATTCCAATCAATCTAATCTAAATTCAAAAGTCCTCATTGCTAGGGGCATCTCATCACTTGGGACATGTTCAATTTTTTGTACCTCATAGTCAAAACTGGGTGTTCCACGACTTTTAATCAATAGGGGCATCTTTGTTCCTTACATCTTGTCATCTATTAGGTATTGGGGCAATCTAACCCAGATCCCTGAGGATCAAGCTTCATTTTAGAGATGATTCTCAAAATCTCAATCTATTAAGTATCTGAGAAATCTAACTCAGATTCTTGAGGATCAAGCTTCATTCTGGAGATGATTCTCCAAATCTCAATCTATTAAGTATCTGAGCAATCTAACTCAGATTCTTGAGGATCAAGCTTCGTTCTGGAGATGATTCTCAAAATATCAATCTATTAAGTATCCAAGAAATCTAAATCAGATCCTTGAGGATCAAGCTTCGTTCTAGAGATGATTCTTGAAAACTCATCTATTAGGAATTGGGGCAATCTAACCAGTGTCTGGGCAATCTAACCTAGATATTTGGGGGACTAAGCTTCGTTCTGGAGATAGTCCTAAAAATCTCTATTGACTATCTTTTTGTGGACAGGTATTGGGGCAATCTAACCCTGATTCCTGGAGGTTGAGCCTCATTTTGGGGACAATCTTTTGAAATATATCAATCTATTAGGTATTTGAGAAATCTAACTTGGATCCCTGAGGATCAAGCTTCATTTTGGAGATGATTCTTGAAATGTTAATATGTTAGGTATCGGGGCAATCTAACCCAGATCCCTGAGGATCAAGATTCATTCTGGAGATGATTCTCAAAATATTTAATCTATTAGGTATCGGGGCAATCTAACCCGGATCCTTGAGGATCAACCTTCATTTTAGAGATGACCCTCGAAAACTCTACTTGGCTGACACCTTGGCAATCTAACCTAGACTTCAGAGAGTTAAGCTTTGTCCTGGAGATGGCTCTGAAATCTTCATCAATCGATCTTTGCATCATCAATTTTTGAAATCTATTCTTCTATGCTTCAGGCATTAGACTATTCTTTGAATCAATGCGTTGCTCGCACATCAATTCAAAGAGGGGCAAAATGTAACACCCCAAAATTGGCATCTTGCAACTCTAACTAATTTTGTTGCATTTGTCATTCTTCAGGATCATCAAAGTCCTATTGTACTAGGCAATTCTAAGTTTTGACTGACTCTACTCGGCCTAAGTGTCAAATGCAGAAAATCCTAAATCTACATTAATCATAACATTATATTTAATTCCTAAAATATCAATTGGCTAAATAAACCCCATGATTGAATTAATTTAATTATAAAGTCCTAGCACTTTAATTAAATTAAATTCACCCCTTTTAGCTAAAACACATAAAAAGGAATTAAATAATATTTAATTATTAAATAAATATCCTCATTTCAATAATTGAATTTAATTATTCAGATAATTGAGAAAAACATATTTATGAGGTCATACTTTATTTATTTAATTAAATATTCTCTCAAAAATCTTCTCTTCAGTTTAGAAATAGTAGCTTTGAATTAACTGTGCTTTAAAGAGAAAGAAAATAGTTAAAATAAAAAAGAAAACAGTCAAAAACAAAGAGAAAACAATTCATTGTTTTCTTTTAAAGAAAACTTGCTAATTTGAACTGGTTTTTCTATCTGTTTTATTTCAAAAAGAAAACTTTCTATTATGAGTAGGCTCTCAATCTATAAAAGAGCTCTCATTTCTCATTCAAACCCCCCTAAGAAAAGATGCATTGTTAGAATAAAGAATTGCTGCTGCATTTTAGAATTCATCATCTCATTTCAATTAAGCTCATTTGCAATAGAATAGCTTCATTTTCTTAGATTAATCTAATATTTCTTATCATGTCTTAGTTTAATTTCATTTAGATTAATCTTGCATCTTTCATGTTCTTAGATTAATCTTACATTACATTGCATTGCATTCATGGAGAAAAATCCTTTGTTCTTGGATTGGTCTAGGTTGTGAGACTCTCGTTTTGAGAGCCATTCAAAACCCCGTCTGGATAGAAGGCAACAAGTTGAATCATACTGGCATGCAGGATGAATAACTCATATTCACTTCTGTATGTGGCTGATGAACAAGGACTATGTTGAAGTGTATGGTTGAATAACAAGGCCACATTTAACATATACAATTATTAGGGATATGAAGAATAATTAATGGATATGACAAATTAGGTGGAATTAGGAGGAATTAATTCAATTAATAAATCAATATTCCTCATAAAACAATAATTAGCATTTATGAAATTCTAAAATCTCATAAACTAGAATCAGCCAATTAATTAATTGTGAAGACTTAGGATAAGAATGAATAAATATGATTTATTCATAAAGAATAGGGACAAATCTTAGGTCATTCATCCCAAGAGGATAAATTAGTAGATTATTGATCAAATGAAGGCAATTAATGCGCAATTGATTTGATTTTTGATAATATTGATAGGATTATGATAGGTTTGAGGCATTCATGAATTTTGACAATGAACTCAAATAATGAAGTTTGAAACTGATTGAATAGACTCAATGAACTTTGATGACATCATATGATTGATATAGGGATAGGGAAACATCGATGAACTTGGACAATGTTCCCGAAATAATGATGATCACAAATAGCATTGATGAACTTGGACAATACTATCGAAGTGATAATGATAGGTTGATAATGATAACATCAATAAACTTGGACAATTCTATCAAATAGGTGATAAAAGAATATGAAGCATTGATGAACTTGGACAATGCCCCTAGAATGACGATAGGATTGATTAGATTTAGAAAAGGGTTTGATCGATTTGAAAAGTGATTTAATTAGGCATCGATGATCTTGGACAATGCCTCAAAATGGTTGGAATGAGTCCAAAATGATTCTAAAATGATTAGGAAGAGAATACAATAGATTTCAATTGATTTAGGATGATTTGATATGGTTTAGGATCGAATAGGATTGGTTTAGGGTTGATCGGAATTGATTAGGAAAATGATCAATTTGACAAAGAGAATAGAAATATTAGTAAATAATTAAACAATTTTGCAATATTTAATTATTGACGAAAGACACAATGTTTTTATATAATAAAGATCATCTACGCAACATAGAAGAATAATTAGATCGCAAAACAATGCTTCAATTGTAATGCAAAAAATGTTAAAACACGTAGACTAGCAGGCTTGAACCATTTTTGGGTGTCTACAAAAAGCACCTGGGTTATTGATAGTGGTTCCTCAAGACATCTTACAGGATTCAGAGAGCTACTAGACTCTATGGTAGAAGAATCTGACAAGGAAGTAACTATTGGAGATGAATCGACTTATCTAGTAAAAGGTGTTGGGATATGCACTATCAAACTAAAGACTCATATTTCCATTCAAATTACTAGAGTACTATTTGTACCAGGTATCAAGAGGAACCTGGTATCTATATCTATACTTGAAGATAATGGATATAGAGTAACCTTTATGGATGGTAAATTAAAGGCCTGGCCAAAGAAATCTACTATCAAGAAATCCCAAACCATAGGTAGAACGCAAGGTTGTCCATATGAATTATGTACAGAAACAAATCAAGTCTTAATTAATGAAATCACTAACACAAATGAGATATGGCATAGAAGACTAGGACATTTAAACTACAAGGCCCTATCTTCTATGGAAAAACTAGTCACTAGATTACCAAAACTTAAACAGTACCACCTTGGGGCATGCAAAGGTTGTGCTTTAGGTAAAAATATAAAAGGGGCATTTCAAAACAGTTCTAGTAAAAAAGACAATGTATTAGAATTAGTTCATTCAGATTTATGTGGACCAATGTCTGTTTCATCAATAGGAGGGTGTAAATACTATGTAATCTTTGTTGATGATTTCTCCAAAAAGACCTGGATATATTTCCTTAAACATAAATAATCTCAGGAGATCCTGAAAATGTTCAAAGACTTCAAATTACTTACTGAAAATTTTCTAGAAAGAAAATCAAGACCCTAAGGAAAAACAACGATAAAGAATATACATCAAACATTTTAAAGGAATTTTGCAAAAATGTTGGGATTAAGAGGGAGTACACTGTTCAATACAACCCTCAACAGAATGGGGTTGCTAAAAGGAAAAATAGAACAATTGTTGAAGGTACCAAGGCAATGCTTCTTGATCAAAACCTTGACACTTCTCTTTGGGAAGAAGCATCAAATGCTGTAGTATATATTCAAAATAGATGTCAACACTCCCACATTGATAGTAAAACTCCTGAAGAAGCTTTCTCAGGGAAAAAACTAGACATCAGTAATTTACAGATATTTGGTTGTCCAATATACATACATGTACCCAAAGAAAAGAGAACAAAGTTAGAACCATCTGGAAGGAAAGGTATTTTTACAGGATACATTGAAACCTCAAAAGCATACCAAGTATATATACCTGGTCAAAATCAGATTGAGCTAAGAAGGGATGTAATCTTTGAGGAAGACATAGAATTCTCTAAAGCTAGAAATTCCTTAGAACTAGAAACACATGCCTTTCTAGAAGAGGAATTTACACCTAAGATTCAAAGGGGGTATTTTGAGGAAGAAGAATATGAGGAACAACTTTCAACATTAGAAAATCCCAAAAAGAGACCTCTCTGGGCCACTAAGATAATAGAAGAAGCAAAGTCTTATGGAGATCCTTCAGGGACATTCAAGGAAAGTAAAAGACCCTCAAGATTATCTAGTTATGTAGCCTTTATCAGTGAACTCTCAAAATCAGAACCTGCAAATGTTCTAGATGCTATTCAGTAGCAAGTATGGAAAGATGCCATAACAGAGGAATACCGGTCTATTATGAAGAATAATGTATGGGACATTGTTCCTAGACCCAAAGAGAAATCAGTGGTTACCTCTAAATTGTTGTTCAAGATCAAACATGGTGCAGATGGTAGTATAGAGAAGTACAAAGCAAGGTTTGTAGCCAAAGGATTTTCAAAAAAGGAAGGGAATTACTATGAAGAATCCTTTTCTCTTGTTTCCCGATACACTTCAGTTTGAACAGTCCTAGCCATTGTAGCTTCTAAACGATGGAAAGTGCATCAGATGGATGTAAAGACTACCTTCTTAAATGGAACCATTGAAGAAGAAGTATACCTAGAGAAACTTGAAGGGTTTGAGATTCGCAATTCTAAAAATCATGTGTGTAAACTTAAGAAAGCTTTATATGGACTTAAATAGGCTCCCGGAGCTTGGTATGAGAGGATTGATAATTATCTTATGAAGTTAGGATTTTCCAAAAATGATGCTAACCCAAATCTCTACTTCAAACAAAGAAAAGGTGACATGTTGATATTAATCCTATATGTTGATGATTTATTGATTACAAGAGAGGATCACCTTATTCACCAATGCAAGAAGGATTTAGCCAAAGAATTTGATATGAAAGACTTAGGTCTATTACACTACTTTCTTGGCTTAAAAGTCTGGCAAAAATCAAATAGTATCATCCTAAATCAAGGAGAATACACTCTTGACATATTGAGATTTTTGGTATGTTGATTTGTAGACCAATGTCATCACCCATGGAAACTAACTTTCATAAGCTAAAGGAAGCAGCAAAAGAATCTCCACCAGCAGATGCTACTCTATATAGGTAGATAATAGGTTCCTTGATGTACTTGGTAAATACCATACCAAATATTTTCTTTGCAGTAAATGCCTTAAGTTAGTTCATGTGTGAACCTAAAGAGATTCATCTCGTTGCTGGAAAACATATAATGAGGTATCTTCAGGGTACTCTGAACTATAGACTTAAATATGAAAAGACAAACTTGGACCTTCATGGATTCACTGACTCAGATTGGGCTGGAAGTGTGACCGATCAGAAAAGCACCTCAGGATGTTGTTTCAGTTTGGGATCAGCTATGGTATCTTGGATTAGCAGAAAAAATATTCAGTGGCTCAAAGTTCTATAGAGGTTGAATACATTGCATCTTTGATGGATTCTAGAGAAGTAGTATGGCTCATAAAACTACTTGTTGGGTTATTTGGTAAACTGTTAAAACAAATTACTATCCATTGTGATAACCAGAGTTGTATCAAGATATAAAATGAATCCAGTGTTTCATGACAGATCCAATCATGTTGAGATTCCTTATCACTATGTATGAGATATGGTTGAAAGGAAAGTGAGTTAGTTGGAATATATTAGTACAAGAGATCAAATTGCAGATATTCTTACCAAAGCACTTCCCTAGGTGAAAGTTGATCACTTCAGGAAAAATCTTGGTATGGTTGAAATGTGATTTTTGATTTGTATTAATATAATAAAGATGTTTAATGTGTAAACTTCTTATGGGTTCATCCATCCTGTGTACATTTCTGAGAGGTGACGACTTCTTAGAGAATGAACACTTGTATTTGATGTTACAAGGTGATGATCTTGTATTGGAGATTCGTTGTGGTAGACATTTTGATATGTCAGTGCACATACCATAATAGGGTTATATGTAAGGGGAATGTAATGTTCTCTAATTACTATATCCTTGTCTCTAATTACTATATCCTTGTATCACGATCTAAGGTGATATGAAATCAGATATCACGATCTAAGGTGATTCCTCATAACACGATCTAAGGTGATGTGAAAACTAGGTATCATGGTCTAAGGTGATTCCTCATATCACGATCTAAGGTGATGTGAAAGAATAGGTATCACGATCTAAGGTGATTTCTAATATTACAATCTAAGGTAATATGTAAAATTAGGTATCACAAGTTAAGGTGATTCCTAACTTCACAAGTTAAGGTGATGTGCAAAACAAGTATCATATATATGATGATTCCTCATATTACATGATATCACAAGTAAGGTGGTATATGGAAAATTATCTTCCCTAGCTAAGAGGGAGTGTTGGAAATTGATAGCATCGTTCAGATAATTAACTTGAATATATAAAGAATACCTATGTGTACATATTAATATATATGTAATTTCTATTAAATACATATTAATATATACATTATTATTGATATCTATTGCTTATATTCATTATCTATTATAGTAATCATTGTTATAATATAATAATGATAATTATTAATTATCATTACTATACTATAACTAAGTTGATAGTAAAATATAAATATAACATATAAATGATATCTATTAATATCGATCACATTATGATTGGCATATTAATAAGATATCATATATATTAATGAGTTATTATAATATCGATGTTTATGCTTATTATCGATCACATAGTGATCGACATGCTATTGCTACCGACGATTACATTAATATGTAAACCACATGCATTGTAATGAAAGTCGACTGTAAAGTTGACGGGTTGTTATTAATCATATGCTATGTTAAGAAAGGTCACACCTATGATAGGCGTGACTCCTTGAGGAGTCACGTCTATCATAGACATGACCCTTATTCATTGCATTTCACACACACACACACACACACACATATATACGGTGAACTTTGTGTTATAGAAGACACTGCAGTACATAAATCGATAAGTATCAAAGTGTCTTGCAAATATATATATATATATTCACTTACATCAACATTAAACATTAAATATTCAATACTAATATCTATAGAAGTTTATCATCTTTTACAAAATTACAAATAGGAGATATTTTCATAGCAGATCAAATTGTGATATTGCTATTAGGATTCAATTGTGTAGTTTTTGGAGTCAAACTTATTGACCCATGTTTCATGAGTAGTGGTTCACAAGAACCCATCTCTCATTAGAATGAATGGAACAATTAGCACCCGTTGCATCTAGGTGATGATCATAGAGGTGAAGCATCGAGACTTCCCAGGAGGTCACCCATCCCAATAATACTCCATCTCAAGTGCACTTAACCATGAAGTTTCCTCCAAGGTTAAAGGACTTTATAATGAATGGTTAAGCCTACATTTCTTGCAACCCCATTTTAAAAACCTTTAGAAAGTGTTGTGCCTTATGAGAAAATCATTATAAGTCCCCTTAATGTCAGAGATCTTGTCAAGAGAGCATTAGCATTCATCAACATCATCAATCTTGAGGTATGATCTTGTGATATTCAACATTATACTTCAAATTTCCTTATCTTCATCATTGTTGGGAAGGTTGAAACCTCCCAAGGCTTGACTTAGGCAAGCCTCTATACACCATCAAACACCATTTTTATCCCTCTTGTATGTAGGTTCATAGATTCGAAGGTGGAATGTTACACATTTAGATAAGTTAGAGTGAAACAAGAATATTAAGATTTTGAAACAAGGACTTGGACACTTTTTACTTTTGCACATAGTTCATAGTTAGTGAATTAGTTCGACAGCTTTTCAGAGATTTTTTAGAGGGAACATTAGAGATATGTTCTAGTTTTGGGTCTGAAAATGATATCATTTTTTAGGTCTACTAGGACAATGACACCTAGCAAACTAGTACTACCATTTTGAGTCTAAATTTACACTTATATCAACCTATTCCATCCTCACTCAAGATATTTCAGACCCTGCTAATTTATGAATAGTGTTAAAGGTATTGTCTCATGCGAAGGTCTTTCATGTGTGCCTTTCATTCAAGTATGTTGTTCTCCAAAGATCCTCAACAAATATATGAGTAAAACTAATATTATTCTCGTAATGACACCATGCAACTATCCAACTTCCATGCATTACATTCTCATGTCATTGTCATTTATATGTGGTACATTCGACACTTCTATGCATTATTATCCATTATTCTTAATTTATTATTAACTTCATTCATCAATGATATGTCAACTTCATTCACTAGATGTTATTGTTATGTCAACAAACAGTCTACAATCATATAAGGTTGTAATATACTTATGTAAGAAAACTCTATTTTGAATGAATTTAACTAATGGTTGTGACAATCATAACTAGATGTTTATATTTGTAACTGATGATAGTGGAAGATTGGTGATCCACTTCCAAATATTTTCATCTATGAATCTAGAGTTTCTTTGTTACATGACTAGTTAACTTGAAACTTTCCATTACTCATAATATTTATGGTTTTTTTATATTTTTGTTTGCGGAACAATTTATGTGATATAATGTTTGGTTTATATGGTACTTTACTTAATTACATTGTGTTTAAATTTATAAATGATGGTAATTGATACTATTCATGGTTATGGAATGTAGACTTCTTTGTCAAATGATTTATGTTTTGCCTACAAATGCGCGTAGATCTATAGCTATTAGTCATTGATTGAATAGTTTTTATATTTAAATATGAAGAAACTTCTAATTTTCTAGAGAAATGATAAAAAAGTTTACATGCAACATCCAAATTTGTGTTGGTGCCTTAAGTGTCTAGACTATGATACCATGTCCAAACACTTATGAAAAATTAATTTATTAATTCTCTTACAATTAATCAAAGAATAGTATTTCTTTTTTATTTTGTGTTGAATTTTGAATAGAAGAGTAGTCAAATTCTAATTGCATGCACATAAAAAAAGACAATCTATTTTCTTGAGAGACACGATCAAAATTAGAATAAAAGTATTTTTTTTGTTTAATCTCATCATTCATTGTCACATTGTACATTTTTTTTATCCATAAGAGGTCGAGGCTGAGTAAAATATATTAATAATTAAAATAAGACATAACATATAAGTTCAAGAGTCTGAACCAAAAACTACAGACCAGAGATTCAAATATCAAAATGAGCATATAAGGCTCAAGCCGATAAACTATCCCAATAGCAAACTAAAGCAAAAACTTAAATAGTCCATATCATAACATTCATTAAAAAAAAACCCAGTGAACTTAGCTCAGTGCATCAATCTCAGGCCAATGTGGAATTATTTTCAGTACTTCCTGCAAAGTTATCAGTTTCTGAATCCCCAAGCTGGTCTGAGAGATCGATGTTCTCACTCTGCTCCTCCTCCTCCACACCCTCCTTGTGATCATCTTCTTTATCCTCATCTGACTCAGCTTTAGCAGCTCCATCCTCCTCGTCCTCCTCATCTGCTTCCTCATCCTCAACCCCCTCCCCAATTTCATCATCCTCATTGTTTGAAGAGTCTGGGCTTCCTAATCCATCCAATTTTTTGTCATATTTATATTGGTATACCCAGTCTAAAGCTTCATCCAGATTATCTCCATAGGGAGCATTAAGCTCATTGTCAATGCGCAAGAATTTGGTAAGGAATTCAATACCCCTTTTCATCATGTACCTCTTGATTTGGTGGTCTTCCCATTCCCGACCCCACAGGATGAACAATCTCCTTGGAGGTCCACCATAAACGTTCCTTTGCAGACCAGACCCAAAACCAGGGAATGGGCCCCCAATATGCATGAATATGGCTAGGTCCCAAGGCAGTTGAGTGGCGAGATCAATGTCGGTGTTGATGATTGCTTCAAGGATGCCCACCAAATATTCCTCTGCAAACAAGAAGGTACATATTTCCTCAGCCATGATTTTTCTAGTTCCAGCTACCAGAATGCTTGCCAAAAAGATAGCACAGATGTCTGAATTTACTTGAAATTTATGATTCGTGCTGAGAAAATTGAATCCTAGCACCTTCCTTACCACATGAAGCACACGTCGTTACTAGTAATTACATACTTCTATCAGCTGAGTAGTGTCAATGGGACTATCAAAGGCAACCTGTTCCAATTCTGAGCGAAGCTTGATCGGGGTGTCCATATTTGATTATCTTCAATTGGAACTGGACTCTACTAGAATAAATTGACTTTGCTTGATTTCAAAATGCAGAGCCTTCTCCAGAAAGTGAAATAAATACCTGCCTTAGAAATTTCACGCCACCCAACACCAAGCCAATTACTGTAACCACTTGCAAATTTATCATCACATCACCACCAATCTCAAGCAACTTGCGTGCCATCAAGTCCCAGTTGTGAGTCCCCAAGGAGTCTAAAATTTAGCAATTTCCTTATTTGGGTCTTACTAAAATTGATCTTCTCTGAAAAGAAGCATTTATTCAGTCTCCAGATTTGGAGCATTTGTTCCGCTAAAGATAGAGAAATTTAGAATGACTCGATCATGTGACAGAGGAAGGTAGTCCTTTGTGTCAGAGAAGAAGTGAAGGCGCCGTAAAATGGAGAGAATCCCTCATTCCAAGCTGATGACACATAGACAACGGGAAGGAAGTAGTGCCCGCCAAATTTTTTTTGAATTTGATGTGACTGGATGAAAGCATTGAAAAATACAACTATTGGCTAACTCAGAGAAAATGGAAAGATTTACTTCTAAACCTCCCAAACGTACTGACCACCCACCATACGAGCCACTTGTTACTACAATGTACCTTCTGCTAAGCTCAAGCACCTGCAACTATGATGTGAAGGAGGCACCTCCATCATTAATGTCTAAATGACATGATGTGGCCTTATTTCTCACCTACCACCACTGCCTCCAAATGAAAGTTGAAAAGACCTCGCAAATTATGGAGTTGAAGTGTTTGGAGATTGAACCCTTTCCTCCTCTTGAGTGTACTTCAAGTATTCACCCAATGCAGATTTATTAGCCAACTCATCTACCATGTGGTTTCCTTCACGAAAAATATGGTTAGCCATTGTACATTCAAATTTATTCATCAGGTTTAGAATGACATCCAAAGTAGCTTGCAATCTCCAATTAGGTGTAGAGCATGTTATGATGACATGTATTGTTATCATTGAATCCCCTTCAATCTCCAATTTATCCAAACCCAACTCATATGCAATAGACAAACCAAGCAAAGCTTTAAATTCTGCCATGTTGTTAGCGTCTATTTCTAGAGGTCTTGGCAATTTAGCTAATACCTTGCCATCGCTGGAGTGAATAATGCAACCTGGCCCTGATGGACCCAGGTTACCTTTAGAGGGCCCATCAAAATTCAGTTTATACCAACCCTGAGAAGGAGTCGACCAAATACAGTTTGCTCTAAAATTTGCATTTGCTTTCATGCCTCTGCCTAAAGTGGAAGGAGTACACACTGTACATTAAAAAGTCATTGATTTTTCATAAGGGATGCAATAAGAATTACAGTAAATAGAAATAGTAATAATGGATTTGATTTAAATTCTTCTTAAGCAAATTTGATTTTCAAATAATTTGAAAGACAAAATGGTGTATTCAAAGAGTAATATTAATTAGTTGTTTAATCTATTTTATATTGAAATAAAAAATGATGTCTTTGTTATTCATTGATTGAATTCAAATCAGTTATTTGTTTCTTTTTGAACATTTTCAATTAGGTAATACACACAAATGAATTCAAATTAGTTATTTGTTTCTTTTTTATTAACTTTTTTCCAAACAAATAGTCACTTCTAAAATGACCTCTCTTTTAATAGATTTCTTTATTTGCATAGGCTATATCCATTGTTGAAATTGTAGAAAAGCCTCTAGACATTATTGTTATTGTTTAAACATTATTTCCCTTATTAAAAAAACCTCTCAAATAAAATTAAGTATTTTTTGAACATAATTATCATACCATGGAAAAATGTAAATCATCTACACATTGTGAGAAAAAAAAACATCACAAATCACTCATTCTAAACATTAGACTGAAGACAAGAATGATAGATCAAATGGCATATATATTACACATTTTTTCTTATGGATAGTACAATAGAAACAATCCAAAAAGAAAACAGAGAATAATGCAAATAGGAAGTAACATCCCTATTCACAATACTGTAAAAATGCAAAAAAAAAATAGTGAAAATACATTGTGTTATGCAGATTTTTGTTTTTGCATTGGTGTCATTTTGGGTGAAGAATGGCTAGAACTTCAAAATAGTGCATAAATCATTGTATTCAATTATTGGATTCTTCAATATGATCCAATCCACGGTGGCCCCTCATCTTGCCACAAATTATATGATAGAAACACAAAGAAAATGAAAATGAAAATTGATCTATTTATACTTGAATGATTTATTTTTGGGTCTACATATGATTTATTTATAATAATATAAGACTATCTTGTATTTCATCACATATACACCTAATTATACTACAAATGAGACATAAATAATATAACAAGAAAAGGAATCTTGACAACCCCTAGTACTTTGAGAGCGACAGAGAGATACACTAATGGAACCAATGGTGAGTAGTGTGACAGAGACAAAGGAATGATATTCTTCATCTTTTAAACCACATTCATGAGGAATTTTGAGCACCCATGAAGAACAGTAAGCTGTAATGGTTAGGCCCCCAATAAGGTTGCATAAAACAGTTCGTTCCAGCTATCAGGAACGCCTGGCAAACACCAGTGGAGACAATCTTGACGCTCATGCCCAGTTAAGTTAGGATTCGTGTAGACTGACGGATGCCCATCTTTGCGAAATGCAGAGTTATGAGAGGTATTGAAGAATTTTACTGGAAATTTAGTTTTGCTCAGAACATGCTGGAGTATGGCGGCATGAGCAGTTCGCTGAGGGTCATATGAGGGATCTTGAATTGGCTCCTTCTCACTGGCGCATCTGTTCCATTTATTTTAATCTCATCAGCAAATGAAATGGTGTAAGGAAGAAAATGAAAAAAAAATGGAAAAAAGATAGAAGTTTTAGCATATTCCGTGCTGTTACCTTCTCTGACTGTTGTAATGGCTGAATGAGCTGCTGCGAAAGAATACCAGAGTTTGGGGATTCACATTTGAAGATACCCATTTTGCCCACGTAGTGAGTGCCTTCTTGTAAGCTACCAGTGGCTTCATCTTGCTATGCATTTTCTTGCCTTTCATGATTTTGTCCCATCTGTTCATAAAGAGATCTGGTTCAGTGGTTTATTTTCATTGTATTGCAGTCCTAAGTAGAAATTGAATAATACATTGGGAATGGTAGATCAGATTGTCATTGAAAAATATGGATGATAGTTTTTTTTTCAATGAAAATATGTCACTATATATTTTTGTTTTTATATGGTAGATTACAATGATAAGAGTAAGTATATATATAAATTAGCAGCTACGTTGTAGGGGATCTTGTTTATCAAATTCATTCAGGAGTCGAACCTAGCCTAAACACGTCTCTGAAGGTTTGAACCTTAGTAAATGACTTCTATATTTCATGTCATCATCTTCACCATTGAACTACAACCCTTCGATATGGTCTCATATTTGATTTTCTTAAATTTACTTTGTTTAAATACAAAACAGCTCATACAAATAGAAAATATAATGATGCCAATTGGAACTTCATACGACCTATTAGATGTTGATTCATCAGTTACAAAGAAAAAGATAGAATTGAAATTTTCTCAGAAATAAACACTTAATTAGGTAAGAAGTTTTGAATAGTTCAACTGTTTGTTTATAAGCAAATTGGTGTGGTCAAAAAGTAGGTCAATTATAGAAGATGATGTTATTCAATTGAACATGGTCATTTCTATTTATAGATCAATTGTACATCTAACAAATAATTATCCCATCTTTAATTACTGAACTACTTTATGTTAAATTATAATCACATGCCAAGAGTATGGAATGAAGATTTAAAATGGATTCAAAGCATGAAAGGGACAATTTTTTTAAGGATTCAGCATACCTTTGTGAGCCCAAAGTCTCTGGCCACCATTTAGATGACTCAAAGATGAGGACATCAGCTACCCAATGAGCAGAGTTGTTTTGGATCTCATCCACGTGAAGAATTTTCTTCCCCTCATTATTGATCTCAAGATCCACCAAAAATGGAGCCCAGAAAAACTCAATCGAAACATCATATTCCTACCAACAATTAACCAAATTTGTTAATGATTGATTCCCCATTAAAATTTCCTGCAAGATAAGCCAGAAAGCAAAATCCATCTATCTGCTTGCTTACAGTGGAAAAGAATTTATCATTCTTATGACTGCTCGGAATGAATGTAGCTGGAAAGTCTTTAGAGACAAGGCAGATGAGGGACAGAAACTGGTTATGACTAATGGAGTCACCAACAAACATTAATTTTTTCCCTCTCAGTTTCTCCAGCAAGCCCTTGGCACTGAATCTGAAATAGATAACAATTAGATGCATGAAATTTTAACAGTCTATCATAATTAGTAGTTTATGACTTCTGGATTTTGACTGTGTAGCATCTTTTCCATTAGATCACATTCCATGATCCTCTCTTTTCTAGCTAACATCCTGATGATGGATCATGGAGTGTGATCCAAGACGTTGATGGAAAAAACTCTACACAGTCAAAATCCAGAAACCATAAACTACTAGATAACAGTTTTAACCATTAGTGAAACAGGATTTCAAAAATATATAAGGACATTAGATTTCTACTGTCTATAATAAGTATGGGTCGAATTCTTAAATGTAAATAAATTTTACACAATTGAATCTAAAAGTTCGAGTCATGAAGATTTAAATATTTAACCTTGAAATATCACAGCCATTTGGCTGCCATCTCCACCTCTGATAATCAGAATCTGGTCTACCATTTGCTTTGCAATTGAATTGTTTGGTAATGTAAGGACATTTGAAAGCATCATAGAGAGGATAAGATGGGTCATGGACCCATCTCCCAGAGAACAAATTGCAATGTGTTCTTGTGTCTCCATGAACTTGAAAACCCTTGAATGAGAAGAGACAGAGCAGAAGAGTAAGAATTGCAATCGCCATTTTGGTTCACTCTCTTGTTTACCACTTATGCAATCATCTTATGTAGTTTAATGCTTATATAGTTTCACTCTTATGATTAGTTGAAAGATTAAGACTACTTGTTAGAATTTAGGATAACCACTAATGCAAATATGGTGAACAAATTATTTCAATGAAAATTATATTGTAGAGAATTACTAATGAAAATTTGTTAAAAACCCACCTCAATAGAAAATGAGGTGAGAAAAGTCTTTCCCCTTGATGCTACGGCAGAATATGTTAGGGGTTTATGTTTCCTTCCCTTCATGCCAAATGAACGGGACAAAATCAAAGACTCCTTAAGTTATGGCTTGACTCTGTAAATTAGAATTTGGTAATGAAAGAAAATAATGTCTATTTACGTTTCCTACATGCAACGGCAGAATCATTTTTGGTTTATAAATGGTAACGGCTTATGTGGTGGAATGCATTCCCTTTCCTTCAAAGACTGCAGATTATGTTCACTAAGACTGATATTATGGTTTGACTTACAAATCCAGAGACAATTTTGGAAAATTTGAGTGTATCATCAAAGTATGGGTAAGAAAGAAAACATGGGAGGATAGAGTGGTTGTGCAGCTTAATCTTGAGTTTTTCAAAATTTTATGTAGAAATTTCAAATCAATTTCAATTTCTTACAGTCGTTTATTTGGCAATTCTCTTGCTCATGACTAAGGTTTGAGGGCCACATCATTTATTATGATGCCACATCAGCATGTTTTTTTCCCAAAGGTGTCCAAAAATACTTCAAAAAAGTGAGACCAATACTTGTCATCTAAGTCATGTTTTATTGGTGCACCGATGCCACATCACATGATTTGTTACTTTTTAGATCTAAGGAATACATTTCATTCAATTATGTGTAATCGTCATCAACACTAGCAATTTTAAAACCACAACTATTGGAACAATGTTGTCAACAATATTGGGCATTAAATCACCAAGTGCTATAACAATTATTGGAATGTGCTCAATCACTAGATCCTCTCCCCTAGTGTCTAAAATTTTGTATGAACATGCATACATGCATGTATGGATGGTTGATTTAGTTGGTAATCGAAATGAAACACTTATGCACATCGTTTCACGAATATAAATGGAGTTTCTCGATTTAGATGAAATGTAACCAATATATAAATAGATTCATGAATATAAATGAGACTTTTAGAATAAAGAAAAATGACATAAAATATACATAATTTCGTGAATATAAATGAGGGTTTTTGAATTGGACATCTAAGAAAAGATAACCTTACATTTAGAACATAAACTAAAATTAGAATTTTAACATCTAAACATGAATTAATACAAATTTTAAACAAAAAAATGTTTATGTTGGTTACTCTATTATGTTCGTAAGTCTAAAATACATATTCATGCCATAGTGAATTCTTGAGCTATTAAATTATCTACTATTATAATAGAGTATACAAGTCATTTGTTTTGTTGTAAATTTTTTTAAACTAATTCATGAAAATAATTTTTGGTTTTTATAATTAAACCCTAAATATGAATGACATTACATTATACATGCTCTATTGATTAAATAGCAACCTAAAAAGGGCAAATGGGTCATAAAAATGAAGCCTTAGATTGTTTTGAAATACAATGTATAATGAAAATGTCAACTTAGGTATAGATGGAGGTTCTACAAAAGAAACTCTTGGTATAATCCTAACTCTAACTATAATCCTAACTATAACCCTAACTCTAACTATAATCCTAACTCTACTCTAACCCTAACCCTAACCCTAACCCTAACTATAACTATAACCCTAATACTAACTCTAACTATAACCCTATACCTAACGCCACCTCAACCCTAACCCTAACTCTAACTATAATCCTAACTCTAACCCTAACCCTAACCCTAACCCTAACTCTGACCCTAACATTATCCCTAACCCTAACCCTAACTCTAACCATAAACGTAAGTCTAACTCTAATCCAAACCCATAACCATACATTAAAATGGTAAAAATTCACCGTAACCCTAACCCTAACCCTAATTGTAACCCTAACCCTAACCCTAACACTAATCCTAAGCCTAACTCTAACTCTAACACCAACACTAACTCTAACACTAACCCTAACCCTAACCCTAACCCTAACTCTAACTATAATCTCAACTCTAAGCCTAAGCCTAACACTAACTCTAACTATAATCCTAACTCTAACCCTAACCCTAACTATAACCCTAATCCTAACCCTAATACTAACCCTAACTCTAACTGTAACCCTACACCTAACACCAACCTCAACCCTAACCCTAAAACTAACTATAATCCTAACCCTAACCCTAACCCTAACCCTAACACTATTCTGAACCCTAACCCTAACTCTAACCATAAACATAAGTCTAACTGTAATCCAAACCCTAATCCACTAGTACATTTGAGGCCACATTCTGACGGCTATCTGTCGAATATTTAACGCATATCTCTCGGTTATCCAAGATACAATGTCGTCAGAGTTATTTCATCACAAATTGTTGTGGAGATGGTAATCATCGCTATTCTGACATCCCTATCTGTCAGAAATCAGCACAGAAAAAAACAATTTATACGAAACTTTTTGACGCTACACATGTCATAAATTTAGCCTTCTGATGGTTATCGAGTGACATTTCTAACGGTGGTTCCATCGTTACTATATTATCTCTGTCGGACAATGGCGTCGAAAAGGGAGATTCCCCGGTGGTTGTCCAGAGATCTTTCCGACGACATGCCCGTCGTTAGTATAGCATCACCGTCGAACATGTGCGTCGGAAAGTTAGATATGTCGACGGTGGTTCAGAGACCATTCCGATGGCGTCGCCATCGTTAGTATGGCGTATCCGTCTGAATAGTTATTAGATGCGTCGAAATAGTGACGGGGAGGTGGGCTAAAGATAACAAAGCTCAAGAGACCATTATAGTTGGTCTCCGTCTTTGGTCCATATTACTGACAAAATGGTTTACCTTTCATTAGCTCATCAAATATGGGGATTTGAAAGAATTTAAAAGAATATATTTATGATAACGTATATTATTTAAGTTGACGTTACATGAATTTATCTACTTCGTGCACTTGTCGACTACAAGGATAGCGATAATGAAGCATCTCTCATGGCCTGCATAGCTCAAGACACAGGCGGGATGCTTATTTATCACTATCTCCGCAGTCGACAAGTGTGGGAAATAGATAAATTCATGTAGCATCAAACTAAAATAATGTACGTTATACATTAAAATATTATCTATTAAATTCTTTCAGATCACCGCATTTGATAAGCTAACGAAAGGTAAAACGTTTCCTCAGTCGTATGGACCAAAGATAAAGACCAACTATTATGGTCTCTTGAGCTTTGCTATCTTTAGTCCTAGCTACTAGGTAAGGCCTAGAAGACTTGTACCTGTTGATCATCAAGAACAATCACTGAAATACCTGAAATATTGAGCTTCTCTTTGTTTTGAGAATAGTTTGACATTCTCTACTTAACAGGGCCAACCACGTGAAGGTGGAAGCTCATCTGGCCCCTCCTAGGACCTTCTTATGACCCCTTATGACACTTTAATACCTCTAAGATGTATTCTTAGGGGTTGTAAAGGTTCATAAGGAGTCATAAGGGGTCTTGGGACACAACAGCTGAGAAAGATAAATGCAGGCATCATGGTCACAAATCTTTGAAGACACAACATAATTGAGCGGTATACCCAGATGATGCAACACAAAAACTACTCCTCCAGTTCTAAGTTGACACTATAGGGTCCAAAAACCATAGATAAGGATGGTTTTTGGATCCTACAGTGTCAACTTCGAACTAGAGGAGTAGTGGTTGTGTTGCATTGTCTGGGTATACCACTCAATTATGTTGCGTCTTCAAAGAATTGTGACCATGATGCCTGCATTTATGTTTCTCAGTTGTTGTGAGATTAAAAGTATTCTAAGGAACATGTCGTGTCTATGTGGAACTGCGTAGGATCATCACCAAGCAAAAGGTGTTTTTTGGTACAAAAGACTTAGCAGCCTCCAGGGCCTTTTGCTTGAATGCATTATACCACTGACGTACTTCATGGAAACATTTTGCATCAGGATTACACGGAAATGTAAACCAAGATTCATATAGAGAAAGGTGTTGCCCTTAAAAAATGGTTGATGGTGATTGATGAAGAAGATTTGAAAATGATGATTGATCCAATTCAAATTGGTGCAACATTTTCAAATCTTCTTCATAATCATCATCAAATGAACATTTTCAAATCTTCTTCTTCATAATCATCATCAAATGAACATTTTCAATTCTTCCTCATCATAATCATCATCTATTGAACTCAGAGCCCTGCATTTTTGCTTGGTATCGATGAAGAAATAGTTCCCTTAAAGATACAAAAGGTCCCAGGTACTTATTCATCGTTGGAATGTTCTATATCTTTAAAGACGAACCAATTCTTCGTGAGAAAAAAAGATAGATGGTCAATCATTTTTATTTTATCACGCGAAAGTCGTGCCCCAAAGGGCGTAGCTTTGCGCATGGAAGCCGACCCCATTCCTTGGAAGATGAATGTCATGAAGCCATGAAAAGTGATACATACAACACATACCGAGAATTCATAGGTACCTCCTTTTGTATGCAGAAAACATCTTCTTTCTGTCATGAAATGAAATCTTTGCATAATTTTTTGTCGACTGTGATTTCGTTGTGACCTTAATGTTCAAACCCACATATATTTTTTTACAAATTTGTTTCTTTTTTTACAATGTGCATTATCATACAGAAAGAAAAAAGGGTTTCTTCTATGCATATTTTATCTCTATCCGCGAACCATAGCCTTTGTATTTTTAAAGATATGTATCATTTTTGGGCTTCGAGGCTATGGTTTGGTATAAGAAACCCTTAGTGAATGAGTTTGTAATTGTCACATGTCATGACTTGTGCATGGATTGGTAAAAACTTCAGCCTATTTTTTTATTATAAATATTCTGTATATTTGACACGAGTTGTGGTTTTTCTTTCACTACCTTGGCATACTTGGGGTTTTAATGCTTCTAAACTTACCATGGTTCTTCATGCCTTATTATCAATTTCATTTATGTTGGTCACTATCCAATGTTATTTTTACAATGGCAAGGAAAATGAGGTGTAAACAATACAGTGGTAAAGAAAGACAGTGAGAAGCACTATTAAGATGAGGAAGAAACTGATTTTCAGTATTGTCATGTATTTCCAAATGATTTCATGGAAAATCTCATGATGTCATGGAAAATAATACAAATACAGTGCTTTCAAAAGAGGAAAAAGAAGTGAATTTATCATATGAAATGATGGACACGGTCAGAAAGACTGAAGTATATCTCAATTTTAAATAGGCAGGTCCATCATTTACATGAATACTAAGTTCAATTTTATGCCAATGCTATGAAGTAAGAGAAAAATAGGAAACATCTTCTAGTCATATTTAAAGCCAAAGATCATGAATTATATCCAAAATGTGAGCAACAATCAAGAGTGTATGTCATAAGAGTAACATTCAATGACACCCCATAGAGAGCACGGTCATGATAGTGTTGCTAAAAGACATCAAAGTGACAGTCCAAAGGTAGTAGGAAAAAAATTATTTGTTAAAAGAAGAGATAGTTTAGAAGTCAAGAGGTTTTCCTGAGACAATGTGTGTGATGAACTCAAAATAGTTAAAGGAAAACATGGATGTCACCATGCATTTTTTCCAACAAAAGATAAAATTTGTGAAATGAAAGATAACTTGGACTTTGATACATTAAAATGGTATTAGAGCTAGTGTTCTTTCCATCTTATGTATTTGGAGTTCAACATGTTCCAATGTTTTAGTCTTATATAACATAGCGATAAAACAACCATAGTGATAAAGAGATTTTTATTAGAGCTCAAGGATCCTCATCAATTTATATATGAAATCAATACTTTATCTTTTTTATGTAATTAGTTTGTTCAATGTGTATGTTTAGGTATCATTATTCATTATTGAAGATCTTAAGTTGATATCATAATCATTGCAACATGTGGGATAGAATGGGCTCCAACAAGGGTTGAGCCTAGTATGTTGTTATTGGAATATTGTTGATCATGAAAAGGTGTACAATCCCTGCATCAAAGATGACATTATAGTCCTACTAGGGAGACACATATCATTCATAATAGTGAATCATCATGATTCACTATTACAAACATGTATTTCCTCAATGGAACTATGATGACATGGGTGATGCAGTCACCATATCATGGTTAACAAGGTTCTCAGATGATCAACATTATCATACAAATGACAAAAAAAGGACAATCATAGTGAAATGAGATGAAAGGAAATGCTAAGCATGTTGTCAAATGACAGAGATGGAGCAGTCAATACCAAGGTTGTTATAGAAAAATGCAGTCAATACAATAAGGGCGAACATATCAATGCATAAAATATAAATCATAGTTTCATAGAGCTAAGAAACCTCTCGAAAGAAATCAAAATCAAAGCACATTTGTAGGTCATAGAATTGTAAAGACAAAACAATTATTCAAATGATATTATAACAGTGTTCCACCATAATGAAAGACTAATCAAACAGAGCTAAATGACACTGCAAGAACAATGAATATGTGATGATCCAATATGCATAACAGTCACCATGGTGTTTGAACATTTCACCATGTTTTGTCATGAAAACATGGAGATCATTAGGATTTAAAGCAACAATGAGGTTCAAGCAGTGTTAAGCTCAATGAAGCAACTAGGAGCAGTCATAACATAATGAAGAGAGAAGACCACTGCATTGATATGGATAACATTTAAAATCATAAAAATGGTCATTGTCAATATAAAGAGGATCATCAAAAATTGTAAAAGTCAGTGAGTTTTGTAACTACAATGCCCACATTTAAGATACTAGATTAGACATTACACAACATACTTATCGTACACCAAACTTAACTATTTTGTTATATATATTTTTAAATAACATATCATTTTAACTAAACCAACAATTTGAGATCCTACTTGTTATAATGTTTGTCTATAATAAAATAAGGAAATGAAATAAATTTAAATAATAGCTTGCCCTAATATTCAAATAACAATCATAACATTTTGTTGCATACATGAGCTTCTCTTCCTCATTTCTATATCATATTCTTCTTTCCCCATCAATTCTTACACCTGCATAGATCTCTACACAACTCGATGCACAACATAAGATCCCTCAAAATTAAGATTCTTGAGGATAAATATTATCCATATTAATAACTTAGCTAGATAATTCAGAATGTAGATGCGAATGGAATATAAAAGAGGGGAAAGGTATATACAAAATTAGGAAGTGGAAAGTTCATGGGTGACAAAAAATTACAAGACCTAAGGGCTTGACCTAAAGCCTCGGGGGCTCATTAGTGATGGCCTTGCCTACGTAAATCATAGAGACATCATAGTTCAACATCGAGAGGAAGAGATTATCAAAACAATCAAGAAGGAAACTCTCACAATAATGGATGGAGAGGGAGAGACTATCAAAACAATAAATTCCAAAAGAAATATTTCTCTAAGGCACAATGCTATAGATGTGACAAGTTTGGTCACAAAGCAGAAAATTGTCCTAATCAGAACAATCTTCAAGCATCTATTACTGAAGTAAAAGAAACAGAATCTTAACACATTATATAATTTATGAATGTTCAATAGCACATAATTAAAGATGTTACATTAAAATCAGTCATTATCAATTAAGAAGCATAGATGACAATCATTTCTTTTATTTATGTATTTAAATTTATTGATTTAAAGAAATCTTGAAGAGGAACATCGGTGTCATCATGATTATCTCCCCTCTCATCAGATCTCAATGTATGCCTAGTTCTCCATTGATGCAAAGGGGGTCCTCTGCAATAATAGATAAAAAGGGTTAAATAAAAAACATTTTATTATAATTTGTTACAAGTATTTCAGTACTTTAAAGAACATAACTATGTCACTCTTTACCTAATCTAGTCACATCATCAACTTCCAGTTCATTTTGTCTAGCCTCAACCTCAACATGCTCATGAACACTAGCCTCTACATCCTCTGCAGCTACAATACAAAATGTTATATTAATCCAAACACCTATTGCAATTAAATTTGTATTACTACACCAATCAATTAAAGATGTCTACTTGTATTAATAATTACATATAAAAATTTGAATAGAAAATGTATACCTCCATCAGTGTGATGCGCACTCGAACCAGCTTCATCAAGCGCAGGTGATGTACCAGAATTGGCAGGCTACATTACAATTTCATACGCATTGTTATCATTGTTTGCTTACTTAAAACAAATATACTCATTTTATGTTGGAACTTAACATCAAATAAACTAATTGGTAAATTATTTAATTTGAAAAAATCATCATTTAGCTTACTTACCATGATGGATCCATCAGTAGAAATTTCTGCACTCATTTCCCATATTCGTTCAACCACGGCTCTATAGCTTTGTTGGTAGCCAATTCTCTTGTACTCTTCTGAGATACTTGTATTGAACTTCGCGCCCTGCATTTTTGCTTGTTATCATGATTTTTTATTTCATTGTTACATGAAAACAAAATTGATTACAAATTATAAATATTTACATACGGTTTTTCATTTACTAAGACTTACAACTCGTGCAGCAAGTTTCAAATAACCACCAGAGTCGAGCTTGTGTTGCCCATGCTTTTCTAGTCTTACCTTTGTTGCATTTGATGTGTCAGGAAGTCTATGAAAAGTTTGAAATAAGTTAGTTCATATAAATATAAAGAGTATTTAGTACATAAATTACATTCTTAACAGTATCACATACCTTCTCTTGTTGTCTGGTGGTGTATTTCCTTTTTTTTAAAATTTCGCTTCTCACCTTCGCATCCAAAATAAGATTTTGCCACTCTAAATCAGGAATGCAGGGGGGTTCTTGTACCTTGGGTTGTTTGTTAATGTACTCCTGTACTAGTCCCTAATATAGTTTAAACATAACCCAACTTTCTCAAGGAGCCTTTTTTTCTCAAATGCACGAGGTCCAAATAAATTTGTCATACTCTCTATGAGATCATCTTTTAAATTTTTATCTTGGACATTCCACCTTTTAAGAAAAAAAACACTGTTATATTCATAAATGAAGTGAACTTACCTTTAATATAGTTCAAGAAATGGATGAAAGGAAAACTATCCTAGCAATGATATGAAATCAAAATAGTGGATTGGGAGTTTAGTTTGGATATGTTCCACCATTTACGGAGGGTGGACCTGAATATCCTTAAACACTCGTCATTAAGTTTATCATAAAAAAACATCATTCCCTACAAAGTAATCCTGGGATCATTAGTCGAAGGATATAATAGTATAAAATAGGAAGACAATAGATGTAAGCTTCTCATATTGAATGCAATGTTTAATTAGCATACAATTGTATATTAAAAGAAAGGCCCAATCTTTAAAGTACCTAGAAGTTTGGCTACTTTCAAGGGAACTCCTTCTTCTTCGCTCACAAGAAACACACAATCCTTCACCATTCCCGTACTAGGAATACAAGTACATCCAGGAAATTCCTCATCATGTGATGCATCTCCTATTGGATAAATTGAAACCATTACGAAGTTCCCCCAAGAAATAATACTTCAAGGGAAATAAACATATAAATAATGAGAGATAAAATGATATTTGTGTACCAGTATGTGGTGCCATGGCGTCTGTGGCCATGCTGCGTGTTGTTGACATTGCAGGTAGCAGTACATTTGGGCATGTCATCATCTAAGGCGGCGATAACATATGATCATTGACATGTGCTGACAAATAAGATTGTTAGAGCATAATAAAATCATGGACTATCATGGACAATATTGTTAGAGCATAAAAAAAAGATAGTCGAACATGTGATCTACCTAGACCACCTACAGTACCCTCATCATGGCCATGAGGTTCAAAATTATGCAAAAAAGCTGTAAAAACAACACATCATCTTATTTCTTAATGACATAAAAGACTAGTATAATATAAAAATATTATTGAACTTTTGTTATAATTAAAAATTACATTAATACTTACTTTGAAATTTTGAGCTCGGTGCATCAATTCAGTCACCCTGTTTTGTGATTTAGGAGTCGGAGGGTTTATAGATGACAATTGAGACAATATTTTTCCAATTCTTTGGAGGCACTTTTCAATTGTAGTGGTCGGGTCATCACAAGTTGCAAAATAAACATCTAGGTCCTCGTCAAAGGAATCCTCCTGAGGGACTGCGGGTTCCTTCCCCATTCTCTGATGACTACCTGTCCGTGACAACAATATTACTACCACTATTAAAATTACTCCAAAACATTGATGAAAAGAACATAATAAAAACACTATTTAACATTTTGCTTCTATCTAATTTGTAGTACAATAACAAAGAGGTTTACCTGCTAGGAAGAAGAAGTGTCTGGAGGATCATCATTGTCACCTCTATGTGGCTGCTCCATATCGTGGCCTTGTGTTATTAATTAAATTTAACCAATAATTAGAAAGGACTAGATTAATAAATTTCATTAGAAGATGATGATGGAGATGAAGTGGATGGTGAGGAGACTCTCTAGATGTGGCTAGTTTTGGAGGGCTTGTTTGTAGTAGTTTGTTTGGATGAATTTCCTTTCCTAGAAGGATTAGATTCAACATTACAAAAAGAACTCAAATATAAAAATGTTAGCAAAAAAACTCAATTATTTAAGGGTACATAGTATGTAGCTGCACCCCGATGATAGTGACATCATTTGTATCTATGCGATTCAAATTGTAATCAATAAGAATCTCTTCCCATGCACGTATTAATTTTATCGCACATACAAATACATGATTTCCCTCGCATGCCTCACATATGCAATTGGGTTGTTTGATAGTTGACACAGGTCATGTACTATTTATAAAACCTACAATATTTTGTGATGCTTTTGGCCTCCCATCAATGTATATAGCCACTCTTTTACTTAGTTCATTGTCTTTTTGTTGAATATAATTTGCCGAGATTGCATGCCTACACATACTTTTTTTATATCGAACAATCCACATCCAAATTTTGTAATCGTAACAAGGTCCAACATACTCCATCAATTCGATTAATTTTTTTAAGAGACCTTTATGCCATCCATGGAAAATAGGCCCAAACCATGTAATGATGACGGAACTATGTGATATATCTTGCCTTTAACACTAAAATCAGTGTTTATTAGAGGAAGTTCCTCGGGGACCCATTATTTCTGTAGATGTTGGTACCTAAAGGGCACCTCGATGTCTCATTTGCGCTCATCATCATAATAACATGACCCCCCTTGAGCAAGGAAAAATTTCATGCATTTATTGAATTTCCTTCTACTCTTTTGACCTCTAGTTGATCTCCTTAATTCATACATACTACATGTCTCACTTTCTTCTTCCATTCCTACATGTCTCACTTTCTTTTAATTAAATAAGATTATTTTATTTAATAAAAAGGGATTTTATTTTAATTAAATAAGATCATTTTATTTTATAAAAAAAAATATTTTATTTTAATTTAATAAGATTATTTTATTTAATTAAAAGGGGTGTTTTATTTTAATTAAATAAGATTATGGATAAAATGATCAAACCTTAGGAAATATTGAAATAATTGAATTAATTACGATTTGATCAAGGAAATTGATTTGAATTGAAAATATTGCAAGGCATTGATTCAGGAATTTGATAAATTGATTTTGTCATTTGATAAATTGAAGAATGGGGGCCCATAGTCTAGGCGACCATTTTAGGGTGCATACAGATCTCCCTAATTCATACATACTACATGTCTCACTTTCTTCTTCCATTCCTATATTTCCTTTGTTCAAGAAAGACACATATGAAAAATACCTATTTGCTGCTACTTGCACTCCATCAAATGAGAGAGATAGCAAGTAATAATGTGATATATTTTTCAAATTGCAAAAGACATTAATCTCTATAGGGTGTATTGACTTATACCTATCGATCCATGAGACTGTGTGGAATGCTCGTGAAAGGGGTTCGAGTTCCTGCATATGCAATTAAATTATCTTATGTTAGCTAGAAAATTCATGATACATATACTCAAAATTACATAGTAAGAACATTAAAAACCATAAGCATCCCATATGAATTAATAACATTAAAAGGTACATCAAAAATTTATTAGCTCATGTACCAAATGTGTCATAGATCAGTGTATTAGTACCATCATCTTCAAATGTGTTATCTGGTGCATGATCGTCATCTTCCATGGGATCATAATCTTCAGCTTCAATCCTCCACTTCCAAAACCATATTCTCCATATTCGCACCTCCATGGTCCATATCACATATTTCATATGCATATTAATTGTTAAAAATATATAATGAAAAAATTACCAATGGATGATAATCAAACCCCCCTTCAATGTGACCTTTCTCCCTATAATGTCTCTTAGTTATTTTGATTAGCAATCTTCTAGTGTTTAATCCCTTACAAATTTTGCAGGGACAATAACCTTTTCCATCGCCTTTTCTTTTAAATTTAAGACCACAATCTAGTGATTGTCTCCCCATTTTGTTCTTCACTTAGATAATCTGACATGATCCTTCTTCACAGGAAAAAAATCAGGTCAAGCAGACAAGATTCTCAATAGAGCTGATTTGATAACATATAGATACAAATAGGAGATTGGAGTTGATCATTGAACCACCTCACAATAGGTGCTTAGTAATCATGCCCAAAGCCTCTCTCAAGAATAATGTATTCAATCTAAGGATCAATTCTCCCACCATGAGGTGCATTTAGTTTGTCAACCCAGGGACGTATACTTGAAATGTTATAGCACAGTATGTACACTAAGTTCCTTAAGGAGCCAATCTACCTATGCTGCAGGAAAGTAAAATACATGAAAGGAATATATACTAGGGTTGCAGGAAGGGAAACACACTTATTCCTTACTAAAATGAATGCTAAAACTTGAAAACTTCTACTGAAATCTATTCTTTCAACCTAGAGCATTCACTATAGCTATCCTTGCAGGTGCTACAGGAACATTCACAAAGTACAATGCTGCAGGAAGAAATTGTAATCTTATATCTAGAATACTGGAAATGCAGGAAGTAAATCTATTCCAATTCTACTCTAATCCACCTACCAAGTGGGCCCCCCTTGGTTGGCTTCTACTAATCCATGAACACAGAATATGAACCAAAAGTTACTTCATTATCTTTCAAAACTGGTTACATGAAAAATAAGACATGAAGCTAAAAATGAACTTGCTGAACAAGATACAATCAGAGCATTGTTCTCCTTTCAAAAATCTGAACTTACAAACAAACAGTCTCCTCTCTATAAATAGAGGATTGACTTCTTTATTCCAAAATAGAAAAGGAACTAACTAACTAAAACCGCACCAAAGAAAGAGAACATGAAGCGCAACAGCCCACGACGTGCACAATGAAGTCTGGGTGATCAAGTCAACATGCTGGTAATACAGAGGGAATATAGCAAAGCTACATTTATGAATTTTTGAAATAGTGGCTCCTAATTTGTAGCAGCCGTGTCTTCTGTTGCCATGATGGCTTATCTGCACAAAGCTGGTCTTTACGTCCTCCTTCAATGTTGTCAACCACTCCCAGTGACTCCTACTTCCTAGCAAGATTAGTTAATATGCAAAAGATATTCATGCAAGCAGCTTATCAAATTAATCCAAATGTTAGAACAAAAATTTAGATTATTATATGAAATATTGAAACATATATATAATATTGGCATAATATGACATATCTATTCCACCCATGGCTTAATGGTTCTTTTCTGTACTTAACAAAAGTTCAACTGACTTAAAATTTCACAACTGTCCTGATAATACTTAAAAATAGAGTGCAAGGACTAATATAATAAAGACAGTAAAATAGGCTCATCATTTTCCCCTTGGCAAGCTGAATGCTTGTCTTCAAGCATTATATCTTCTGGTAATTGCTCTGAAATCCCCAACCTCTATTCTTCCTCTCCTTTGGATTTTAAAGGTGTAATAGAACCCTCTTGTTCTCTCCCAGACACCCACTCTGTGATCTTCTTGAAGTCAGTTCAGTCTGTCAGTGTTGATGTCATACAGGGGCCAGAGGAGCATCTATGGCTGCATGGTGAGTGGACACCAGAGTTCCTGTCTAGTTTTCCTTCCTAGCTGTATGTATTTTGGCACTCTTTGGATAGCTGCTTGGAGGTTGATAGGACTGTGTGGTTCTGATCTCTTCAATATCTTGGATAACCTACCCCATCTGCTTCTGGCTTCATCCAGGGCTCTCTAAAAGACAAAGTAAGATAAACCATCATATTCTACATAAACCTCTGTTCTAATCCCAAAAATTTTGTCCTTTGTTTCTTCCTTAATTTTTCCATAAGTGAAATTGAGCCAATTTCTGAAGAGTGTAGCTGGCTTGCTACTCTCTGTTCTTAATTGTAATGGATATGTTTTCTCCTAGTCCCTATAATTTTCCAACTGTCTATCACAATTAGCTTCATTGTGCATCCAGGACATCAATGCCCTTACGTGGATATCCCCTATGTAGAGTAGAGGATTTCACTCAGTCTCAGTGGGGCTAATGAAGTTATGCATGTATAGTTCACAAAGTAGATTTTTTTTCCATGAGGGAAGAGTCTGATAAAGACCATAAAACTCTTGGGCTAACTTGAACTCAGAATCAATATCTTTGATGGTCATCATTAGTTGGAACAAGAGGAACTATTCCTTCAAACACATGGTATAGACCCTAGGAGGTGGCCTACACGCAATGATCTGATTAGCCAATTTGAGGGCATGATCCATTTTCTATTTTTGTTTTGCCAGTTGTTCTTTCAATTATGCAATTTGTTCCTCTTACTCTGTTATGACCTTCTTTAGTTTCTTCTTTTCTTCTCTCCATAGAGTTGTTGTTAACACATATTTATTATGCAATCCAAAGAGAAGAATTTGCAATGTGATTGGGCCAGTATCTTCTGTCTGATTTCTTTGCCTCCTCTATTCCTTCCAAGACATCTCTAGGAAACTTACTAACCAAGTTCTGTTGTAGGGCACTAAGGCATTTTCTGCATAGGCTGACTGATGGATTACTGAGGAATTCTCCTTGTTAATGATTGGAATATCCTGATGGATTTCCTGGGAACTATTTTGAAAATCACCAGGTTCAGCTTCATAAGTTTCTGCGGAGTGTGGAGGAAAGTCTGGAACTACAGACTGATTTGGGGAATCATCTAGAATTATTTACACATTGGTCTGTTCATCAGATTGCATAGGAGAAGTAGGTTGGCTTATGGAGGATGCTCTAGGAATCTATCCTCTCATTCTAGGAATCCTTTGCACAGGGGTGTCCATAATTTCTATATCCTTTTCTTTAGTATTCTTCTTTGGCTTCTCTGCTGCAGGAGTAGCTACTGCAGGAACCGACTTCCTTTTCTTCCCATTCGAAGAAGTAGGGATTTGTGGTTTGGCTACAGGAACTGAAGGTTCTTCCTCTAATTTTCATTTTCCTTTGGCTCAAAAAGAGGTAGGTACATTTCTCTCATGAGTAGGTAAGGGCACATTTCCTTGAAGATTTATGGTTTCTTCCCCTTGGGTATCTTTTTCAACGGCTGGGTCAGTTGGTATTACATTATCATGCCCAATTTGTTCATTAGGGTTAACCTATGGTTGTAGGGTTTTGCACTAGAAAAAATCTGACCATGCCATGGGAGAGGCATCCCTAAGAGATATTTCTATTAACATTTTAATTAGGGCATGGTGGGTGGTAGAATTTGCATTCCCTTTTTGGGTCTCTTCAGCACTAATGCATAGCATGTTATATAAAAAATTTGGAACATTTACTGCTAGATTATGCCTCACATAACTCAGTAATTTGAAATGATGTGCGTGTAAATTGGAAAATATCCCTTCACATGTGAAACACTTGATGATATGCATAGCCAACTCGTTATACGATAGAGGGATAGACATTCTCTTGCAACCCTGTTTGGTAATCTCCAAAGGAGGATCACCCGGTAGGGTGAACAGAGCCCTTGCTGATTTAGCATCATGAACATTAGGGTAATGTTCTCCAACCATTGGTAATCCAGTAACTTCTGCAATCCACTCCTATGTTGCGACCAATATTAATCCCCACACAGTTTCTTGACCTCCTTCAAATGTACTCACAAATTCTGCTGCTGAGTCCTCATCAAATTCTGTTAACCTTAGGAAATACCCTAACCAACCGCATGCATTGAATCTTCTTACCGCCTCAACATCTAAGAGTAACACACCATGCACAACCAGCTCATGTCTCTGCAACTAGCCTCCCATCTATGCTTTCTAAATTCAATTTTCCTTCTTAGTAGTAGTTAGATGCCTTATTTCTTATTTGAATTCCAGACTACAAGGACTATGAGCTTTCTCTTGAATTTCTCTATTTTTATTGGTATGAACAATGGTGATGAATTAAATTAGGAGAGATTACTGTGGGTTGTCACTTAACTTAATTATAAGTCACATCAAGTCTGACAATCATGGAGGATTTGGGAATAAAATTACAACAATTGTGCGATATAACACTTAGAACTTTAATGAGGCAAGGCTAAGTACAGATTTGAAGTGACATAAAATCTTTTAGGCATAAATAGAAATGACAGTTTGGAATTAATACACTTCCCTCCCCCCTACTTAACATTGAGAAGTGTCCACACTTGGTAGATGTGGCACGAGGGATGTAACTGGCGTAATGTCGTAATGATATATATATTGCAATACTAGATACAATTATCAAAATCTATGCGCTAAAAATGGAAAAAAATTGAAAAGTACGTACCTATCATTCAATCTTTGCACATGCTAGAAAAGGTGGCGAGAGTGGTATGAAAGTGGTGGTGGCTTACGCGAGCATACCCGACTACTTATTGAAATATTTTAAATGAAAAATGATGATGACATGGAAGGTGGGTGGGTGGTAGATTAAAGAAATGAGATGAGTTGGAAAGAAGAAATAGAAAGTGAATGGAGGAATGTACTTCATGTGAACACAAAGCATTTATTATGGACATGCTCAATGGATTTTACTGAAGAGCTGCAGGAAGAAGGTTTGCACCCTCTGCTGCAGGAAGTGTTACTAGTTTCTCGTTTAATTTTTGTTGTTTGAATTGTTGCAGGAATTATTCTTTTGTTTGAGGTTGGTGATACAGCTTTAGTTGATGTCCATTGACTAGAATCTTGAAGTGTACTAGATCAATTGTGGTCAACTGGATGGCTCCATTGGTGAAAACATGGCTTATTTCATATGGCCCCAGCCATCTTGTCTGCAACTTTCCTGGTATTTCCTTGAATCTTGAATCATACAGCAATGCCCAGTCTCCAACTTGAATTTTTTTTCTCTTGATATGCAAGTCATGACATTTCTTCCTTTGTTTCTAGACTAGTTCAGTTCTCTCTAGTGTAGATTTATGCATTTCATCCAAGGAATTGAGATGCAGTAATCATACCTTGTGTGCTGCAAGAAGTGCGATATTTAACTGAAGTGTTGTCCTTAGTGTTTTGTGTTCAAATTCAACTGGTAGCATAGCTATTTTTCCATAAAATAGTTCAAATGGAGTGAATCATGTAGTGGTTTTCCAATTTGTTCTATATGCCCATACGGCTTTTGATAATTGGCTACTCCAGTCCCGGCGATGCAGATGAATTATCTTTGTTAAGATGGCTTCTATTTCCCGATTTGTAACTTCAGCCTGTCCATTGGCTTGAGGGTGATAAGGGATGGACTTCATATGTCTGATATTGTATTCTTTCATGAGATCTGTTATTAAATTGGAAGTGAATTGGGTGCCTTGGTTAGTTACAAGCTCTCTCGGTACTCCATATCTTATGAAAATCTCATCATACAAAAATTTTGCAACTTTATGGTCTCGGGCATGTTTCATAGCTTTTACTTCGACCCATTTGGTCAAATAATCGGTGCACACCAGGATGTAAGACTCCCCATTGGATGGAGGGTCTATTGGACCAATGAAGTCCATACCCCATTTTTCAAATGGAGTGACCACCACTTGTGGATTTAATGGCATTTCATCAGACTTAGTCAGTCTGCCCATTCTTTCACACTTTCTTGTATAGCTGGCTACATCCTTGTGAAGTGTAGGCCAATAATATCCAGTTGTTAAAATCTTTTGGGCTATTCTTTTTGCTGCAAAGTGTCCCCCACACGGTTCATTGTGACAGGCATGGAGAATTTCATATGTCTCATCTTCTCTCACACATCTGTGCATTACTTGATCAGGTCCAGTATAAAACAACATGTTATCAATCCAAGAGAAATTAAAACTTTTTTCAACCAGTAGTCTTCTTTCTTTGTAAGAAAAATGTGTTGGAACTTTGTTAGCTATGAGGTAATTAGCTATGTCAGCATACCACGGACTTTGGACAACAATATGAAATAAATGCTCATCTGGAAAGGCATCATCTATCAGAGTAGTATCTTGTTATGTATGGTGGATCCTTGACGGATAATCAGCTACTACATTTTCCTTGCCAGGCTTGTCAACTATAGTAATGTCAAATTCCTACAAAAGAAGAAGCCATCTTGCTAACCTTCCTATGATAGCAGGTTTGTTCATGAGATATTTTATTGTTTCATGGTCAGTATGAACAAAAATAGGATAGCCAGTTATGTAATGATGGAATTTGTTCAAGGAATATACTACTGCTAGTAATTCTTTCT